>JAPVLO010000190.1:6092500-6461201 GCA_027257055.1 Cephalopachus bancanus
CTTTGAATTGCAATTGACAGTTTGAGACACTTTAAGCTTTCTAATTTAAATTAGTTAATTGCTCCTCAAAAATACCATGCCTTAACTAATCTGAATAATTAGAGGCTTATTATAGTAATAGCATGACAAGAAAAATTAAATCTTTGGAAATAAAGTTGAAGAAAGAGAGTTTAAAAAATATTTTCAAGGCCAGGTGGCTCATGTCTGTAATCTCAGCACTTTGGGAGCTTGAGGTGGGAGGATTGCTTGAGCCCAGGAATTTGAGACCATCCTGGGCAACGTAATGAGACCTCATCTTTACAACAACAACAAAAAAGTATTTTAATTAGCTGCACGTGGTGGCGTGTGCCTGTAGCCCCAGCTAGGATCGCCTGAGCCTGGAAGGTTGAGGCTGCACTCCAGCCTGGACAATAGAGTGAGACTTGGACTCAAAAAAAAACTTTTTCAAATTTTTAGGTGAATAATGCTGTTCACATGTAAGAAAATCTTTACAAAGTACAACAAAGTAGCCTTGGTCTTATTGATATATTTTTATTTTTTTTAGTCAAAACTTAGTAAGAAGTAATTGACCATGTACTTCAGGTTTGAAGAGTAACTTTGAGTTTCCTGGAGACTAAGAGCTGCCACACTTAAGCAGACTGGGAGTGAGCAACTTGCTTTCTCTCAGAGCTGTGAGATCGGTAGGAACTTTATCCTTCACTGGCAATGACTGAGCCTCCAGGAAACGCCTTGAAAATTATGCCACCCAAAGAGATAGCACCAATGGCAGGCGGGGCAGGAGTAGGAGACACTAGATGGCAGAGTTTTACGCAGAGGCTTACACAGGGTAAGAGCAGCAGGGATCAAGTTGTGAGACGTTCATTTTAGGGTTCCCCCTCCCCCTCCCCACAAGATCAAATGTTTTTATTTATTTTTATTTTTATTTTATTTTATTTTTTTGAGTTGGAGTCTCACTCTGTCGCCCAGACTGGAGTGCAGTGGCCGCTCCCGGCCACCGCAGCCTCGACCTGCTGGGCTCCGGTGATCCTACTGCCTCAGCCTTCCGAGTAGCCGGAATTACAGGCATGCGCTACCACGCCCAGCTGATTCTTTTTTTATTTATTGTAGAGATGAGGTCTCGTCAAGTTGCCCAGGCGGGTCTCAAACCCGCGGGCTCCGGCAATCCACTCACCTCAGCAGCCCAAAGCGCGGGATTACAGGGTGAGCCACCGAGCCCGGCTTACATTGTGCTTTCAAAGGGCGCCCAGTGGTGTGGGGATGTGGCCAGAGATCCACCGGAAAGCCTCCAGGAGGCTCTGATTTGGGTGACAGCGTCAGCGTCAGCACTCAGCGTTCGGTTCTCGGGGCAGTCCTAATCAGATCACCTCAGTGAGTCCAACTGATTTCAGCGTCTGCGTTTGGATCCATACTGCCTGAGCTTGGGTCCTGGCTCTGCCCTCTCCAGCTGTGTGACCTTGACAACTTACAGAAGTTCTGGGTCCTAGTTTCTTCTTTCATAGAACAGTGAAAGTAATGGTATTTACTTCTTAGGTCAGTGTGAGAATCAAAGAAGCTAGCTCATGTGAAGTGTTTAAAGCATTTTATGATACTTAGCTGGGTGTGGTGGCTCATGCCCATAATCCCAGCACTTTGGGAGGCAGAGGAGAGAGGATTACCTGAGCCCACGGGCTCAAGACAACTTGGCCAGACCTTGTCTCCATAATAAATCAAAATAATTAGCTGGGCATGGTGGCAGAGCCTGTGGTTCCAGCTGTTTGGAAGGCTGAGGTGGAAGGATCACCGGAGCCCAGCAGGACAAGGCTGCAGTGGCTGTGAGCATGCCACTGCACTCCAGCCTGGGTGACAGAGTGAGACTCCGACTCAAAAACAAACAAATAAATAAAGCATTTCAGGATACTTAGTAAGTGTTCCATAAATGTTAGCTATGGCAAGGTTTTGGTACTCGGGTGATGTTTATCTAGATACTTTGTGACAGAATTTTAATGTGTTTGGCGTGGCGAAACCTAAATAATGAGCCATGGTACATGTCCTGAAGTTATATATGCTTTACCTGGAATTGTACACATGCAAATTTTTTTTAGCAGCTTTATTGAGATATATTTCACACGCCAATACATTCCCTATTTGGAGAGTGGAAAATATTCTAAATCTGGAATACTGTCTAGGATGGAAATAATAAGACCATTATTAGACATGAAAGTTTAAAAATAGAATTCCTTTAATACATCATTTCCCACAGTTAGAACTATGTCTGGTTATGTCGATACACAGTTGCATTTTCAAAAGTAACATGATGGCTGGATGTGGTGGCTCATGCCTGTAATCCCAGCACATTGGGAGGATGAGGTGGGAGGATTGCCCAGGAATTTGAGACCCGCCTGGGCAACATAGCAAGACCTTGTCTCTAAATCAATCAATCAGTAAATAGTAACATGAATTATACAGCTAGAACCAGCTCAAATTAAACATGTTTGCAATAATTCTATTATTTCGGTTTATGCCTTTCTTGTGAAGATATTTGATGACTTCTTAGCTGGGCGTGGTAGTGCGCGCCTGTAGTTCCAGCTACTCGGAAGGCTGAGGTGGAAGGATCGCCGGAGCCCAGCAGGTCGAGGCTGCGGTGGCCGGGAGCGGCCACTGCACTCCAGTCTGGGCGACAGAGTGAGACTCCAACTCAAAAAAAAAAAAAAAAAAAAAAAAAAGGCACAATGTAGAGATACCACGGGCCTGAAGAGGGAGGAGAGGCCTGCCCCTCCTCTGCCTGGGCCCTGGAGAATGAATTCAAAAGTTGCTCTTTGGCATTCTCTGCTGGCAGTTTTCCCTAAATATTGCAGGATTGCCTGGAGTCTTGGTACTTCACGCTGTGAGGGTTATAAACTGAGCACCTGGGGAACCCAACTCCCCCATGAGGTATAAGAGGCTATAATGGTTACTCTACTGAGCCTAAATGTCAGAGCAAGGGACCCTATGACAAAGTCGTTGTAAAATATTGGAACAGGACTGCTAAGATACTTCCCAACACTGATATCCTACAGCCTTGAGAACACCAGTGGACAGACTTCATTCCAGGTTGATGCAGATCTAGGTCCCCTCCAGGAGGTGAATGTAGACAAGGGACCCGGAGCCAACATAAAGCCCAGCCTGTCCAGTGAGTGAGGACTGGCTGGACTAGCTCTGCTGTGTTGTCCACACCAGTCTTCGCCCTGGGGCCTGAACACCAGGAAACTGAGGAGGGAAGAGAGGCCTGCCCCGCTTCTGCCTGGGCCCTGGTGAATGAATTCAAAAGTTACTCTTTGGCATTCTTCTCTGCTGGCTGTTTTCCCTAAAGATTGCAGGATTGCCTAGAGTCTTGGTACATGACGCTGTGAGTGTTATAAACTGAGCACCTGGGGAACCCCACTCCCCCATGAGGTATAAGAGGCTAAAATGGTTACTCTACTGAGCCTAAAGGAGGCATCGATGTTTAGCTGGTAGAGAGATCCCTGACGCACAGAGCCTCCCTCAAAACCATCATGGGGCAGCGAGACCTCATCTCTACAATAAATCAAAAAATCAGCCGGGCGTGGTAGCACATGCCTGTAATTCCAGCTATTTGGAAGGCTGAGGTGGAAGGATCGCCGGAGCCCAGCAGGTCGAGGCTGCGGTGGCTGGGAGCGGCCACTGCACTCCAGTCTGGGTGACAGAGTGAGACTCCAACTCAAAAAAAAAAAAAACCATCATGGAAACCAAGCTGGGCATGGTGGCTCACACCTGTAATCCCAGCACATTGGGAGGTCAAGGCAGGAGTTTGCTTGAGCCTAGGAGTTTGAGACCAGCCTGAGCAACAAGGTGAGACCTCATTTTTTTTTAAATGAGAAAGCAGGATTTATTGAGAGGACAGAAAAACTCTTACAGTGGAAGGGGACCCAAAGGGGTTGCCCAAGACCTCATTTTTATTTAAAAAAAAAAAAAGCTAGGCGTAGTGGTGCACACCTATAATCCTAGCTACTCGGGAGGCTGAAGAAGGAAGATTACCTGTACTCAGGATGTTAAGACTGTAGTGTGCTGTGATCATGCAACTGCACTCCAGCCTGGGTGACAGAGTGAGACTCTGACTAAAAAAAAATAAAAAAGCCATCATAGAAAATAGCATGAATGGCTGGGCTCGGTGGCTCAGCCTGCAGAGAACTTTGGGAGGCCGAGGCGAGTGGATTGCCTGAGCCCGTGGGTTCGAGACGAGCTTGGGCAATTTAGCCAAACCTCGTCTCTACAATAAAATAAAAAATAGCCGAGTGTAGTAGCGCATGTCTGTAGTTCCAGCTACTCGGAAGGTTGAGGCGGAAGGATCACCTGCGCCCAACAGGTCAAGGCTGCGGTGGCCGTGAGTGTGCCACTGCACTGCAGCCTGGGCGACAGAGTGAGACTCCAACTGAAAAAAAAAGGAAAGAAAGAAAATAGCATGAATTAATAGACATGCTGCCTCCTTCCCTCCTGCTCCCCCTGATAATCAAAATTTTCTCTTTTACCCTCAAATATCTTCATGCTAAAATGCATTAGTGGTTTACCTAATTTCAAACTTTCCCCCCAAGTGATCAAAATGTGACCACATTATCACACCTTCAGAGCTTCTCGATTGCTAAAATGATAGATAAAGTTTGGTAAACTACTTGATGAAATAAAAGATTCCAGAGAGCAATAAGATTGAACTTTCCAAAGTTCAGGACACATTCAGTGCTTCTATAATCTTATCTCTCCCCACAGAGACGATTTCAGTGCCAATTCAAAAAAGTTTTCTGTACTGCAAGGCCAGAGCGCAAAACCGACACTCTGGACAGCAGAACTCAAGAAAGTTCATGTCAGCTGGGCTTGGTGGCTCAGCCTGTAATCCCGCGCCTTTGGGAGGCTGAGGTGAGTGGATTGCCTGAGCCCGTGGGTTCAAGACCCGCCTGGGCAGTGAGACCTCATCTCTACAATAAAGCAAAGAATCAGCCAGGCGTGGTAGCGCATGCCTGTAATTCCGGCTACTCGGAAGGCTGAGGCGGAAGGATCGCCGGAGCCCAGCAGGTCGAGGCTGCGGTGGCCGGGAGCGGCCACTGCACTCCAGTCTAGGCGACAGAGTGAGACTCCAACTCAAAAAAAAAAAGTTCATGTCTTGCCACTTCTTTTTATTCAATAGCTTTAGGAGATATAAGTAGTGTTTGGTTACATAGTTGCATTGTATAGTGGCAAAAAAAGCCTGGGTTTTAAGTATACTCTCCACTCCTTGTTGCCACTTCTACAGACCACACTTAAAAATATACATATATATATGTATGTGTGTGCATATATATGTATAAAATAGTTTTATGTAAAAGAAACCCCCTTTTTCTTCTTGATTTACTTTTGATCTCTTGCTCTTAAGCTATTAATTTAGTAAATCTCTTTACTCTTTTATAAAGGGTGATGAAGTTGCAAATACTTGGCTTACAAATACTTTTTGGTCATTAAAATTAGTATCCAGTATATTAACCAGTGAGGAAAAAGAAATAAAAAGAGTTAAAATTCAAAAAAGTACCATGATTCTTAATGGCTGTGTTACTGAAAGGTCTTTTACTGAAAGGTCTTTCAGTGAAGAAATAATACTTTTTAAAAACTTTGGAATAATTTGGGATGATTTTTGTTTGATTAATCTAGGGATTAAAATACAGGATGTTCAGTTTAATGTGAATGTCATAAACAACAAATAATGTTTCCGTTTAAGTATTTCTCATATATTGCATATTGGATAAATATTATATATGATATACCAAAAAATTTATTTATTGTTTTCTGCAATTCAACTTTAACCAGAATTGCTGTACTTTAAGTTGATAACTTTGGTAACCACAGATTGTTTTTGTGTTTTGTTACAAAGTGCTTTTTTTTTTTTTTTTTTTTGGAGTTGACATCTCATTCTATCACCTAGCTGGAATGCAGTGGCACAATCACGACTCACCACAAACTTGAATTCCTGGGCTCAAGCAATTCTCCTGCCTCAGCCTCCTGAGTAGCTGGAACTACAGGCATGTACCACCACGCCCAGCTAATTTTTTGATTTGTTGTAGACACAAGGTCTTGCTATTTTGCTTAGCCTGATCTTGAATTTCTGGGCTCAAGCGATCCTCTTGCCTCAGCCTCCCAAAGAACTGGGATTATAGGTGTGAACCACTTTGCCTGGCACAGAGTATTCTTAACAGGTTAAAAAAAAAAAATAGAGCCTTGGAAGCTGAAAACTGGCACATGTAAGACTCATAAAGCACAAACCTTGTTCTGAGCTCAAAACATACTTTTATAGGAAAATAATGCATGCAAGTTAGGTTGGGTACTAAGCCAACAAGTGGTTCCCACCTTAATATGTGCAATACTAGCTAATTAAAACTGGTGAATAAAGAGGGACAAAATTATGGACTTCACAGCAATTTGGATGGATTTAGAGTCTGTCATGTTCAGTGATCTATCACAGAAACAAAGAACTGAGTACCATATGTTCTCTTGGATAAGTGGACCCTGAACATTTATCATAATATTATAAGAAAGGGATTGGCCATAGAAGGAAACTGCCGGGGGTGTGGGGCACAAAACATCAATGAGGGCACCTGATCCCAAACCAGGCGAAGTGGGGACCAAAGGGAGGCCCAAACTTCACCCATACAATGACCACTTAGGTACCTAACCTAAATTGTATCTCACATCTTTAAAATAAAATTTTAAAAAACAAAAGAAACTGGTGAGAGTTTAATATGGCCACAAAACTGGTGACTAGATAAAAGATAATTTTTTTATTTTTTAAATTCATTTTACTTGAATACTGGTTTTGAAGAGTGCCAGCCTTCCCTGATGGGGTTGAGAGAGCTGAAAGAGAACCTTCAGGTGTTGCTGAGAACTTGGTTCAAAGTCAATTGTCTCCTTTTTATTCGGCCTTATTTTGGTTCATTTCCTTAGTGAGGAAGTAGCATTGCTCGCCATCATCATAAATCGTGCTGATTTTCAAAAGAAGCATTCTCCTCTGAGGAGAAAAGAGAGAAGGAATGGAAGCAGGACCTGTGTGGAAGTAAGGGAAAGACCCAGTGATGTGACATTAACTGAGCTGTGAGCTTCTAGAGGGAAGGCAGTGGACATGGATTGTCCCTCATGCTGGCTACCAGGTGCTGAGACATCTCTGGACAAGCAGCCCCTGGGGAGCCGAAGGGATAGGAAGGCCTTGGCCCAGGAGTAGAGAATGGGATGAGACAAAATGTTCAGAAGTTAAATTTCTTTTTCTTTTTTTTTTTTTTTGAGTTGGAGTCTCACTCTGTCACCCAGACTGGAGTGCAGTGGCCACTCCTGACCACCGCAGCCTCGACCTGCTGGGCTCCGGCAATCCTTCCGCCTCAGCCTTCCAAGTAGCTGGAACTACAGGCGCGCACTACGACGCCCGGCTGATTTTTTGATTTATTGTAGAGATAAGGTCTCGCCTGCCCAGGCGGGTCTCGAACCCGCGGGCTCAGGTAATCCACTCACCTCAGCCTTCCAAAGGTGAGGGATTACAGGCTGAGACACCAAGCCCGGCTAGAAGTTAAATTTCAACTTCAGGAAGTGATGATGATATCTCATAGCCAGGTTCAGTTCCTTGTCCTTTGTGATTTTTTTTTCCAGAAATATTCATGTAAAGTCAGCCTTTGCTGATAAAGAGGGATATGTCTGCAAAATCTTTCTAAAACAATTTGCTGCCTACTACATTTCTCTCAATTTGATTGTTTTTAAAAGGCATGTCATGTATCTAAACCAACAAGTTTGGAATTTCCCAAGCCTGGGAAACATCTAGTATGAGCAGCCTGTGAGGCAGCACAGCCGGGAGGACAGGAGGCAGGTGTGAAAGCGCACAGGCCCAGAGCCAACCTGGGGACCCGTTCAAGCCCTCGGATCCAATTCACTAGGATCCAATTCACAATCCCATCCACAGGGAGCTCACACACTTCCTCACACAACAGGAGGGACTGCCTCCATGCAAAGAAAGACAGTAGCTATTCTTTGGTGTGCATTCTCATGCAACACAAATATTCCCCCCTCTGTGCCCATTCCAAGAGATCACCCTTGTTCTCCTCTTCTGACCTGCGAGCCACTCATCTTCTAATTTTTTCTTTCAAAACCTATGAAAACTGCAGAACTTTGAGTCATCCCATGAATCAGGGAAAATGTATGCCTCTGGGTGATCCCCCACCATGCAAAGGAAACAACCAAATATACTTCCCTGGAAATTTCTGCCCACTGGGAGGATGTCCTTTTACCTTTAATTTTCAGGGACTTCCCTGTGTGGGGCTATTAAGTACAGTAGTCCCAGATGACCTTAATGAATGTCAGCTACCACGACACCCACCTTTTAGTCTTCCAACCAAGAAAGGAGGTAGAGCCACCTCCCACTGCTACAGCTGTTGCGTTGAATCTTGAGTCTCAAATAAGGGCAACTCATACCAGTGAATTGGTTTGGTCCAATTCTGCCCAGGGTATATTCTGCCCTACCCTGTACAATGCCCATAGAATCTATCCCCTCACATAATAGAAATTAGCAAGCTTGTCTGGCGTAGAACTTGCCTGCTCAGGAAGCAGAGCTTGAAATTCCTCACCCTGCCCCCACTCCCCATCAGAGAACGTTGAGACCTGACTCTGGCTATAGGTCTGGAGGTAGACTATAGGTCTCAGAGATGGTCAGAATGGGTCCTGAGGGCAACAGAGTTCTTGTTTGTTTGTGCTTGTTTTGTTTTGTTTGTTTTTAACAAGAAAAGACTGCTTTGCTTGGATAGTTACAGATCTAGCAAGATGGGCTCGGAGGAATGGTGCCAGGAGTGTCAAGGTTCTCTGTTTAGCTGAGTCTATTCAAATGCCTCCTTCCCAAGGTCCTGGGGTCCATCTCTTCCCCACTAATGCCATTCCACAGGGACTTAGATAGGCTGTCATTTCTGTAACTGACACAAGTAGGCATTGGACCTGACCCCCTGCCATGCCTGCTTTGTGGTTACAAGAGATACATGCATGTTTTCAAGCTGATCTCTGGATATATTTGTGCCTTGAACCAAGACTTCCAGTCCTGAATTTACCACTGTTTCTCTGAAAAGTCTCCAGGACCGTCAGATAGCTCCCAATCCTGTGATCATCACTGTCACATCAGTCAAACGCAGCCTCTGTTTAATCTTCCAAAGACTTGAACCCAACCAATACCTCACTTCAAGCAAAAAATAGGTGATGATATAGGCAATGGTGATGCACTTCTGTGCCACAGGTGACTAGTGTCTCATCTTCCATCTACAAGAACATCTTCACTGTGTGCTCAATCAGGTGAGCAGCCCAGGTCTACAATCTCATCTGATTCTGGACCGGACATAGTGGTTCACCCCTATAATCCCAGCACTTTCAGTAACAAGGCGGAAAGATTGCCTGAGCCTGGGAGTTCAAGACCAGCCTGGACATCATAATGAAAACCCGTCTCTACAAACACTCAAAAAATTAGGCGACCATGGTGGTGTCCACCTATAGTCCCGCTACTCAGGAGACTGAGGTGGGAAGATCACCCGGAATCCAAGAAGTCAAGGCTGCAGTGAGTCGCATTCATGCCACTGCACTCCTGTCTGGGTGACAGTGTGAGATCCTGACTTAAAAATAAATAAAATTAAAAATACTTTATTTTTTTAAAAAAGATTTGGCTGGACGTGATGGCTCATGCCTATAATCCCAGCACTTTGGGAAGCCAAGGCAAGAGGATTGCCTGAGTGCAGGGATTCGAGACCAACCTGGGCAACTTGGTAAGACCTTGTCTCTACAATAAATCAAAACAAATTAGCTGGAAATGGTGGTGCACGCCTGTGATTCTAGCTACTTGGAAGGCTGAGGTGGAAGGATCAACTGAGCCCAGCAGGTCAAGTCTACGGTGGCCAAAAGCATGCCATTACACTCCAGCCTTGGTGACAGAGTGAGACTCTGACTCAAAGAGTTAATTTTTTTTTAAAGATCTGATTCTGGAAGTCATTCCAATACAAACAACTTTATTATCCAGGGTTCAATTTGAAACACAGAGATCATCCCTGTATTCAGCACAGAGGGGATCTAATGTAGGGAATTTGTTTTATGAGTAACAGAAGAAGAAAGAAATCAAAGACATAACAGGAGATTAGCAACGCAAGAAATACTGCCACCCTGGGCTGGAAGGACAAAGGGATGCCCTAGGATTCCAGGTCCCAGGGTCCAGGGACATCTGGTAGAGGTAGTGATATGGCAGAAAGGGGGGTTGGTAGCAGTTAAAGGTATTTCCTTTTGAAAGCCAAGCTGCAAGCTTTAAAGACCCGCCAGGCACCAGGACAGTTTTGTTTGAAAAAGGCCAAATGGCTAGAGACTGACGGCTTTCATGGAAATGCAAAAGAGTAACTAATTCACAGACTATCCAAAACCCTTCTTCTGAAGTTGACGGTTTACAACCCTACAGTTCCCGGAGACCATTTTTTCTTTCAAAAATCTGATTTTACTGGGTACAACCTTGTAAGATTCCAAAGAAAATGTGTAATCGCTCAACACAACCCCTTCCCTTACCTAAACAAGGATATAAGACCCCTCTTCCTCCGTTCTGTGGGGCTCTACCTGGAAGCATTAGCCACTCGAGCCCGCCGGGCCGGCCAGCGTAATAAAGTACCACTTCCTATAATAGTCTCGGTGTCACGATCTCTCTGTCTTCTCACTACATATCTGGTGCGCTGGCTGGGAAATGGAGAGTTTGGAGATGGTGGGTTCCACCTCCTTTGTCATCAAGGTATGACCTCCAGGGCAACGGGAAGGGCAATCTCACTTGGTGCACAACGGACCTCTTGATTCGTAGGGGGGAAGCCCCTCCTGGTGCACTGAAGCTCGGACCACAAAAGCACAACAGGGACCCAAGAGACAAGGAGCTGGCATAAGGACGACCACCTGACGGAAAGGACAGAAAGACCACCTGACAGAAAGGGTGGGAATAAGGGTCTTCGCATAGACCTGCCAATGAATGGCAAAAGGGGGAGCTTGATCACCTCCTGGAGCCCACTAGTAATCTCTAGCCTGAAGGAAAGGGCTGAAAGGCAGTGGAAGGAAACACTGTCTGAAGATGAACTGGTAGACTCCTAGGATTCGGACGGAGAGTTGAAGAATGTGCTGTGTGATTATGTGTGAATGAGACGGACAGTGGGAGGGCTTTGCATAAAGTTAGTCTGCATTGGGAATGAACCAACCTGCCAATTGCTAAGAGGTGTCTGAGATATCTTTGCGAGGAGTATGACTGGAGGAGAACAAAGTTAATGTTTCCCATACCCCTTATTCTCTTATTTGTGTGTGTCTGTCGTTTTGAATCTGCTAAAAAGCTGGTTGAGTTATTATGCTTTGTTTAATGGGACATGTTGTCTTTTAAAAACTTGATTAGCAAATGTTTCTTTATGTCATTTTATGTTTCCTTCCCTTGTGTGATGTTTCTCCCAACCCGTTGGCACTGTTAAAATTCCTGCCTTTTGTTGTTAAGGTTGTGGAAAAATTGCCTGCTGCATATATGAAGTGCTACTGGTTATCTTAAATTCTTTCTGGGGACCACCCCACCTCTTTTCCTTAGCCTGTGTTCATAAATTCTGAAGGAGCTCATTCTAATCTACCCTGTAAAGAAACATAAAAATGTCTCTTATATGCTACTTAACCTTTTGCTAACTCAGTGCAAGTTAATGCTAGTCTTGAAAAAAATAATTTTGTAATCTTTCTCTGGTAACTAAGGGACTGAATGGACTGTTTTTGTTTTTAAATGCTAAAAGCCAGGTTAGTTGAAAGCAATTCTGTTTCTAAAGGTTTAGGTCTTGCCTAAGATCGTAATCAACTGCTTGTCCCTAAAAATGGTTGGCAAGTCTTGTATGCTGAGTCCCTACTTTGTATTGTAATGCTAGATAACACTACTGTTTTTTTGTTTGTTTGTTTGTTTTTTGGCTATGCCTGACTAGCACACCTCTTACAAGAATGGTAAAGCTTTAAATGCTAAATACTTTGCAGGACTTAATAAGGCATGAGAACTGGCCATTCCCACCTGATTAAGTCACCTTGTAAGTTCGGTACTTCACCTAAGTACTAGGTCAAGTACTAGACACACTGTGGAGCATAGAATGAGACCTAATCACTCATTTAATTGTCCACGTCTTACAACTAAGGCTGCTGTTTAGTAATTCATGAGGATTTTTGACAATTTTGCCTGTTCATAATTCGGCATAAGTAGAAACAGATCATTTTACATCTACATGGTCTCTTCACTCAAAAAGGATTTGTACCAGGCCATTTTGTAGGCATAATTGGAAAGTCATAGAACAACAAAAAAAAAAGGGCTTCAAGTAGGACTGAGAACACTCAACCTAGAAAAAGCCAACTGGGTCCTACGAATTCCTGGCATTGCTCTTTATGACTTTATTTAGTTATTTGTTTGTTTTAGAATTGTCCTTTGAGGAATAAATTGCAAGTGTTCAGAGCAAATTCTGGGTTTTCAAAAAATGTGACCAAGAGAGTGTGTAGTGGTCTGTGCCCTCAGACACCCCAATGGGACAGATTTTGAATGATCGGAGCAAATTAAAATTATGTGGTTTAAGATTTTAAAAAAGTAATAAGTGCAGTTAAAAATCAAATTTGAACTCACTACAAGTTAGCAGATAATAAGATTTTGAAAGGAGCAAAACTATCTAGCAATTAAATTCACTTTGTAAACCAAAAAATAATAATAATAAGATAAAATGGTCAAAAGTTCTGTATGCAGAGGCATTTTAAAAATTTATTTCACTACTTTGCAAACAAGATTATATCCTATAGAATACTAAGTACCAAACTCCAGAGGCTTGACTCAGGACTGTGAATACCAAACTCCCAATTATAGAAAGCCTCTGAAGTTCTTAGAAACTGAAACATTAAGAAAAAAAAAGAGGAGAAGAACTCCAAAATGAGCACTAACCAGAGGAAAGGTAAACAAATTGGCAGTTACCACTAAAGGCAAAGCTCCAGCCACCCAAAAGAGGCCTGGTAAGGATAAACCTGCTAAGGGAGATGGTATCAGCTGCTATGAATGTGGTCAATCTGGGCACTTAAAGCACAATTGTTCTTGATGGCCTAAGCCCCCAGGACCTTGTCCAACATCCAGACTAAAAAGCCACTGAAAGAGATGGTGCAGCCTCCCCCAAAGTGGGGGGAACCACCTAACTCAGTGATGGTGGCTGTTGACTGAAGGGGGAGGGGCACGGCCCAGCACAGCGCTTTGCCATCAACCCAGAGAATCCTTGGGTCTATATGAATGTGGCTGGGGTTCAAATTAATTTCTTAATTAATACTAAGGCTAAGTTTTTAGCCCTTGTGCTCATACTGAACTTCTTTCTCCTAAAACCTGCTCTCTAATGAAAGTTAAAGGTGTTCCAAAGTTAAATGTTTCACCTAACGGTTACTAAAAGGTGAATTCAAATTATAACTGTAAAAGGTTATCTATAAATAAATAAAAAGGAAAGCAAAAAGCAAAGGAAAAATATAAAAGGGTTGTTAGTATACAAATAAGGTTTTAGTAAGAAAACAAAAAAGGAAGGAATATAAGAAAAAAGAAGCCGGGTTTGTAATCCCGCCTGTAATCTCCCGTGCCTTGGGAGGCTGAGGTGAGTGAATTGCCTGAGCCTGCGGGTTTGAGACCTGCCTGGGCACCTTGGTAAGACCTCATCTCTACAATAAATCAAAAAATTAGCTGGGCATGGTAGTGCGCTCCTGTAGTTCCAGCTACTTGGAAGGCTGAGGCGGAAGGATCGCTGGAGCCCAGCAATTCGAGGGTGCGGTGGCCGGGAGCAGCCACTGCCCTCCAGCCTGGGTGACAGAGTGAGACTCCAACTCCAAAAAAAAAAAAAAAAAGGAAAAAAAGGAAAAAGATTTGTATCTAAGAGGAAATCTTATATGGTACATTTCTGTCCTATAATAAATAGTTACGAGAATTTTTTAAAAGGGGGTAGAGAGCAAAAATAAAATAGTATAAATGTGCCAAAAATGGTATGAGAAAAGTTTATGAGAAAAAAAAAATATATATATATATATATAGAAAAAAATTCTATAAACAATCTAGGCATGATAAAGTCTTTTCTGAATGCAAGTCTCCAAACATTTTCGAATTTCTCTTCAAGTTTTATATAAGATTTATTTGAGTGCCTAATTCAAATTATAGTCTAAAACAATCTGTCAGTCTACCATTATAGCCCAGAAATACATTAAAAACTCCAAAGGCTGGTACCTGTAATAAAGTCACAGAAATTAAAGTTTATCATTTAAGTTATGTTAATAACTTCGGGCCTTGTAGCTTTTGTACAGAAAGGTAATCAGCCACTGCCTACAATTGTCAAAATGTAGGCCTGATTTTATTCCTTTTTTTGAGCTAAAATCCAGTAATTTCATACCCACATAACGATCATGCAAGAATTCCAGTCAGTGCCAGCAAACAAATCTGGACGCCTCAAGTCAGACAGGGAGAGATTTTCGATCTCTGGCTAGGCAGGACAGTGCCCATTATCAGCTCTTAAGAAATTACAGAAGATGGACCTTTACCCCTCAGCACCCCAAATGATTATGGGATCGAAAAATCTCTAAAGAATAAATAATTGAGACAGGGTAGCTAGCACAGGCTAGACATAAATAAATTTCCTATAGGTAGGTTTTAAAAGGCGTTCAAACATTTCTACTAGAGGCCAAGTGGCAACGTATCCACCCCTTGGCAAATCCAGGGAAAATGCCACCAGATATAGAGCTAGGACAGTACAATCTTTCGATGTGCAGTTTAGCATAATAATCACTAGAAATCCTTTGGAGACATGAGTAAACTAAACACAGGTATTTGGTATTGCATCACTCAGGATCCAAGTCCCTGAAATGGAATTTGTTAAATCTTTAAAAATGTTTAACGGTAGGCCTTTTCCTATACCTCTGAAAGAAAGGGGGCCACAAACATAAATGCTCATAAGAAAATGTGTTGTCCCATTTGGAACAAATTTTAATCACAGCTTATAAGCTTATTTTCCTAGACACTTCTTGGACCAAAAGAAACTCAAACACCCCAGGGGAGTAAGCGCTGCTAAAAACTGAAAAAAGGAAGGACCCAACCAACAACTGTAAGGAAAAAAAAAAGGACCCTAAGGGTGGTCCTGTTCCTATACCAGTCTATAGAATTTAAGTACCTAACTTCTCTATCATGTATGAAGCCTCAAAGGGGGGTGAACAGGAGCCCCTGCTATGGGAAAAGGCCCAGAAACAGGCCTTTAAATGAATTAAACAGGCTTCTCGCCTTTTGAGATTCTTTATGGGCTGCCACCCCCTCTCGTTAAGGGCATACAGGAAAACTTAAAGGAATTAGACAGTCTTGCCCTAAAACAGCTAATGCAAGCCTTAGGTTTAGTTCTAAATGCCATACATTGTCAAGTCAGAGAACAATTGCCAATTAGTTTAACTACCGATGCCCATTCTTTTAAGCCAGGTAATATGGTATGGGTAAAAAAAATAATGGAATGTATAACCTCTAAGGCCCCTCTGGAGGGGGCCATTTACTGTTCTTTTCAGAATTAAGTTGGCCTTCCATGACTGGGAGTGCACCGCAGATTCAACAACCCCTTAAGCTGACCCTCTGGAAAGTCAAAATTTCTCACGCCCTGCTTCAGTCACATACCGGAGGCTGACTGATCAATGCACGGCAAAAGATTAAGGATTCGGCTTAAGAACTCAGCTGATAAGACATTGTGTTGCTTAGTCAACCTTTATATTTGGTAAACTGTTTGTCATTTTAATTGCTGTAGAACTAACTTCATTTGCTGTAGAATTAACAATGTTGTCCCCATTGAGCATGTTAGAAAAGGGTTTCACTAGCATTCCCATTCTTTCTTATAATAGAAAATGTTCTTGTGCTTTTATGTATTTCTGCCTAATTTGGGTGTTTATCGCTTCCCTCACACACCCAGCATGTACGTGTATAGAAACTATCTGGCCAGATGTAAAAGTTTTCCATCGTTATTCATCCCAACCAGAAGTTTGTTCTGGTGGCCAACAAGGCCTATTTGGTATTGGCATCTGCTTATGCAACTAAATTTTCTCAATGTACTAAAGGGCTATTCTGGACATATAAAAAGGTTGCATATGCCCAACTTTCAGCATTATGAAAAGACACATGTACCATAGGAATAATCCAGCCAGGATTTATCCTCCTGCCTAACCCAATGGGGAATGAACTAGGCATTCCCCTTTATAAAAGCCTCAAAACATGAGATGTTCGATCCCTTGACCAAGTTCCTAATAAAGGAGGGACCCAGGTTTGGAAAAATAACAAATGGCCACCCCAGAAAATTATAAATACTTTTGGCCCAGCCACATGGGCACAGAAATGCCGCATGCCTACATGTATATATATATATATATATATATATATATATATATATATATGCTAAATCGCATTATCAGGTTACAAACTATCCTGGAAATTATAACTAATCAAATAGCCACGGCTTTTGAGCTTGTTGCTCAGCAGCAAGCCCAATTGCACACAGCTTTTTATCAAAACCGCTTAGCTTTGGACTACCTGCTGACGGAAGAAGGAGGAGTATGTGGTAAATTTTATGGCTCTGACTGTTGTTTGCAAATAAATAATAATGGTAAAGTTATAACTGATATAGCCACCAATGTTAGAAGACTTGCCCTTGTCCCGGTGCAAAAATGGCAAGGCATAAAAATTGGCAATTGGTTTAAAAACATGTTCTTAGGTCTGGAAGGATTTAAGTATATTACTGGATCTGTAGTCCTATTGGTAGGATCCTGTCTTATCCCCCCCTTTCATAGCCTCAATAACTATAAACACCATTTTTAAGTTTGTGGAAAAAGTTTGTTTAATGAAAAACTGCGGCCCAGATAATGTTAGTGCACCAAATTAAAAATAATGATGCTTTAAATCTATAAAAGATCAGCCGGGCTCGGTGGCTCAGCCTGTAATCCCACGCCTTTGGAAGGCTGAGGTGAGTGGATTGCCTGAGCCCGCAGGTTCGAGACCCACCTGGGCAGTGAGACCTCATCTCTACAATAAATCAAAAAATCAGCCAGGTGTGGTAGCGCATGCCTGTAATTCCGGCTACTTGGAAGACTGAGGCGGAAGGATCGCCAGAGCTCAGCAGGTCAAGGCTGCAGTGGCTGGGAGCGGCCACTGCACTCCAGTCTGGGCTACAGAGTGAGACTCCAACTCAAAAAAAAAAAAAAAAATCTATAAAAGATCAAGCATTAAGTGGGAAGTGATATGGCAGAAAGGGGGGTTGGTAGCAGTTAAAGGTATTTCCTTTTGAAAGCCAAGCTGTAAGCTTTAAAGACCCACCAGGCAGCTGGGCTCGGTGGCTCAGCCTGTAATCCTGCGCCTTGGGAGGCTGAGGTGAATGGATTGCCTGAGCCTGCGGGTTCAAGACCCGCCTGGGCAGCTTGGCGAGATCTCATCTCTACCATAAATCAAAATGAGCCGGGCCCGGTAGCGCACGCCTTTACTTCCAGCTACTCGGAAGGCTGAGGCGGAAGGATCGCCAGAGCCCAGCAGGTCGAGGCTGCGGTGGCCGGGAGTGGCCACTGCACTGCAGTCTGGGTGAGAGTGAGACTCCAACTCAAAAAAATAAAAAAAATTTAAAAAAATAAAGACCCGCCAGGCACCAGGACAGTTTTGTTTGAAAAAGGCCAAATGGCTAGAGACTGATGGCTCTCATGGAAATGCAAAAGAGTAACTAACTCACAGACTTATCCAAAACCCCTCTTCTGAAGTTGACGGTTTACAACCCTGCAGTTCCTGGAGATCATTTGTTCTTTGAAAAATCTGATTTTGCTGGGTACAAGATTGCGAAGAAAATATAAGATTGTGAAGAAAATGTGTAATCACTCAACACGACCCCCACCCTTACCTAAACAAGGGTATAAGACCCCCCTTCTTCGTTCTGTGGGGCCCAACCTGGAAGCATTAGCCCCTCGAGCCCACCGGGGCCCGGCCGGCATAATAAAGTGCCACTTCCTATAATAGTCTCGGTGTCATGATCTCTCTGTCTTCCCGCTACAGTAAAAGTCATAGTGGACCTGGCAGACAGAAGCTAGTACCCCAGAGAAGTGCAGCCACTGCCTGAGACCACACACAAGATGGGAGGCAGGTAAACCCCTGGTGTTTTCCTTCCCCATTGGTCCAATCTCCTATGATGGTCCCATCGACTGAGTCAGTTGTTGTCCTGAGAGTCTGGGAGATGAAGTCTGCTGGAATCACCTTCAAACGATATAGAACAGAGCAGGGGATGGGTGAGGAAAACATCTGATAGCAGAAACAGTCAAGAGCCAGCATGCCACTCAGCAGGGCTAGGATGACTAGAGTTGGGGTATGTGAACTTGGGTGAGCTTGAAAAATGAACTGGCCAGGCGTTGTGACTCATGCCTGTAATCCCAGCACTTTGGGAGGTGAAGGCAAGAGAATTGCCTGAGCCTAGGTGTTCAAGACCAGTCTGGGCAACTTGGTGAGACCTTGTCTCTACAATAAATCAAAAAATTGGCTGGATATGGTGGTACATAACTGTGGTTCCAGCTTCTTGGAAGACTGAGGCAGAAGGATTACCTAAACCCAGCAGGTCGAGATTGCAGTGACCACTGCACTCCAACCTGGCAACAGATTAAGACTCTAACTCAAAAGAAAGAAAGAAAGAAAGAAAGAAAGAAAAAATGAACTGTGGTCTGTGTGGATCTTTATGACTTTGAGGGTTGCTGAAATAAACTCTGGTGACTTGTAAATAGAACCACTGAAAGTGGATCAACAACGGGAGGAAAGAAAAATATGACATAGGAAAAAAAATCAAACAAGCAAATATTTATGTCAGATAAGGGGTTCAGCATTCCCAATGCAATGTTCTGGACACAGTGAATCCCCTGTAAATACAAAGAAGACGGCCATGAACTTGCTCGGTTTAGGGTTGAAATGGGGGGTGGATATCTCCCCACTAACCCTTACACCCACCATCCCTGAGCACCTCTGAGAACCACAGAGGTGTACAGAGAACTACATGATGGTAAATGCAGACCTCGGGTTCAAAACGATTCTTAGCAAACCGTCCATACTATTTTCAAGACATATCAAGCATCTCAATAAATGTCATACTGTACCGGGGCTACTAGGTGAAGTTCAAATGGTGGAAGCCAAACCTACAATGCTGGATGAGGTCTTAGAGATAAACTCATGTATTATGAGCCATTGGACTACAACACACAGTAGTATCTAACTTCAGGAGAGAGAGGTCACAACTATGAAATGCAAGAGCAGATATAATATTGCAATTACTGATTTCAAAAGTTTCCATTTGTTTCCTTTTCCAAAGGACACCTATCAGGCTTGTTCTTAAACTAATTCTTGTGCAATACACAGCTGTTTGTCACAGGTCCAATATTTTTGTACTGAAGACATAGTGACTCAAAGAAGTAACATGATTAGTTGTCCAAGGTGATGCGGTGAGTTAAATACAAAACCCAGAGTTAAAACCCATCTTCCCATTCCTACTCCAATACTCCTTCTGTTCCAGGAAGTGACGTTTGCCAAGAACAGATGTGTGGTCGCCTGTAACCCAAGAGTTTAAAATTAGGCAACAGCACACTGCTTTCCAAAACGTCCCCTAAGGCCAGCCCTCCTGAGGGGTGTACCAATCAAACTGTGTTGCAAGATGGTTTCAAATATCAATTAAAATCATAACACACTGGGCTTCAATTAAAAACTTTGCATGAGAGGAAGTCTGAATTTGGGTCATTCTAGCTCTTGCTTGGAAAGAAAGCATGCTATTTTAAAAAATAATTTTAATTTAATTTAGTTTAATTTTTTAAATAGAGATGCTATGTTGCCCAGTCTGCTCTTGAATTCCTGGGCTCATGCAATTCTCCCTCCTTGGCTTCCCAAAGGGCTGGGATTACGGGTATGAGCCACCACACCTAGCCTTATATTTCAAATACTATGTCTCAAGGGCATTTGCTTTATCTTTGGTTGGCCTCTCATTCTGGACTTTCCTAGAATTTGCTGCAAACCTCTGCAATTGCCTTTCCTTCATGCAACTGCCTTCTATCTGGCCTTGGCACTCACAACTCTGTCTCTCTGAGGATTAACATAGATTCCAACACATAGCAGCACAAAATCAATATTTGCTCAATAAATGAATATATGAATGAGTAAAAAAGAGTGGTCAATCATCACACCATGACCAGACACAGTGGTTCATGTCTTTAATCTCAGCACTTTGGGAAGCCAAGGTGAGAGGATCGCTTGAGCCTAGAAATTTGAGACCAGCCTAGGCAACAAAGCAGGACCCTATCTCTTCAAAAACTCAAAAAAAATTATCTGGGCATGGTGGCATGTGCCTGTTGTCCAAGCTACTTGCGAGACTGAGGCAGGAGGATCACTTGAGCCCAGGAGTTCAACATTGCAGTGAGCCGTGATAGTGCCAGTGCACTCCAGCCTGTGTGACAGAATAGAATCCTGTCTCCAAAAAAAAAAAAAAAAACTCATTTACAACTCCTAGAGACCAACAATTCCTACAGTTGTCAATAGGATGTGTCACGTATACGTGTTTTGCTGATATATTCCATCAACCAGGCAATATATATGAAGCAGTAACAAATTAGATTAACATCCCTCAATATAGATTTCTAATAATCCAAGAGCCAAGTATAATTCCTAAAATATCTGTTTGAAGAATATTTCCAGATGATTTATTACCATACAATAATATATAACACTATACACAGTGGCTCCCCCTCAACTGCCATTTTGCTCTCCACAGTTTTAGTTATCCACAGTCAACCATGGCCCAAAAACATTAAATGGAAAATTCCAGAAGTAAACAATTAACAAGTTTTAAACTTTGTATCATTCTGAGTGGCGTGATGAAATCCCCGACTCTGTCCTTCCTGAGATGTGAATCGTCCCTTTGTCCAGCACATCCACACTCTATACATGATCTGTCCCCTTTAGTCACTGAGTAGCCATCTTGATTGAAAAAATATAGCCTATGAAAGGTTTGGTACTATCTGAGTTCTCAGGTATCTGCTGGGGGTCTTGGAACTATTCCCCACAGATAAGGGAGGACTACTGTATCACTACTATAAAAAGTGTTAATATGAAAAGTATTACTTTTTGTGTGTGTGAGTTGGAGTCTCACTCTATTTCCCAGGCTGGAGTGCAGTGGCACGCTCACGGCCACCCCAGCTTTGACCTGCTGGGCTCTGGTGATCCTTCCGCCTCAGCCTTCCAAGTAGCTGGAATGACAGGTGTGTGCTACCGCGACCAGCTGAAAAGTATGACTTTTAATTCAGAAATTTATCATAAGTATGTTAATATGACCGCTGACGTCTTGTTTTTAATTTATTTTAATTTTAATGTATTAAGATTTTATTGCCCATTGCCCAGGCTGGAGTGCAGTGGCACAGTCATGGTTCACTGCAGCCTTGACTTCCTGGACTCAGGTGATCCTTCGGCCTCAGCCTCCTGAGTAGCTAGGACCACAGGCACGTGCCACCACACCCAGCTAATTTTATTTTTAAAGTATTTATGGGGTCCCACAATGTTGCCCAGGCTGGTCTCGAACTCCTGGGCTCAAGCAATCCTCCTGCCTCAGCCTCCCAAAGTGTTGGGATTTCAGGCGTGAGCCACTGCACTCGGTCAGTTATTTTTAAATAGAAAATAAGAGATAAATTCCAACAAGAGCATTAACACTAATACAGATTTGATGGAGTCTAAATTAATGAGGTTGAACTGTGGCCAGACAATGCTGGTGTCTCAAACTAGGCATCCCCTGAAAGTAGGCCCTAGGACTGGTCTTCAAGTGCCATAGTGTATTTTGGAGGTGACCCCATCATGAGGAAGTAAAGCAGAGAAGAGAGGCAATGAGACTTATGTGAATGAGACAGGGATGGTATCACAGGCAACTGGGACTCGGTCCTAGCAGGGCACTCCAGAGAGAGCATGGAGTCTGGACATTGTCCCAGGAGAGGGGAGGAAGCCGGGTATGTACCCATCAACTTCTGCCCTCATTGACTGAGGGTCTCCAAGGGTGCCACTTCCCTGCCCTTTGTGCCTGCCCTGCAAGTGGCCCAGAGATGGTTTCATGGCAGAACCAGGGAGTGCCCTCGGGGAGACTCAGGAAGCCAACAGCTCCAGTGGGAATGGCTGGAGGTGACTTCCTGTCAGGCAAAAGGCATGGGTGGGGCACTGAGCCAGGCTCGGGAACTTGGGATATCTGTACAAACTTAGATGGAACAGATGGCAGTGCTGAAGTTACTCTCCTCTAGAAGGTTAACGGGCTTCACCAAATCGTTCTAGTCACCCAAGGTGAAGTGATGTGTGTCATGGTGTCAGAATGACAATATTTTTGCAAACTATACTTCAATTAGTGAAAAAACAGGCATACCAATTATGTGCACTTCCTTTTCAGAAATGCCATTTTAGAAACAGAATACCTTGAGAATCCAAAAGAAGATCACTTAAAAAAATATTAAGCCGGGCTCGGTGGCTCAGCCTGTAATCCCGCGCCTTTGGGAGGCTGAGGTGGGTGGAATGCCTGAGCCCGTGGGTTCGAGACCCACCTGAGCAGGCGAGACCTCATCTCTACAATAAAATCAAAAAATTAGCCGGGCGTGGTAGGGCGCGCCTGTAGTTCCAGCTACTCGGAAGGCTGAGGCGGAAGGATCGCTGGAGCCCAGTAGGTCGAGGCTGCGTTGGCCGGGAGCGGCCACTGCACTCCAGTCTGGGCGACAGAGTGAGACTCCAACTCAAAAAAAAAAAAAAAACTGTACCTCCCAGCCAAGGTTTACTTTTAAAAACTAAAATAAAGCCAGGCAAGGTGGCTTTTGCCTGTGATCTCAGCACTTTGGGAGGCTGAAGCAGGATTGCTTGAAGTCAGAAGTTCAAGACCAGCATGGGCAACATAGTAAAACATCATCTCTACCCCCCCAAAAAAACTGGCATTGTTACAGGTTTGGTGGAGCCTGGGCTAGTCGTTGAGGTGCATGCCTATAGTCCCACCTACTCAGGAGGCTGAGGTGGAAGGATCACCTGAGGCTGTGGTGAGCCAGGATCATGCCACTGCACTCCAGCCTGGGCATAGGATGAGACCCTGACTCAAAAAATAAAATAAAAACCAAACCTAAACAAGAAAAACTGCTCATGAACTGCTTGCTAAAATAATAACAATTATGTTAGAAAAATCTTTTAGCTCACCCATTGGCCACCCACCTACTAAGAATGAGAAGTTTGCACCTTTGAGCACTTTGGGGAAACCGAGGTGAAGAGAAGGTTACCTGTGCTCAGGTGAGAAGAAAGAACAGGAGGGGGTCCCCCAAGCAGGACCCAGCCCAGATGCACCCCCTGGGCTCATGTGAGGAGCCATGCCTGACCCTTCCTGTCCCCCCATGAGACAGGGAAACCTGTGCCCAAGTTGGGAGGTATGCAGGTTGTACTGAGCACGGCCCCTGTTCGCAGCCGTCTTCACAAACCCAGAGGTATTTTCGTTTTGTGCATTTAAGTATTTTCACCAACAGCCAACGGGAATACTGTGCTTACCTAAACACTTGTGTTCCAGGATTTATGAACAGCTCTAAACTCTGTCTCTGCCATGGCTAATACGCCCATGCCAGATCTCTGCTTCTAGAACCCCTCTTCCTTGCAGCATTGCGGGTGCTCACCTTTCTGACCCACCTGGTGCACCCTTGGAAATTCAACCAAAAATCCCCTTTTAAGGACCTACCATGATCAGGTGACTCTAGATACTGTTCTCTTTACTTGCAACCCTTTCATTTAAGACTTGGGACTCTATCATTTAAGACTTTTTCTTTGTTTGTTTGTTTCTGAGGCAGGTCTCACTCTATCACCCAGGCTGGAGTGCATACTCACAGTTCACCACGGCCTTGGCCTCCTGGGCTCAAGTGATCCTTCTGTCTCAGCCTCCCAAGTGGCTGGGACTACAGTTGTGTGCTACCATGTCCAGTTAATTTTTTGGTTTCTTTATAGAGACAAGGTCTCACTATGTTGCTCAGCCGGTCTCAAACTCCTGGGCTAAAGTGATCCTCCAGTCTTCCAGAGTGCTGGTATTACAGGCATGAGCCACCACACCTGGCCTCATTTAAGACTCGAAGTCTTGCTTTGTGGATGGGAATTTGATGCATAAAGCAGGAGACCCTCACTAGACTCCAACTGAGAAACCCATCCCCTCCTTAGGCTGTTTTAATTCATGTTTTTATCCCTGACACCATCACCCACCAGTGTTTTGGTTTTTTGTGTGCTATCATCTCACATAACCAACTCACTCCTAAGTAAGTAGTTTAAAGAAGCAGCCCTCAATTTCCAGAGAATCAAAACAGCAGTAAATCTTTTCCATCTGGAAAGGTATTTCAAAACACCATTTGGTTATCCCCATCTTTTCTATGGTAAGTGTGTAAATAGGACTCTATTTATAGAACAAAATACTTAGGGTAGTTAAATGATTTATGGAGACATTTAGAAAAAAAAACAAGTACACATATTGGGCTTTCTTTTCAGTTTTTTTCTTTTTCTATTCTTTTCTTTTTTTTTTCTCTTTAGTATAGGCCTTTATTAGCTCTAGATAGGAAGGTTCTGATAAGACCAGAAAGAAAAGCTTGTGGAAATCTCTTCCTCAGGACACCGTTTTTCTCATTAGAAAGCACAATTCATGTATTAAATGAGCGGCCACTGCACTCCAGTCTGGGTGACAGAGTGAGACTCCAACTGAAAAAAAAATTTTTTTTTCATTATGATGGACTTAGAATCTTGGTGAAATGTTATTCTATAAGTTTCAAATCTTCAACTAGGATAATTCATTTATTCATTCAACAAACATTTGAATCCACACAATATTATGGGTGGCATGGAATTTGGATGGTAGAAACCTGAAGAAGTCAGACGACACTACTCCCATGGAGTCCAGAATCTTCCAATTTAATTGCCGTGTGATATTTTATATGCCATTAACAATCCAGGGACTATAAATTAGGCCCTCTGCATTTTTGCATTTGCATTTTCTAATCTACTGAAAAACATTTGGTCGTTTCATTGGCATACAAAACATATATAACTTTTAAGTACATACAAAAAAAAAGGAAACAGGTTATTGGCTAAAATTACCCTTGTGGATCATCTTTGAACAATATCAAGAACAACAGTTCAGCACATAGTAGGAGTTCAACATTTTTTAACGTTTTATTTGGAAGTAATTTCAAACTTACAGAAAAGTTGCACGAAAAACAATTGCTCAAAATACACCTTACATTGCCCGTTACTTAGGACTCACACTTCATCCCATTTGCCTTGTCATTTGCTATCACAATTATATAACTTTTCTGAGCCATTTGAGAGTAAGTTCCATATATCAAGTCCCTTTCCTCCTAAAATGTGTTTGCTCAGAAAAGAGCAGTTTTACATGACTATGTACAAGTGTCAGTGTCACTGAATTTATTGTTAATACAGCCACCTAAGGTGGCTTCAAATAGCAATTAAAATTATAACATAAGATAAAATTGTAACAGAATCGTGTTTTATTTATTTTCTATTTTTGAGTTGGAGTCTCACTATATCACCCAGACTGGAGTGCAGTGGCACGCTCCTGGCCACCGCAATCTCTAACTGCTGGGCTCCTGTGATCCTTCCACCTTGGCCTTCCAAGTAGCCAGAACTACAGGCACATGCTGCCACGCCCGGTTAATTTTTGATTTATTGTAGAGACAAGATCTTGTCAAGCCGCTCTGCTGCCCCAGGTCTTGAACTGGCGTGCTCAAGCAATCCTCTTGCCTTGGCCTCCTAAAGTGCTGGGATTACAGGCCGAGTCATGGAGTCTGACCTTGTTTTATTTTTATTTTTTTATTTTTATTTGGAATTGGAGTCTCACTCTGTCACCCAGGCTGGAGTGCAGCGGCACGCTCATAGCCACTGCAACCCCAATCTGCTGGGCTCAGGCCATCCTTCCACCTCAGCCTTCCAAGTAGCTGGAACTACAGGCTCACACTATCACCTCAGCTGGTTTTTTTTTTCAATTTATTACACAGATGAGGTCTCACCAAGTTGCCCTGGCTGGTCTCGAACCCGTGAGTTTATGCAATCATCTCGTTTCAGTCGCCCAAAGTGTAGCGGGAAGACAGAGATCGTGACACCGAGACTATTATAGGAAGTGGCACTTTATTACTCCGAGTACCTCGGTGGGCTCCACGGGGCTAACGCTTACAGGCCGAGCCGCGCAGAATGGGAAAAGTGGGGTCTTATACCTTCGTTTAGGTAAGGGAGGGAGGTCGTGTTGAGCGATTACACATTCTCTTTGTAATTTACAAGGTGGTGTTCAGAAAAATCAGATTTTTCAAAGAACAAATGGTCTCCAGGAACTGCAGGATTGTAAACCATCAACTTGAAAAGAGGAGTTTGGATAAGTCTGTGAATTAGTTACTCTTTTGCATTTCCATGAGGCCATCAGTCTCTAGCCATTGGCCTTTTTCAAACAAAACCAGCCTGATGGGTCTTTCAAGCTTGCAGCTTGACTTTGTTTTTTGTTTTTTGTTTTTTTTTTTGAGTCTCACTCTGTCACCCAGACTGGAGTGCAGTGGCCGCTCCCGGTCACCACAGCCTCGACCTGCTGGGCTCCGGCGATCCTTCCGCCTCAGCCTTCCAAGTAGCTGGAACTACAGGCACGCGTTACCACACCCGGCTCATTTTTGATTTTACTGTAGAGATGAGGTCTCGCCAAGTTGCCCAGGCGGGTCTCGAACCGTGGGGTCAGGCAATCCACTCAACTCAGCCTCCCAAAGGCACGGGATTACAGGCTGAGCCACCGAGCCCGGCTGCAGCTTGACTTTCAAAAGGAAATACCTTTAACTGGTACCAGGCCCCTTTCTGCCACAGGGTTAGTGGGAGACAATTTGTCATCCCAGGTGATTGCCATGGGCCAACTGCTGACCCCGAAGCGGCTCCTCATGTGTTTCTGCATTCATTCAATCATACAAGAAATATATATTTGAGCATTTGCCACAAAAGTGCTGGGATTACAGGCTTGAGCTACTTTTCCCAGCCCAGAATCTTGTTTTATAATTCTTCCAGTTTTCTCAGTTGTCCAACTGATGTTCTTTATGGCATTGGTTTGTTGTTGTTTTTTTCCCCTCCAGGGCAGGATACTGCCCAGGATCCAGTACAGTGCTATTTGTCATGTCTCACATGAGTCACATTCAGTCTGGGACAATCTCACAGCCTTGCTTTATCTTTTATGACATTTTATTTCTGAAGAATAACCTCTTTTCCCCCTTTTTAATAGGATTGCCCTCAGGCTTAGCCCAATGACTCAAGCCTGTAATCCCAGCACTTTGGGAGGCTGAGGCAGGAGGATTGCTTGAGGCCAGGATCTCAAAGCCGACCTGGGCAACTCAATGAGACTCTTAAAAAAAAACAACAGCTAATTGTGATGGTACATGCCTATAGCTCTAGCTACTTGGGAGGTTAAGGTGAGAGGATCACTTGAACCCAGGATTTCAAGGTTACAGTGAAGTGTGATCACACCACTGCACTCCAGCCTAGGTGAAGTGAGACCCTGTCACTAGCAAAGAAAATAGAGTCACCCTCATAAGGGGTTTGTCTGATGCATTCCTGGCCAGTGTCCTACATCAGTGGTGCTGCAGCCTTCTCAGGGCATCCACCTTGTAGCAGGAAAAATAGAGAGATCGTGACACCGAGACTATTATAGGAAGTGGCACTTTGCGGGCCAAGAATTTCATGCATCCAAATCAAGCTCGAGCACCCCAGAACAGGTGACCTGGGGTCTTATACCCTCGTTTAGGTAAGGGAGGGGGGTCGTGTTGAGTGATTACATACTTCCTTTGGAATCTTACAAGGTTGTACTTAGCAAAATCAACTTCAGAAGGGGGGTTTTAGATAAGACTCTTTTTCATTTCCATGAACTAGCCAGTCTCTGGGCCATTTGGCCTTTCTTAAACAAAACCTGCCTGAGCTGGGCGGGCCTTTAAAGTTGCAACTTGCCTTTCAAAGGGAAATACCTTTAACTGCTATCAACCTTTCCTTCTTGCCGCTGGGCTAGTGGCAGCCCAGGTGAGGCAAACTGCTGATCCCGAATCAGCCACATGTGTTTCTGTGTTTATTCACTCAATCACATATACTGAGCATATACCGCCTCCTACCACAACCTGGAGACATTCAACATCTGTTTGTCCCTCCTTGGTGATGCTAATTTGTAGCACGAATCAAGGCATTTCTCTACTGTATGGATACTGTAGCGGGGAGACAGAGAGATCACGACACCAAGACTATTATGGGAAGTGGTAACTTTATTACGCCGGTGGGCTCGGCAGGCTCGATGGGCTAACGCTTCCAGGTCGAGTACCCCAGAATGGGAGAAGCGGGGTCTTATACCTTCATTTAGGTAAGGGAGGGGGGTGGTGTTGAGCGATTACACATCTTCTTTGGAATTTACAAGGTTGTACTCAGCAAAATCAGATTTCCAAAGAACAAATGATTTCAAGCAAATACAGGGCAGGCAGGGTCTGCAAGCAGGGTTGTAAACCGTTAACTTCAAAAGAGGGGTTTTGGATAAGTCTGTGAATTAGTTACTCTTTTGCATTTCCATGAAAGCCACCAGTCCTTGGCTTCTTGGCTTTTTTAAACAAAACCGGCCTGGCGGGTCTTTAAAGCTTGCAGCTTGACTTTCAAAAGGAAATACCTTTAACTGCTACCAGCCCCCTTTCTGCCACAGGGTTAGTGGGAGACGATTTGTCATCCCAGGTGATTGCTGACCCCGAAGCAGTTATTCATGTGCTTCTGCGTTCATTCACTCAGTCATACAAGAAATATATTTGAGCATTTGCCACATTCTGCCACAATACTATTGCTTCCTTTGCAATGAGAAAGCAGTCTATGGGGAGACACTAAGACCATTCTGATCCTTGCTATGTTACCCAAGCTGGTCTCAAACTCCTGGGCTCAAGCAATTCTCCTGCTTCAGCCTCTGAAAGTGCTGGGATTATAGCGTGAGCCTATTCGGCCTATTTTAAATTTTTATTGTTTTATTATTACTTTATTTTTAAATTTTTGTTTGAGTCAGTGTTTCACTGTGTTGCCCAGCCTGGAATGTAGTGGCACAATCACAGCTACCGAAGCCTCAACCTCCTGGGTTCAGGCGCTTCTTCCACCTCAGTCTCTCAAGTAGCTGGGGCCACAGGCACCTGCCACCATGCTCGGTTAATTTTTTTTTTTTTTCTGTAGAGATGAGGTCTTGCTATGTTTCCCAGGCTGGTCTCAAACTTCTGGGCTCAAGCAATCCTTCTGCCTCAGTCTCCCAAAGTGCTGGGATTACAGGTGTGAGCCACCATGCCCAGCCACCATCTTTATAAATCACTCCTTATTTTGTGGCTTAATGAGGAACTTCATATTTGTGTTTTACCTATACTGTCCTAGCCCTAAAGTCAGCCGTTTCTATGGAACTCTTGGTTCCCCTTAGTGGAGAATAGTTTAGAGACCAAAATAAGGGCACAGGTGTGCTCATTGCTGCTGAGGGGCATCGAATCCTTTCAGGTGACACTGTGTCCAATAATTTCTCAAACGAATGAACAAAGTAGTCCATTTCTATCATTGAAATGTCTTTATCAATGGTCAGTTTTTTCTGAACCAGCAGCATAAAACAAGAGTCTATGTTCTCTCTTTGGAACAAAGAGGCCTGGAGGTTGGGATAAGAAAAGGAAATCAACTAGGATCTGTGATAAAGGCACTGATGGGAGCCCTCTGTGAAGGAGGCCACCACAACTAAGTCCACTCAGCCGGAAGCACTGAAGACTGATCCTCAGCACTGTTGGCTTGGTTTTCATCTTTCTCTTGGTTTTGGACAGTAAGCCATCAGGTTATTTTAACTAGAAAACAGAGTGGTGCCCTTTCTGGGACACTCATGAAATCACAGGGACCTACTTGAATTCTCCATTTGTCGCTGTGTCAATTAAATAAATCCAATGACACCCTAGGATGCTCTGCACCCAGTGCACTTTCCCAGGCATGAATCTGGAGCTGTGTTGACACCAAAAAGCACACAGTTCATTTGCTATATATTTAACTTAATTTTGTTATGTTATTCCGGTTTATTTTTGAGTCAGAGTTTCATTCTGTTGCCCAGGCTGGAGTGCAATAGCACGAACATGGCTCACTGCAGCCTTGACATCCTGGACTCGGGAGATCCTCCCTCCTCAGCCTCCTGAGTAGCTGGGACTATAGGTGCACATGCCCAGCTAATTTTTTGATTTTTTTTTTTTTTTTGTAGAGACAAGTTCTTGCTATGTTGCCCAGGTTGGTCTTGAACTCCTGAGCTCAAGCAATCCTCCCACCTCGATTTCTCAAAGTGCTGGGATTACAGGCATGAACCACTGCGCATTAATATATAAAGAATGTGTAGTTCGGGAAAAACTTTCCAGTGGCCCAGGGAGTGGCAAACCTGGTGGGTGATGCAGTGATGAAAACTATGAGAGAAGGGTTTCATTCTTGGTGTGCCATAATGTGGGTGACAAAAATCCAAAGGAAGGGGCAGAAAGAAAGAGGCAAGGCACACTGCACTTTTTTTTTTTTTAGTTGAAATCCCACTCTGTCGCCCAGACTGGAGTGCAGTGGCTGCTCCCGGCCACCGCAGCCTCAACCTGCTGGGCTCCGGCCGGCGATCCTTCCACCCCAGCCTTCCAAGAAGCCGGAATTACAGGCATGCGCTACCACGCCTGGCTGATTTTTTTTTTTTGATTTATTGTAGAGATGAGGTCTCGCTGCCGAGGCGGGTCTCGAACCCGCGGGCTCAGGCTATCCACTTGCCTCAGCCTCCCAAAGGCCGAGATTACAGGCTGAGCCAACGAGCCTGGCTGGCACACTGCGCTTCTAACCAAGGAACAGCCTCTAGAAACTATGACACAACGGACAGCAGAATGAAGGCAGCCCCACCAGGTAGCTGATGGGCCAGGCACCAATGAGCTGGTGCACATTTACTGCAAGAAAGCCGAAGTCCTCGTTGTCAAGGTTGTGGAGGAGATCAGAGTCTCCATAGGCTTCCACTCTGGGCCGCTGCAGCATTTATTTCAATACATGTTCTCTCTGCAGTGGTTCCTATTGTCATGCCAGAAGGGACCTGCATGTGCGTCATTCTTACCATGGAAGGAAAAGAATCCTCAGTTCATTTTACGACCTTTCAAGCAAAACAGGACACAACTTAAAATCCCTTGTTCTTTGTGTGTGTTTATGTTTATTTAATCTGTGCCTTTATCTTAATCTCTTTTTTTAAATATCTGGATATGGGGTGAGGCTAAGATCCCCAGGTCCGAGTACAATGCAGCTAATGACCCAGTAATCACCAGGAAAACAAGGACAATTCTGATCCCCCCAACCAGCTGTCTCACAGAGGCTGCATCTCTGTTTCTTTCCTGTAGTCATATCCTATGACTGCCATAACAAAACAGTGATTCTCTCAACATTCTAGAGGCTAGAAGTCTGAAATCAAGGTATCAAGAGGGCCAAGTTCTCTCTGAAACCTATAGGTGAGGATCCATCCTTGCCTTTTCCAGCTTCTGGTTTTTGCTGTCAGTCTGTGGCATTCCTTAGCTTGCAGCTGTGTCCCTCCAATTTCTGCCATTGTTGTCATTTGGAATTCTCTCTGAGTGTCACTGTCTTCACACAGTAGTCTTCGATAAGAATACTAGTCACATTGGAGTGGAGCTCACTGCACTCCATGGTGAATTCATCTTAACCAATTACACCTGTAGTGACCCTGTTTTCAAGTAAGGTCACATTGCCAGGCACTGGGCGTTAGGACTTCAACATAGACGTAATTCCACCCATAACCTTCCCCTTTCATAAATGAGTTCAATATGACTTCAGCTTGCATATGTAGCTCCAAATAAAGTGCTAACCATCAGCTTCCCTCTTGACTTACAAAAGTATATCTGCCTTGTTCAGACTGACGTAAGACATTTTGCAGGCTACCAGTATCCTGAGATGTACGCTGTCATGCTGCTGGAAAGCAACACATCAACATTTGGTCATTTACCTGCACAGTATACATTTATGAGCTCCCTTCCTATAAGCCAAGTTAGTAAGGCTTGAGGTGGGGTGGTCAGGAGAGAGTATAAAGCTATTGGGTACTAGATTTTAAAAAAAGGGCAACTTCTTCGGGTCCTCTCCTTCTGTGGGAGCTTTTTTGTCCTCTCAATTATTCCTACTTTCAAAAAAAATATAAGAATGCAGAAAGCAAAGCCAGTCAGGCACTCTGAACCCTGCACCTTTAAGAAGCAAGGTGGCAAACAGATAAGACTCAGATACCTGGGCTAAACATGAGAACATTCACTGCTAAGGAGCCTGAAGCAAAGTGCTTACTCTTCCACATTTTCATTTTCTTATCTGTAAAAATGAGGTAATTTCATGGGCCTTGCAGGGTGGTTGTAAATGTTAGTGAGACAATTTGAGGTAACTTCATGGGCCTTTCAGGGTTGTTGTCAGGATAAAATGACATGAAGAATGAGCGATGCTTACTTAGCACACAGTGCTCAGGAAGTGGCAGGGGTGGTTGCCTACCTTGGGTCCCTCCCGGAAAGACACAGAGGAAAGGTGGGAATCTGATCCATAGGAAGTGCATTTCCTGGGGAAATATCTTGACCCCCATTTCCTCCTAGGCTTTCTGGAGTGTGCTGGGCAACGAGTATGCAGTAGAGAGAGGCTCGAGAGGACGTTATCCTCGCACACAGATGAGCAGGAGAGTAGTCTCATTCAGCCCACTGCAGGTAAGCCATGGGTAGCACAGAGAAGCAGCCATCATGTATGTGGGTTTGTTTGAACTGGAGACTGACGTGTAGGACCTTGATAGACCTAAGCATCTCAATCAGATGTTCATGAAGTAAACTTTTTTTAAAATTTTGAGTTGGGATTTCACTCTGTCATCCAGGTTGGAATGCAGTGGCACAATCACAGCTCACCACAGCCCCAAGCTCCTGGACTCAGGTGGTCCTCCCACCTCAGCACCTTGAGTAGCTGGGACTACAGGTGCACAACACCACGCCCAGCTGATTTTTTGATACTTTGTAGAGACAAGGTATCACTCTGCGGCCCAGGTTGGTCTGGAACTCCTGAGCTCAAGTGACCCTCCTGCCTTGGCCCCCCAAAGTGTTGGGATTACAGACATGAGCCACCACAACTGGCCTGGAGTAAACTTTGATTCTAAACTCTGCTCTGTTAGGTAGATATATCTGAAACAACAAAGATGACCAAAGGGCACATCTGTGGTATTTGTGGGCAAGGTGAGATAATCAGGCAGTGTGTGTGTAAGATGTTTCCGGAGGGTAAAAATGCCTTATCACCTGAAATAAGATAATCAGGCAGTGTGTGTAAAATGTTTCTGGAGGGTAAATGCCTTATCACCTGAAATAAGACAGTGCAGGAGACTTTCTACTATTTCCTGTGTATATGACAAAGCAGGGATAAGGTGGTTGGTGATGGTAGCACATAGCTGGATGTTAAAATGGGGAGATCATTCTCAATATATGTGGGTGCTGAAGCACATTACTCTGTAGAATGATCACCCCAAATTCATGCAGAAATAAGCAGGAAGGCTATGGAGATTACAAATGTAAGAAGCGCAGCAAAGCTATTTTGAATTCTGTACCAAATGTTTCAAGGGCTATTCCCTCACCCAACAAATCACACCCACTCTGAACTGGGGTTTATAATACGTGACCAAGTATTATATCAAAGGTCTAAATTACAGTACAGAAATCAGGAGCAAATAAATAACCACTACATTGATAAGAAACAGCAAGGAAACAGATAACCACTACTGACAGATGCACTCTGTCAGTCCTGTGTGACCCCAACACACACTTAGACACACGCTGAGTCTTCTTCAGCTAAGTTTCGCACAGTAGCTTAGCAGGCTCATCTTGCACTCAGTACCTGTGACCTACAGGCTTAGATTCTAGTGGAGAAGTTGTCCTAAAATGCTACGGGTTTTTAGGGGCCAACACCCAACATATGAGAAAAGAAGTAATCCTTGTTTGGAAGAAAATACTTTTTTTTAATCAATATTTTTTATTATGATTTTGTGGGGTACAGTTAAGGGTTAGGTGTACAATTACGTTTCATTCAGGCACCCTATTGATAAGAGGTGTTTCCCCATCCCCAGACAGATATTTGCGACTGTTAATCCCCTCCCCCTCCCTCCATAGTTTCCCAGTACCGTCAGTCATTTTCTTATAGTATTACATTGGATGTTCAAGGTCCATTATATGAGTGAGAACATGTGATACTCGGATCTTTGTTTCTGTGAAAGGTCACTCAGTATTATAGGCTCTAGTTCCATCCAGGTTGCTGCAAAATTCATGATTTTGTTCTTTTTTATGGCTGCATAGTATTCCGTCGTGTATATGTACCACATTTTTTTAATCCAGTCCTCTTTTGATGGGCAGCATGGTTGTTTCCAGGTTCTTGCTATTGCGAACAACGCTGCGATAAACATACGTGTGCAGGTATCTTTTTTATAGAGTGATTTGAGGTCTTCAGGGTATATTCCCAGTAGGGGAATTTTCGACTTCATATTTACTTGTAATAGACACATCAGTTACAGGTTCTCATGGGATCTTTCAGTTCTCATGCCCGCCCTTTTAAGACTAACATCTTGTAATACCATCTTAATCTGAAATGAGTCATAGATGATATCACTTACACATATATTTTTAAAACCATCATAACGACCTACATCTAATATAAGGAAAAAAATAAAATGAAGCAATTTAAAATTGAATAATTCTATTTTTTTCAATATGTAAATGTTTGGGTATAATTACACTAGCAAGACCACCCCCACTGGTCTGGACTCTGTGGCAAGTACCACTGATGAGACCCTGGAGATCACCTGACCTGAGTAGCACATCCCAGGGGCACAGAAGACTCCAGTGGAGAATTAACCAAGACAGAAAGACTAGGTCCTCCCAGCATCTGTGCTGGACAATGCAAAACCCACTGACCAGTCAGAAGTAAGGAGAGGGGCCGGCCTCGGTGGCTCAGCCTGTAATCCCGCGCCTTTGGGAGGCTGAGGTGAGTGGATTGCCTGAGCCCACGGGTTTGAGACCTGCCTGGGCAGCGAGACCTCATCTCTACAGTAAATCAAAAAATCAGCCGGGCATGGTAGCGCAAGCCTGTAATTCCGGCTACTCAGAAGGCTGAGGTGGAAGGATTGCCGGAGCCCAGCAGGTTGAGGCTGCGGTGACCGGGAGCGGCCACTGCACTCCAGTCTGGGTGACAGAGTGAGACTCCAACTCAAAATAAATAAATAAATAAATAAGAAGTAAGGAGAGGAAGTAGTGCCACAGGAAAGAAACCATGAGAGAGAAGTAGGGAGAAATGTGCCTAGAGATGGCTCTGGTCCTGTCAGTTTCCAGGTCCATCTTTATCCTTGGACACTCAGTACTTACCCACCTAACAGCCAAGTAGGCAAGTCGACCAGATGTCCAAGTCAGCCGGGTTGACCAGATGTCCAGAAAGTCTTTAAGCTGTTGTAATTCAGATTATGTGCTATAAAATTAGTATGGTTACAATTTCGGGACAAAAAGAAAATTTGGATGAATTTCTTTTTAAACTCGTAAAAAGCCTACCTCATCATTGTCTTGGGTGAGATGAGCACTAGTTGTGGAGGGTTGTAATGCTTAATTCTTTGTCACAAACAATACCAAGTTTTAGGCAAAAATACGTAACATTCTACCCATTGCAAATGCTCCTTCTCCCAGTTAAAGGCTAAAAGTCTGGATTCACTTGACACCTAGTGGCCTTAGGAGTGGGAAGTTGCTTAACACCCACACACACATCCACCTTTCCCAGGGCAAGTGCCCCAGTAGGCCTGGCTTGGTTCTGCCCATTAACCACATGGTACATTTGGCAATGCTCTCCTCCCAGCCAGGTGCTGAGTCACTTGCATGAGGCCTGCCAAGTAGGTATGGGATGTTCAACTTAGAAAGAACAACAGAGCCGGTTGAAGCCACTTCTGGCCCAAATCATGGTGAAAAGATATAACCACATAGAGGTATGGGATTTTGTTCTGGATTTCATTCTGCCAAGTTGTAGTGCAGCCATGTCCAACTCCCATGCCATGGGCCACATGGGGCTCAGGACAGCTAGTAATGTGGCCGCACAAAATTTTTTAACAAGTGCTATTTTAGCATTTATTTTCTTCATGACCTCATGTGTAGTTCTATTTTTGAAGTTCCAAAACCATACTATGCTTGAAATAAAACTTAAATTATGGCAAGCTCAAATACTGGAAGATAATTTAACACATTTTGTTCCATTGGCTAAATGCAATCCTGCGAACTATCCAAAACATGCAGCTTTGCTTTCTGTCTTAACAATGAAATTTGAAAACAGATTTCAAGATTTTTGGCAAAATAATCACTATTTTGCTATATTTGCTACACCATTGTCAGTTGGCATCAATATCTTACTTGCACATTTTCAGATGGAATGCATAGAGTTGCAGTCAGACATTCAACTGAAAGAAAAGTTTGAACATGTCTTTTTTATTTTTGTGTAGGAGTCTCACTCTGTCACCCAGGCTGAAGTGCCATAGCACACTCATAGCCACTGCAGCCTCGACCTGTTGGGTTCAGGTTATTATTCTTCTGCCTTAGCCTTCCAAGTAGCTGGAACCACAGACATGCACCACCATGCCCAGCTAATTTTTTGATTTATTGTAGAGACAAGGTCTCACCAAGTTGCCCAGGCTGGTCTCAAATCCCTGAACTCAGGCAATCCTCTCGCCTCCCTCTTCCAAAGTGATAGGATTACAGGCATGAGCCACCACACCCAGCTGGCTATGTCACTTTATTGAACTTTTTAAGACGTATCTTCCTAGAGAAAAATATCCCTCACTTCACAGTCACGCCTTATTCAATGCATCACTTTTTAGCAGTGCATATGTTTGTGAGCAGCTGCTTTCAACTATAAGCAAACGAAGAGCAAAGTTCAAACAAACATTTCTGACGAGCACCTTGAAAACTCACTAAGAATTGTGACTACTTTCATCAAATCAGACATTGATAGATTAGTATTACAAAAACAAGCCGGGTGCAGTTGCTCAAGCCTGTAGTCCCAGCACCTTGGGAAGCCGAGGCGAGTGGATTGTCTGAGACCGGGGGTTTGAGACCAGACTGGGCAAACTGGCAAGACCTTCTCTCTACAATAAATCAAAAGAATTAGCCGGGCGTGGTGGCGCACGCCTGTGTTTCCAGCTACTTGGAAGGCTGAGGCAGAAGGATCACCAGCCTAGCAGGTCAAGGTTGCGGTGGTCGCGAGCATGCCACTGCACTCCAGCCTGGGTGACAGAGTGAGACTCCGGCTTAAAAAAAAAAAATTACAAAACCAAGGTCTCATTCCTCGCTAGTTTTATATTTTTCTCATTTTTCTAAACTTTATAATAAAAATAATTTATAAAGAAGTCTTACTATGTATATACATTAACTATATTATGTAATTATGTGTGACAAGACAATTCCTTTTACTCTGTGTGACCCAGGGGAGCCAGAATGTTGGATGCCCCTGTAGTCGTGCTTTCCAGTCTGTGGAATGGGGCACGTATACTCTCGTATGGCCGCCAAGGACTTGTTTCACCTGCTTCACCCTTGTACCTGCTGGCTCTCTGTTTTATTGTGAGGATAACGTAGGCCTGGACGTGGTTCAAGGAGCTGCTGGCCTCAGAATCCTCTGCTGTAAGTGGCTCCATCCATCCAGGTCCTCCAAGGCAACCAGGATCAGCGGCAGAAACTGGGCAACACTTCCTTCAGGGAGCAGCTCCAGGTTGTTGTCACAGGGCTGCTTCACCAGAGTAGAAACAGCAGCCTGCACCCAGGACATACTTCGTTCCATGGCTTTTCTTTCCACCTGTTAGTGGTGGAACCAATTTCTGGTGCAGTGCCTTTCTGCCTTAAACAATTAACTCATTTTAAAAGTGGACCCAAGGGCCAGGCACAGTGGTTTACACCTGCAATACCCGCACTTTGGGAGGCCGAGGCAGGTGGATTGCTTGATCTCAGGAGTTCAAGATCAGCCTAGGAAACATAGTGAGACAGCATCTCTACAAAAAATTTTTTAAATAGCCAGGCGTGGTAGCACGTGCTTATAGTCCTTAACCCAGAAAGCAGAGGATGCAGTGAGCCGTGAGTGTGCCACTGCACTCCAGCCTGGGTGACAGAATGAGACCATGACTCCAAGAAAAAAAAAGAAACAACTAACTTTGGCCCAGTATAGCCAATGGATCATAATAATTGCCATTTAACTACATGGTGTCCAAATCTATAAATATGACATCAACAGATCCCCTCTCTTATCCTCTGCTCCTGAACTTCACAAAATATCTAATATCTAACTGAATTTGTTCAGCATGTAGTGTGGCGTTTTCATTAATTATTAGTTATTTTTATTAGTATATGCTTTAGTCTTACTGGCAACCGATGGTGGTTAAAACATTAGTTTCCAGGTTGCCATGGTAACTTGTATGATTTTGAGAAACAGTTTCCAACATCAGAAGGGTTTCGTTCACATTTCCCTCAGAAAAGGGCTCAATAAATTATTTCTTGATAACAACAGGTATAAAGCTTCTGTCGTAGGAAATCATAATAATATTTTAGTGGCAACATATGCAAAATTATAATATAAATCTTGTTTATTATATAAGCTTCTGGATAACCAGCCCTTTAAGGCAGACACACTTGGGGTCTTGTGGCATTAAACTAATCATCTTTTGGCTGGGTATGTGACACATGCCTGTAATTCCAGTACTTTGGGAGGCTGAGGCAGGAGACTCACTTGAGCCCAGGAGTTTGAGACCACCCTGGGCAACATAGTGAAATCTTGTCTCTACAAAAATTCAAAAAATTATCCAGGTGTGGTGGCACGCACCTGTAGTCCCAGCTACTTGGGAGGCTGACATGAATCTCCTGAGCTTAGGAGGTTGAGGCTGTCACCAGTCAGTGAGACCCTGACGCATATAATAATAATAATAACAACAATAATAAATAAATAGATCATCTTTCATTTTTGTTTGCGACCACATGGGATCTAAGGCAGTGTGGCAAGATGTTCGTCCAGCCCTCCACCAGGAGAAGACGTTGCAATAAGAATAATTTCTTCACCTGAATATCCAACAGTCACAGTTCTAGGAGATCCAATTTCCACACTGAAAGGCAAATGCTAAGAGATTCTCAGGATCTGACTCTCACAGTAAAACCCCATGCAATGCTTTTTACACTGCAGCCTGTAGACATAAAGTGCATCCCATTTTAACAACCCTTGCAATGAAAGTGATTACCTAACCTGTTCTGTATCAAAAGGCTAAGCTGTCCTTTGTACGTTTTGGCTCAGGAAGGAGCAGGTGAATATTTTTCTGGGGTCAGAGTTTGGAATAGACAAACCAGTGGGACGAACGGAAGGTGACAATGTTTAACTAAGGAACAGAACTGGATTGAATCTCCCTTCCTTGAGAGTAGAGCCAGGATAGGTCCTCGACTTGGTAGGTTTGGGCTCTGAGGACTTGTCAGCGATGTATTTCACCATAGCGTTGTGCTGAAGTTATTTTTTGGTGATTAGGAAAGCAAGAAGGGCTTAGAGGCTTCCACTGACCTTTGTCAGACCGAGAAAAGCCAGGGGTTCCCCTTGGATGGCTTGGGAAACAAGTCACTGTCCTGCTTCCAGCAGAGCCCTCCCACCGCCCAAAGTCACACGCTCTCCGTGGGACATGTCAGAGGCTCTCGGGAAATATGCATGAACATACAGATCAGTGTTATGCATACTCAGATGTGATTTCTCTTTCCAAAAAAAGCAAAGCCTGTTACCTGATGAAACACGACGTACTAATACTACTTAATTATGACTTCAAGTTCAGGCTGCAGTTCATTCACTGAAAAAGAAACCAGTTCAGCAACATGAGCAGGGAAAATCATCCATTTAAATCTTGTGTGTTCTAACCTAGCAAAACTCCCTTCAGCTTACAAAACTGGCACCACTCCGACTTACTTCTCCTTATCAAAATTCCTTCTAGCCATCCTCAAATACTAAAGTTAAAAAAAAAGCACCTCATATCTACTTTCAACTTGAGGCCCCTTCAGTCTATTCTTTAACAATTCTTTTTTGTTTGTTTGTTTGTTTGTTTTTTGAGTTGGAGTCTCACTCTGTCGCCCAGACTGGAGTGCAGTGGCTGCTCCCGGCCACCCGCAGCCTCGACCTGCTGGGCTCCGCGATCCTTCCGCCTCAGCCTTCCAAGTAGCCGGAATTACAGGCATGCGCTACCACGCCTGGATGATTTTTTTATTTATTATAGAGATGAGGTCTTGCTGCCCAGGCGGGTCTCGAACCCACGGGCTCAGGCAATCCACTCACCTCAGCCTCCCAAAGGCGCAGGATTACAGGCTGAGCCACCGAGCTCGGTTTACAATTCTTTTTTAAAAATTGTAATCTCACCCTGTCTTCCTGGCTGGAGTACAGTGGCACGATCATGGCTCACTGCAGTCTCAAACTCCTGGGCTCAAGTGATCCTCCTGCCTCAGCCTTCTGAGTAGCTGGGACTACAGGCGCATGACACCACGCCTGGCTAATTTTTTTTTTTTTTTTTAGACAAGTTCTCACTATGTTGCCTAGGCTGGTGTTGAACTCCTGGGCTCAAGCAATCCTCCCGCCTTGGCCTCCCAAAGTGCAAAGATTACAGACATGAGACACTGCACCTAGCTATCCTCTTACAAATGGACGGCAAGGCATTCATTTTAGGCCATGCGGATGTTTAAGATGAGGGAACACACCCACATCAGATATGGCTGACAGCTGAGGCTGCCCTCATATCCCACAGGAAGAGGGACTCCGAGGGGCGCCTCACTTCCGTTTGCTGATCTGAGTTGAATTTTGCTCCAAATTGTAATTCACGGAGGCTGGGACAGACTCCCTGGGGACTGTCAGGACCGGTTCTGTTGGAAACCTGAGGCCAGTTCACCTGACCCCTTAGGAATTGCCATGGGAGCCGGGAGTGGTTGGAGCAGCCGCAAACGTTTACGTCTCCGAGTACCGCCCAAGTTTCTCAGCAAGAGTGGGAGGCAGCAACAGCTACACAGACACGCGCTCTGGGTGAATCAGGCCCCAAGAGTTGGTGCATCTCTCCTTCCCTGGGATGCAGGATCCAAGTTCCAGGTTGTATTAGCTAAAAGTCTTTGAGTTGCAAGTGATGAAAACTCTACTTAACATTGTCTTTGATGGGCGGAGAGAGATGGTTCACACATCTGCAATCCCAGCACTTTGGGAAGCTGAGGTGGGAGGATCACTTGAGGCCAGGAGTTCAAGACCAGCCTGGCAGCCTGGGCAACAGCAAGACTTGGTCTCTACAAAAAAATTTAAAAACTAGCCAGATGTGGTAGTACACATCTGTAATCCCAGCTACTCAGGAGGCTGAGGTGAAGGATCACTTGAGCCCAGAATGTCAAAGATGCAGTGAGCCATGATTGTGTCACTGCACTCCAACCTGGCCAACTCAAAACAAACAAACAAAATTTTCTCAGACCATTAAGAGAATTTGAGCTTCAATCCTCAAGCTGAACTGAAAGAAATTGCCAGCTGGGCTCGGTGGCTCAGCCTGTAATCCCGCGCCTTTGGGAGGCTGAGGTGAGTGAATTGCCTGAGCCCGCGGGTTCCAGACCCACCTGGGCAGCAAGACCTCATCTCTACAATAAATTAAAAAATCAGCTGGGCGTGGTGGCGCATGCCTGTAATTCCGGCTACTCGGAAGGCTGAGGTGGAAGGATCGCCGGAGCCCAGGAGGCCGAGGCTGCGGTGGCCGGGAGCGGCCACTGCACTCCAGTCTGGGCGACAGAGTGAGACTCCAACTCAAAAAAAAAGAAAGAAATTGCCATTCACGTAGGGCAACACTTGTCAAATTATCAGAAGTATCATAAGCTTTCAGCCTAATTAAAAAAAAAAAAAAAGTCCTACAATAGATCTCGCTTCAAGAATGTCATGATCCAGCAGCTCAACAAGTATTTCCAAGGGCTCAGATTTTTCCAGTTTTTCTTTAGATCGTCAGTCCAACACTCTCCCAATCAAACTATTTCAGCCTCTTAGATTTCTTCCAGTCTTTCTAATCTGACTTTCACAGCAACAGGCTCAACTTGAATCTCCGTGAGCCTCACCTCAGAATGACCTAAGATACTTCGTTATGTCAGAATGGCGGCAGCAGTTCCAGACATTGCATCTTCACACCCCATCATCCAGGAGAGAAAAGTGTCCCTTCAGAGCACACACAGAAGGAGGAAGCAGGTTCGTGATCCTGTGAACGCCAGGAAAACTCTTCTGCCTCCTTGCTTCTAAGAGGGTGAAATTGTTTCCCACTAAGGCTGGGAGATGGGATGTCCTTTTAGCTCAAGCACATCTGAACTCAGCTTGGAGTTAGTAGTGCTGCCAATCCCACCCATGTCACACAGCTGTGAACAAGTGAGGCTGGTCTCCCAAAAGTTAAATCCAGGTACTGTTACCAGAAGGGGAATGGGTATTTGGTGGCAAAAAAAACCAAAACAAAAAACAAAAAAAAACAAATAAAAATGCCTGCTGCACACTGCTAGCACTGAGTGGAAAGGAAACAAGTCTTTATTTATTTTTATTTTTATTTTTGAAATCCTATTCACAATAGCAAAAACATGGAACCAACCATGTTGCCCATCGAAACTGGACTGGATTTAAGAAATGTTGTACATATATACAGTGGAGTATTATGCAGTCATAAAGAAGGACAAACATACGGACTTCGCAGCAACTTGAATGGATTTAGGGAACAATCCTTTAGACGGGGTGAGCCACCCGGGGGCTAGGAATCTCCCCAGAGACTCAGGGACAGAGGGACATGACTTCCTGCTAATGGAGCATGTGGGGCCGAGAGCTAGTCTTTGAATAGACATCAGATAAGTGTGTTTGTGCCCAAGCAGCAGATGCCAAGCACATGGCTCACACAGAGGTCTCTGATGCAACTGGCCTCTGGGCGCTAATCCATGTCCTTCCCTGGGGCCGGTCATTCCCTATTCTGCTCCTTACAGCATGTGTTACAAACCTCTCCTCTCCCTCCTTCACCACCTGCCTGTCCTGCACCCTTGCAGTGAGTGCCTTCAGGAATAGGAGACGACATGTGTGAAATTTCAGTGACACCCTTCCCTACCTTCCTCGAATCCCAAAGTCAGGGACATTCTTGCCCCCTTGGCCCTTCTGGGATGGAGGGCTCTCTTATTCCTGAGCCAAAGTTCACTGGGCTCCTGGGATATTGGCTGTCAGTGAACCCTCATCTGCCACAGCCTCCACCTCTGCTGATACACAGCTCTTTCAGCACCAAAATACTCATTCGCATCTTCTACTTTTAAAATAAAATAAAGGGGCCAGGTGTGATGGCTCGTGTCTGTAATTCCAGCACCTTGGGAGGCCAAGCCAGGAAGATTGCTTGGGCCCAAGGATTCAAGACCAGCCTGGGCAATGTAACGAGACCTCATCTCTAAAAAAAAAAAAAAATTAGCCAATGTGGTGGCATGTGCCTATAGTCCCAGCTACTAAGGAAGCTGAGGTGGAAGGGTCATCTGAGCCCAGGAAGTCGAGGCTGCAGTGAGCCGTGTTCATGCCACTGCACTCTAGCCTGGGCAACAGAGTGAGATCCCCACTCAAAAATTAGTATAAAATAGAATAGACTAGAATGAAAAGCCACCACTCACCTGCCCATCTCTTTCCTCCAGATCACAGCCAAAGTTCATGAACATAGTCTCCTCTCTTCCAATCACCTAGAGCATGCCTCCAGGCCTTCCTTGGTTCCCCCAGGCTGCCCTGAACCTATCTCCAGGGGAAACTTTCTGTCTTAATCTTGGCAAACTGGGTGGTGAGCGCAGGGACCTTGGAGCCACACAGCAAGAGCTGAATCTCGACCCTGGCACCCACTTGTCTGGGATCTTGGCAAAGCTACCTTTTAATAATGGAGATGATGCAGGTTTCTACTCATGTGTGTGTGTGGTGTGAGGATGGGACAAGGTCCCCAATGTCACATTCTTTCCAAGCCCTGGTCAGTACCACATACATATGGAGTCACAGTGGCCAGTGGTCCCATCCAGCAGTGGCTGCATGGACAACCCTCTCTGGTCTCCTCCCTGTTCCCCCAGACTCCACTTCCCTGACCCCACCATGCCCTCCATCAAGCAGTCTAATCCCATTTCACACGCCCTGCCCAATGATGGCAGCACCCAGGTGGCTTCAGTGACCATTCATAAACTGATGAACTCTTAAGCCATATCTCCCACACAGACTAAAGAGCGCTGCTGGCTGGGCTTCATGGCTCAGCCTGTAATCCCAGCACTTTGTGAGGCCGAGGCAAGTGGATTCCTGAGCCCGTGGGTTCAAAACCAGCCTGAGCAACTTGGCGAGACTTCATCTCTACAATAAATATAAAATTAGCCAGGTGTGGTAGAGCACGCCTGTAGTTTCAGCTACTTGGAAGGCTGAGGTGGAGGGATCGCAGGATACCAGCAGGTTGAAGCTGGGGTGGCCGTGAGTGTGCCACTGCACTCCAGCCTGGGAGACAGAGTGAGACTCCAAAAAAAAAAAAAAAGAGTGCCACCACCTCCCAGTTATCCCAGTCCCCTTCTGGAACATTCTCTTAACAAGGTCAAAGATTGTCATGTATCCTCGGTGCTTTCTACAAAAACCAGGATATGGAGAAGCCTCCATATGCTAAGTGGATAGATGGACAAGAGATTCAGAAAGAAAACAGAGTGACAGGGTGATACCTGACATCATAACAAGAGTTGACATGAACCAAGTAATATGAATATAGGATAGCAGATGGAACAAGACAAGACAGAGCCTGAGAAACAACCCTGGGGTGGAGTGGGGGGGTGGCAGGAGAAACATTCTTCTGCAGGCCTCTTGGCAAACACTGGTGAGGCCAGAGTTACTCCCCCTCCAGGGTGGGGCCCAAGATTCTACATCCCTAAAAAGTTGCTGCTGCTGGGGGAGTTGCTGGGTCAAATGGAAAATCAATTTCTAGTTCTTTCAGAAAACGCCACACGGTCTTCCAAAGAGGTTGCAGTAGTTTGCATTCCCACCAGCGATGTAGAAGCGTTCCTTTTTCTCATCATCCTCGCCAGCATCTATTGTTGTTTGTTTTATTGATGATGGCCATTCTTACTGGAGTTAGGTGGTTTCTCAATGTAGTTTTGATTTGCATTTCTCTGATGATGAGTGAGGCTGAACACTTTTTCATGTGTCTGGTGGCTGCCTGTATATCTTCTTTTGAGAAGTGTCTATTCGTGTCTTTTGCCCACTTTTGAATGGGACTGTTTTTTCCTTTCAGCACATTTGAGTTCCTTATAGATACTAGATGTTAGGCCTTTGTCAGATATACAGTTGGCAAATATTTTTTTCCATTCTGTGGGCTGTCTCCTGCTCTCTTGACAGCTTCTTTTGCTTTGCAGAATCTCGTCAGTTTGATAGGGTCCCACTTGTCTATCTTATTTCTTGTGGTATGAGCACTTAGAGGACCTCAAATCATTTTTTTTTTTTTTTTTTTTTTTTGAGTTGGAGTCTCACTCAGTTGCCCAGACTGTCCAGTGGCCACTCCCGGCCACCACAGCCTTGCCTACTGGGCTCCGGTGATCCTTCCGCCTCAGCCTTCCAAGTAGCGCGTGCTACCATGCCCAGCTGATTTTTTGATTTATTGTAGAGATGAGGTCTCGCTGCCCAGGCGGGTCTCAAACCCGCGGGCTCAGGCAATCCACTCACCTCAGCCTCCCGAAGGCGCGGGATTACAGGTTGAGCCACTGAGCCCGGCTCAAATCATTCTTCAAAAAAGATACCTGCACACATATATTTGTTGCAGTTCTGTTTACAATAACAAAGACATGGAACCAACCATGCTGCCCATCGAAGCTGGACTGGATAAAAAAATGTGGTACATATACACAATGGAATGTTATGCAGCCATAAAGAAGGACAAACATATGGACTTTGCAGCAACTTGGATGGATTTAGAGTTGATCACACTCAATGATCTATCACAGAAATAAAGAACAGAGTACCATATGTTCTCGCTCAAAAGTGAACCTTGAACAATTATCATAATACTTTAAGAAAGGGATTGGCAGTAGTGGGAAACTATCAGGGCAGGTGCGTGGGACTGGCAGTTGAGGGAAACTGCTAGAGGAGGGAGGGGCACACCTCATCTACAAGGGTATCTGCATAATTAACGTTTGTATACCTAACCCTGAATTGTGCCCCACATCTTTATAATTTAAAAAAAAAAAAAGCTGCTGCTGCTGTTGTGAATCCCACAAAGCACACTTTGAGTGTGCTAATTTCTTTTAAAAAAATAAATACAGGTCAGCTAGGTGCAGTGGTTCATGTCTGTAATCCCACACTTTGAGAGGCTGAGGCAAGAGAATCACTTGAGCCCAGGAGTTTGAGACCAACCTGGGCAACATAGCAAGACCTCATTTCTACAAACAATTCAAAATTAGCCAGGTGTGGTGGCATGTGCTTGTAGTCTCAGCTACTTGGGAGGCTAAGGAGAGAGGATCATCTGAGAGATGGAGGCTGAGACTGCGGTGAACCATGATCATGCCGCTAGCCAAGGCAACAGGGTGAGACTCTGATTAAAAAAAAAAAGATTTTTATTAAAAAAAATTTAAAAACATAAAAAATGAATTTAAAAAATAAGTACACGTATTTATTTGTAGGCTTAGGAAGGGTCACCCAGTGGCCTCCCTGTATCTGCTAGATCTCTAATCTCTAAATAGGTTCCTCTAAATGTAAATCAGACTGTGTCTGTTGAAGATATATGGGCTTCCCTGTTCTTCCTCAAACATGCCAGGCACACTGATGCTTCAGGGCCTTTACACATGTGCCTCCCTCCCTCAGGAAGGCTTTCATCAGATATTTTCATAGCTCACTTTTATATTTCCTGCAGGTTGTCACCCAAATGTTCCCCATTTACAGAGTAGCTCCTGGTCACCCTAATTGAAATCACATTCCTGTCTTTATAGTGCTACCTCACTTTACTCTTTCTTTTGTTTGTTTGAGTTGGGGTCTTACTCCATCGTCCAGGCTAGAGGACAGTGGCACAATGGCAGTTCACTGCATCCTCAACCTCCTGGGCTCAGGCAATCCTTCAGCCTCAGCCTCCCGAGTAGCTGGGACTACAGGCGCAAGCCACCATTCCCAGCTAATTTTTTTTATTTTTTAGAGATGAGGTCTCACTATTTTGCCTAGGCTGGTCTTGACGTCCTGGGTGCAAGCACTCTCTCGCCTTGGACTCCCTAACCGCTGTGATTACAGGTGTGAGCTACTGCACCCTGCCTCACTTCACTCTTTACATAATTCTTTTCACCACCTGCCGTTCCATGCATGTCTGTTTCTCACCTGTTTGCAGGTCACCCCACTAGAACACAGCTTCCCAGGACAGGGACTATAGGCACTGTTCTGGGCTGTGTCCTAGGCTGAGAACAGTTCCTGGCAAATAGTAGCCGCTCAATGCATAGTTAAGGGGTGAATTTTAGAAACAGTTGTGACTGAAGAGGAATAACTTTTTTCCCCTTCCTTCTTAATAAGCTCTTCAGGAGGATTTTCTTAGTTAAAAGAAGCTCAGCAGGCAAAGATATCACCAAGATTGCCAAGTGTTTTTCTTTTCTGGAATGGACAAAGCCACTGATGAGTAGTGATTCTTGTTCTTTGGGGAATCAAAGATTTCTTAAAGTTTTCAGGAAAGTTTTTAATATCCTCAGAAAAACGCACACATAAACAAAATGTTTCATGCAACTTCTGTTGGTTTAAGGGTCCCCCGGAGCTGCCTTTGAAGTTGAAATTTGCTACTCTCACTTTCAGTTGCCACTCAAGTCAAATTGTTATTCAGTCGGGTCAAAAGCTACCAGAAAGCTCTCTCCTGTGGGTTTCTTTCATTTCGAGACAGATAATCTCATAGAATGGCAGGTGTTTATGAGAAAAGGTGCAAAAGGCCAAGAATTATAAATAGAAATTTATAATGTGAGCTTGAGACAGGTGAGAACTAATCAATAGTCTAGATTCAGCAGTATGAATTATGGAAGAAGCTCCATCGACTCATCTCAGTCTGCTTGAGGGGTTCACCGTCCCTCTCCATGTCCCCTGAAACACAAATAACCCATTTCCACAACAAGCCAATGTCTGCACTTGAGTCTGCCTCCCTGACTGTGACACCTTCCTGCTCCAACTGGTCTGCTCATTAGTGTAATTGTTCCCACTCTGCTTACATTAGCTTTATATGCAATTACAATGACACTAATTAAATATTACACAATCTGAAAAAAATACAAGTGCAAAAGATGTTCCCATAGAGACCATGATATTGAACACTTTTGAACGCTTTGATAAGGGGCTTGTTAAAATGACTAATTAGGTGTGGGCGAGGCAACTATGAAAGACCAGGTAGAAAAATTCTAAAGTGCCAAGATTTCTATAGTATAGAGACAGCTCTTGGGAGCTTCCAACCGTACAGTTAAAGGTGCTCTACTACCTTCTAAAAATAGGGAGGGATAACCTAAGCAGCAGCAAGATCCAAAAATTAGTCACCTGCGAGCCCCTTAAACTGATAGACTTTTAGTTTAAAGGAAGGCTATCAGGCACTGGACATATTGCCACCTCATTCCACCTCAAATTAAGGTAAGGGACATTTTAAATGGTACATTACAGAAGCAGCAATCTGTAGATCCAAAGTGAATTAGCAATCACATGAACTTAAAATAAGTTCAAATGAAAAGGTTATGATTTTCCATATTACCTGAGGTGGAATAGTCAACCATCCAACCATACAGTTAAAGGGCCTCTACTACATTTAAAAATAGGGAGGGGTAGCGTGGACAACAGGCTACCTCTACACATAATCCAAAAATTAGCCAGGCTTGGTGGTACATGCCTATAGTCCCAGCTACTCGGGGGGCTGAGGAGGGTGGATCCCTTCAGGCCAGGAGGTCAAGACTGCAGTGAGTTGTGATCATGCCACTGCATTCCAACCTGGGTGACAGAATGAGACCCCCAACTCAAAAAATAAAATAAAATAATACAAATAGGGAGGGGAGACAGCCAACCTGAAATTTATGAGCACCATTGAAATAAAATTTTATAAAGTTGTGGTGCCATCAGATCTCTTTCCCCCCCCGGCAAAGTCTTTTGGCTCAGGAAACTGACAGATTAGATGTTTTCTGGATCCCCAAAAGGGAGAGCTTTAAACTTGAAGAGGGACAGTGAGAGAGCCATGAACTGTAGGTTTGCTCGGGTAAGAAGAACTTCACAAGGACTGAAATGAAAGGTTATGGAATCCAGTGTAAACTTGAAACATACAGGAAACCAGCCATGAATGGGCATAATTCTCAGTAGCGATAATGCTGAAAAAAATAATAAAGAGAAACATGAAGAGCCATTAGAGATAAAAGACAAAAACTTACTCTATGGTTTCCCTAAAAGAATTGTATTTTCTCTAATATATAAAAACTTCAATTAAAAGACATTTAGCAGCTCTAAATTGCATTTCTTGGGAATTCTACAAGTGACTCCATGCCTGAGAGTAAATCAGTGACCAAGTCTGCACCAAAGATGACAAGGAAAATGCTTTCTTTCTTGCTTGCTTGGTCTCAGTAGTAAGTCTTGAATACTGAAATAATCAGTACTTTCCCAGGGGGAGGGTGTCACCTGGGGGCCCTGAAAACTAATAGACTTTGAGTTTAAACGAAAGCTGTCAGGCACTGGGCATATTGCCAAAAATGTGAACTTTACCAGCATGCTGGAGCTGACAGAGTCAGGTCTGGGGTGGCTTGCTGAAGTCAAGAGATACCACAGCTCGGTAGAGATAAAGAGGAGCTTAGCAGGTTATCAAGCTCCAGTCCAAAAGCACAGAACTTCCCTGACCACCAAGGACGCAGTTGGTCCTGCCCTCCTTCATGTCTGCTACTGATAACCTGCCACCCTCTCTTGCCCTCGATCTTTTGGGCAGACTCCAAGATCTACGCATTAACTTGACCTTCTCTGGTGTTTCACAAGTCACCAGGATCTGATGTGCTAAGAATATATGAGCTTTGTCAGATAGCATCTTTCTCCACCTCTTGCCATGCTGAGAAAATTATTGGCGTCTAAACTTTTCTGTGCTCCAATAGACAAAACTTGAAATCAGCCTTGTGGCCTGCAGTTCTCAAAACACTCTGTCCTTAAAGGCAGAGGAACAGGCTGTGTTGGGCTTGGTGCCATCTTATTCTTAGTAAGGATAATTCCATGTTGATGAGAACAAGAGAATAGAAATAGAGATTGGAGGTGAAGGACCAGTTGGGGGACTTCAGTCATCTATTAATTTAGATATTCAGTCAACAAACACCTCCTATGTCCCAGGAATTAGACTAGACTCTGAGAATACAACACAGAACAGAAACAATGACCTGGGTAGATCCAGGTAAAAATTAGTTAATGAGCACTTATGGCAATAATTCAGAAGAGACGAGCTGAAGGCCTCGACTGAGGCTGTGGAATTGGAGGTGGCGAGGGGAAATGGGTACAGGAAAAGCGGACAGATAGGTCATTGGAGCTATCTAGAGACAAATACTAGATATAAGTGATCCATTTCTCTTCAGTTGCAGAAGTTGTATATTTAATTCAAACAAGGTATGAGTGGACAAAGTATAGAGTAAAAATGTTTAAGCCCTCCTACCTTGGCTTTACTCCTTTTTTTTTGAGTTGGGGTCTCACTCTATTGCCTAGGCTGGAGTGCGGCGGCACAATCATGACTTACCACAGCCTCAAGTAGCTGAGACTACAGGCATGCACCACCAAGCCTGGCTAATTTTTTTTTTTTTTTGTAGAGATGAGGTCTCGTTATGTTGTCCACTCTGGTCTCAAACTCCTGGGCTCAAGTGATCCTGCCACTGTGGCCTCCTCAAGTGTGGGAATACAGATGTGAGCCACCGCGTGTGACCTGGCTTTACTTCTTACCTCTTCAAGAAGGCTATTTTGAACAGAAAAGTGATTTTAGGAAACAACGTTGAAGGGGGTAGGGTGTGTGAAGGAGAACTCCTGTTTCCCACTTGAACTAGCTGGATGTTCCTGAGATAAGAAAAGCTGGGCAGGTCTATTTCTTGGGCATAGAGGATGAGTTTGCTTTGACCGTGTTTAATTTTTAAAGTAACAGTTTTATTGAAATTTAATTCCCATACTATACAGTTTCACCCACTGAAAGTTCAGTGATTTTTAGTATATTCAGAGTTATGCAACCATCACCATAATCAATTTCAGAACATTTTCATCACTTCCAAAAGAAACCTTGTATCCATTAGCCATCACTCCCAAACTCCCTTGACCCTTCTGTGTTATTTCAAGTCCTAGGTAATCACTTTCTATCTCTATGGATTTGCCTATTTCATATAAATGGATGACTTTTGTGAGTGACTTCTTGCATTCAGCAAATATTCAGCCATGTTGTAGTTTGTATAGTACTTTTTTATTATTTTGTCAAATAATATCCATCATATGGGTATAACACAACTTGTTTATCCATCTATCTATTGATGAACATTTGTGTTGTTTCCACTTTTTGACCATTATAAATACTGCTATGAGCATTCACATACAAGTTTTTGTCTGAACACTTGTTTTTACTTCTTTTAGGTATATCCCTAGCAGTGGAATTGTTAGGTCATATAGTAATTCTGTTTAACCTTTCAAGGAACTGCCTTTCTCTTTTTTACAGAGGTTGTGCCATATTACTTTCTCACCAGTAGTGTACAAGGGTTACAATTTCTCCAGATCTTTGTCAAAACTTGTTAGTGTCTGACTTTTTGATTACAGACTTCCTAATGGGTGTGGAGTGGTGTCTCATTGTGGTTTTGATTTGCATTTCCCTGATGACTTATGATGCTGAACATTCTGATGATGCCTATTGGCCACTTGTGTATTTTCATTTAGAGAAGTGTCTATTCAGATCTCTCTCATTTTAAATTGAGTTATTTGTCTTTTATTAAAGCATAAGAGTTTTGTATATATAATCTAAATACAAGTCCCTCAGATACATGATTTGTAAGTATTTTCTCCCATTCTCTGTGTTGTCTTTTCGCTTATCTATTTTCTCTTTTGTTGTTTATGGCTTTTGTTGCTATTATGTAAGAAATCATTGCCTAATCCAAAGCCATGTAGATTTATGCCTATGTTTCCTTTTTAAGATCATAATGAATCTTTGCCTGTGTGCTTGAACTGATGTACCAAGAAAATGAATGTGAAGGTAATGCTACCATTACTCATAACATTAAATTTTTCCATGTGACAATTCTCAAATGATCTCTCCTTCTCAAATTATCTCTCCCTAGACAGCTATTGGGTCATCAAGGTGACAAACATAAATATAAAGGTAAAATAAATTCAATTTAGCAATAGACTATTAGAAAAATGAAACAAGAGTTTTCAAAGTTAGTGCACATTCCCCATATGATACACATCACTTAATTTTCTTTTTTTTTTTCTGAGTCGGAGTCTTACTCTGTCGCCCAGACTGGAGTGCAGTGGCATGCTCACAGCCATCGCAGTCTCAACCCGCTAGGCTCAGGCAATCCTTCTATCTCAGCCTTCCAAGTAGCTGGAACCACAGGCATGCACCACCATGCCTGGCTGACTTTTTGTAGAGACGAGGTCTCACCATGTTGCTCAGGCTGGTTTCGAACCCCTGAGCTCAGGCAATCTTCTTGCCTCCACCTCCCAAAAGTGCTGGGATTATAGGTGTGAGCCACCGTTCCGGCTCCATCAATTAAAGTTATCATGTGAATTTCAAATTCTTTCTACTAGAACTTCGAGTTATTCAGTTACTTCCAGAATTCCCCTCATGGTTCCAAGAATATTAAAACAAATCAAAATTTCTAATCCAAAAATGACATGTTTTAATGACTTCTTAAATGACTTGGACTGGAGGTGCAATTTTTGCAATTGCACATTTTGCCTTGCTTTTCTAAAGGACTTAAACTGTTACATACTAGCAAATTTCAGTGGCTTCTTTCTTCTTTAAAATAAGTGGTGATGGTAGCACACATAATATCCCCACCACTGGCTGTATATTTGTTTCCAGGACAACTCTGAAACCTTTAGTCAGCAGCCGCCTGGTCATTTTATTCATGCTTTTATAGTATCAAAGATATGTCACCTTTATTTAGAGATCCCACAGACAATCAGATGCAGAACTGGTTGCACGTCAGTGAAGACCACACGGGGATCAGAAAGGCTTGCAGCCCACCTAACCTCCCTCAAGTCAGAAATTAAATTCCCAGAGTGACCTCTCACAGAAACAAAGATCTGAGTATCACATGTTCTCACTCATATAGTGGACCTTGATCATCCAACGCACTACCATAAGAAAATGACTGACAGTGGTGGGAAACTATGGGGGGGAAGGGGGATGGGACTAATGGTAGTACGCATCTGTCTGGGGACGGGGAGACACCTGTTATCAACAAGGGGGCCTGAATGAAGCATATTTGTATACCTAACCCTTAACTGTACCCCACAATATCGTAACAAAAAACGTTGATTTAAAAAAGAAAAAGAAAAGAAATTAAAGTCCCAAACTTCACGCAAGTTTTGGTTCACACTGAATTTCACGAGTTATCGGATTCATTGTGTCACCACCTTTCATAGGAAAAAGGAGTGACCAGAAAGATACCCGGACTAGAGGGAAGAGTAGAGAGAAAGCAGGAAAACAGTTCCACCTGTTTCTTCATTTTAAGGACGTCCCCTGACAGACATCTCCTTCCCACCCACAACTTGGGTTATCTTTTCTATCTTGATGAAAACATTCCCATTTCAGTCAAAAAACGAATAAGATTGTGATTTATGTTTCAGGATTCATATAATGATTTCATGATCTCTCACGCCTATAATTCCAGCACTTTGGGAGGCCGAGGCGGGAGGATTGCTTGAGCCCAGGAGTTTGAGACCAACCTGGGCAATATAGTGAGACTTCATCTCTACAAAAATCAAAAAGTAAGCTGGGCATACTGGTGTGCGCCTGTAGTCCAAGCTACTTGGGAGGCTGTGGTGGAAGGATCGCCTGAGCCCAGGAGGTCAAGGTTGTGGTGAGCTGTAATGGTGCCACAGCACTCCAGTCTGGGTGACAGAGTGAGACCCCAACTCAGATAAACAAACAAAATTATCAAATGTTTGTGTATCGCTGATTGATTACAAAGCATGTCCCTTCACAGGACCCCTTCAACACCCCCACCATCGCTATGGGAGCACCTTGTACCCTTTTCTGTTGTTTCTGAGGTTGCTAGTACAGACTGCCTCCAGCACCTGTCCTCCTGCTGACCCCTGTCTGCTGTGCCCCTGCTCTGAACAGCTCAACATTGGACATGAACATGAACCTGTCTCTGTCACCATCTCCTCATGTCCGTGTCCTATAAAGTCTCCGGAGGGATCAGGTCTTTCCCCTTTGCTTGCTGTTGGCAGTGCTGATGATCAAGGAATGACCTTGACCTTTCAGTGACCCCACACTACCCCCGCACTGTCAGAGCTCCTCCCTACCTGATATGGAGTCAGACCAAATGGTGCCTCTGGATAAGGTGACACAATGGATCATTGTGTTAGTTAAAGAGCAGAAAGAGGAGTTTTGTGAACAGGGCCAGCCCAGCCTCACAAGGATTCCCGTACCCAGACATGACCATCTTGATTATTTTTTGAGTCATTCAAGCTGGAGTGCACAATCACGGCTCACTGCAGCCTCAACCTCCTGGGCTCAGGTGATCCTCTACCTCAGCCTCCTGAGTAGCTGGGATTGCAGGTGCCTGCCACCATGGCCGACTAATTCTTCTATTTTTTTTGTAGAGATGAGATCTCACTATGTTGTCCAGGCTGGTCTAGAACTCCCGGGCTCAAGCAATCTTCCAGCTTTGGCTTCCCAGAGTGCTGGAATAATAGTCGTGAGCCACTGCGCCCAGCTGAACATTATTAACTTCAGTGATTGCAATGGCAACTTTGTTTTGCTCAAATTTTATACACTTCCTCTTAATTTAAAGCAAGCTTTTCTCTAAGGGGTCCACACCAGGGGAAGTGGAATTCTGCATCACACATTGGGCCAGGCAGTGGAGTACACACTTGCTGGTCATTTCCTTCCAATCCTCACAGTGACCTTAAGAGCTGCCATCCCCCTACATCTGTGGGGGTGGGAACACCACCATGTGTCTGAGTATCTTCGTGTTAGAAAGCTGCCAAATGAAACATGTACCATCCTCCCATCTCGACAAATGACCCGAAAGGCCAAGTTTGAATTTAGGCTTTTCAGATCTGTCAAAGTTCTGTGACAGAAGGTAGTGGCACCAGGAGAATCAGCTCCCAGCCCAGGTCCCCATCCCCTCCCCTCCTGCACCACTTCACCCTAACCTGCAGAGTTCAAGTGCACCGGTGAGGACAACACCTGTGGACTCCCAGCCTGCTCATCCAAGTTGTCCATTCTCCTTGAAGACCACCAACCCTCAGCCGCCCTTTTGGCCCTGATGTGCACGCACCTGCAGCCTAGACAACCCCCAGGAGAACAGAAGCAGGGGAGACCCACAAGAGCCTACAAGCAGGCCGGGAGCGTGTGTAGAGGGCACCCAGAGGTGGAGGGACCCAGGATCCAGGTGGTCATGTCTCCTTGGCCACAAGGAGAGGCACAGTCAAGGGCCAGATGGGACACTCTAAGTGGGTAGGAACTCCTCACATTGAGGTCTGAGGGAAGCTCTGCTCATGAATTGTGTAAATGGGAAAAAAGATTCCAAAAAACTAAAGAATTTAGTCAAAGCTATGCAGCTAGTAAGCTGGAGATCTTGGCTTCTAACTGTGGTCTCTTAGACTCCCACATCTTCCTTTCTGTCTGACCTTGATTTCACATATTAGGACAACAGATGTCTTCCTGAAAGAGTGGGCATATTTCATTTTATTCCCGCTCTATACTATGAAAGATATGACACCCTTATTTAAAAGCAATATTTTCAGATTTGCTGATTCCAGCTTAACAGTCAAGAATAGAGAGTCTTAAAAAAAACAAAGGCTTCTAAATCATGGAAAATATGAATTACGATTCACAATTTAGTTTCAACTCAAAACCTTGAATGCTTCCTGTAAGCCAGGCTATATGCTGAAGCCTTTGACTGACAATCTAAATTCAAATAAAAAGGAATTTTTAATTTAATATTTTTTTAAAAGTCAGGCAGCCTGACATTAAAATTAAGCATGAAGTACATAACCTCACTCAACATATACTTATCAATGTTTTCAAATTATGTTTTGATTTCATATTGCGAATAAACCATAGAGAAAAGATGTGAAGATACAAGGGGGAACCCCCAAAAACCCAGAATATATTTATAAAAATTGTGTATTTATTCTTTTTTTTTTTTTTTTTTTTGAGTTGGAGTCTCACTCTATCACCCAGACTGGAGTGCAGTAGCCACTCCCGGCCACCGCAGCCTTGACCTGCTGGGCTCCGGCGATCCTTCCGCCTCAGCCTTCCAAGTAGCTGGAACTGCAGGCACGCGCTACCACGCCCGGCTAATTTTTTATTTATTGTAGAGATGAGGTCTCGCCAAGTTGCCCAGGCGGGTCTTGAACCCGCGGGCTCAGGCAATTCACTCACCTCAGCCTCCCAAAGCACGGGATTTGTATTTATTCTTACATGTTTAAACTTCAGACACCTTCCAGGTACTCTCCGTTTGATGCAGTACACCTATCGAGACACTTTTTCCACTGCTCAAAACAGTTTTTGAACTCATCAAATGTGATGCCTTTTAGTGCTTCTGCCGTTTTTTGTTTCACCTCTCCCACATCAGCAAAACATTTTTCTTTGTGGACTTTTCTCATCGGGGAAACCAAAAAAGTCGATTGGGTAAAATTGGGTGAAATAGGAAAGGTAGGGCATGGAGGTCCGGCCATTTTTGGTCCAAAACTGCTGAACACTAAACACGGAGTGGGCTAAATCATTTACAATGAAATGGGCAAACACGTTGAAAGAATCCTCCCCAAAATTCACTGAAGCGGAACACAGCCTCTCACTAAAATGCTATCTGGTGCACTGATGTCATGGGTTTCTAGAACTTTTTTTTCTAGATTAGAAAATATAGTTTATTTAAAAGTAAATTAAAGAGAGAGAGAGAGAAATTCATCTCCCCAAGATGGGGGAGGGGGCCAAAGCTAGGAAGCATGGTGACAGCCATAGCTCAAAGAGCAATAGCTGGTTTCTAGAACATTTACTCAGTGAGGAAATCCTGTACTATAAGAGGCCCACCCTCCAAAAGAAAATTCTGTTTTTGGGGAGGTCGCCCCCCTTATAGGGGTACAAGAAAGAGGGCGAGAGGGGGAGGTGGGAGAAAAAAGAGAGAGGGAAAAACCTGCCATTAATGAGTACTCTTCACACATTCTGCTCAAATTACCCCTTACCAGAATTTTGAAAAACACTTTTCAGTTGCCCTAAAAATGTCTTCATCATAATTAGATATTTACAAAGGGCATTTTCTGGCATGTTTTAAATATCAGTATTTTAAAATAAGGCTGAAATATCACTTTTTAAAATATACTCATATGGAAGGTCAATTTCTAGTTCTTTCAGAAATCGCCACACTGTCTTCCAAAGAGGTTGCACTAGTCTGCATTCCCACCAGCAGTGTAGAAGCGTTCCTTTCTCCACATCCTCGCCAGCATCTGTTGTTGTTTTATTAATAATGGCCATTCTTACTGGGGTTAGGTGGTATCCCAATGTGGACTTGATTTGTATTTCTCTGATGATGAGTGAGACTGAGCACTTTTTCATGTGTCTGTTGGTTGCCCGTATATCTTCTATTGGGAACATACCCGGAGGAACTCAAATCATTCTACGACCAAGATACCTGCACATGTATGTTTGTTGCAACTCTATTCACAATAGCAAAAACACGGAACCAACCGTGTTGCCCATCGAAGCTGGACCGGATTTTAAAAACTGTGATACATATACACAATGGAATATTATGCAGCCATAAAGAAGGACAAAACAGCCGGGCTCGGTGGCTCAGCCTGTAATCCCGCGCCTTTGGGAGGCTGAGGTGAGTGAATTGCCTGAGCCCGTGGGTTCGAGACCCGCCTGGGCAGTGAGACCTCATCTCTACAATAAATAAAAAAAATCAACCGGGCATGGTGGCACATGCCTGTAATTCCGGCTACTCGGAAGGCTGAGGCGGAAGGATCGCCAGAGCCCGGCAGGCTGAGGCTGTGGTGGCCAGGAGCGGCCACTGCACTCTAGTCTGGGCAACAGAGTGAGACTCCAACTCAAAAAAAAAAAAAAAAAAAAAAAGGACAATCATATGGACTTTGCAGCAATTTGGATGGATTTGGAGTCGATCATACTCAGTAGCTTATCACAGAAACAAAGAACTGAGTTCCACATGTTCTCACTCATAAATGGACCTTGAACAATTATAATGCTATAAGAAAGTGATTGGCAGTAGTGGAAAACAGTTGGGGGGAGATGGGATTGGCAGTTGAGGGAAACTCCTAGGAGAGGGAGGGGCATACCTCATCAAGAGTACCTGCATGATTAATATTTATATACCTAACCCTGAATTGTACCCATCTCTATAATAAATAAATAAATAAATAAATAAATATACTCAGTGATATTTAAATATCAGAGTAATTTGCCATCATTATTCTTTGTTTAAAAAAAAATTTAAACTCTTCCTTAGCAGACAGAAAGTTAGCATTGTCCCTTTTTCTCCTTGACCTCATATTTCCATTTCTTCTCCCCAGAATTTTATCCTAATGGAAAATGCTTCATTAAAGTCTTTTGTCGCCATATCACACTTCTCTACAATAGAAATACGTACATACCAGTGAAATAAAAATTTTGGTTTTCTGTGGACCTATACCATAAGATGATTTTACACGTCATCTGACCAGTGTCTCCCAGGATGTTCCCTTAGGAGGGAGGCATCTTCAAAGACAGCGACGGCATGGTGAAAGAGATAGCATTCAATGAAACATGTCATCACTCCTGCTGCTGACTCAAACCATCCCCAAAAAGCCAAATGGCCTTGTTCCTACTCTACAATTTGCCATCAACAGATCATATGTCAGCTGAGGAAAGAAAGGCTCAAAGCCCAACTTGAGGTTATGATACTCTAATCAAAGAAGTGTCTCAATTAAAGAAAAGATTCACAAACCCCATTGTGAATACTTTCAATGGTACCATGTTTTAATGCATAATATTAAAATTCAGGATGGGTGAGAAATAGGCCTTTATCATGGCAGAATACCCTTCTCTCCGACATTCCTATGTAGAAACCCTAATGTGAAGGTCTTAGGAGGTGGGGTCTTTTAAATGTAATCCTTTAATATGGTATCATTTAAACATACATGATTGCTGGATGTGGTGGCTCACACCTATAATCCCAGCACTTTGGGAGGCAGAGGCAAGAGGATTGCCTGAGTCCAGGAGTTTGAGACCAGCCTGGGAAACTTGGCGAGACCGCGTCTCTATAATAAATCAAAAAATTAGCCAGGTGTGGTGGTGCATGCCTGTAGTTCCAGTTACTTGGAAGGCTGAGGTGGAAGGATCACCTGAGTCCAGCAGGTAGAGGCTGCGGTGGCCGTGAGTGTGCCACTGCATTCCAGCCTAGGCAACAGAGTGAGACTCCAATTCAAATAGATTAATTAATTAATTAAACTAAACATACATGATCCAGACAACCTGGGTTTGAATGATAGCCATGGCAAATTATGTTGACAAGTCTTGTATCCTGTGTCAGTTTCCTAATCTATAACACGAAGGTAAGGCTATTTTGACGCTACTTGTAATGTTCTGAGATCATTTGTAAGAGCTTAATTAACGTTTGCTTTTATATATATATATATACATATATATATATATATATATTTTTTTTTTTTAGTTGGAGTCTCACTCTGTCACCCAGACTGGAGTGCAGTGGCCGCTGCCGGCCACCACAGCCTCGACCTGCTGGGCTCCGGCGATCCTTCCACCTCAGCCTTCCAAGTAGCTGGAACTACAGGCGTGCGCTACCACGCCTGGCTAATTTTTTTATTTATTGTAGAGATGCGGTCTCGCTGCCCAGGCGGGTCTCGAACCCATGGGCTCACTAAAAGCCCATACTTCACCACTCCACCACATTCGTATGTAAGAAACCTGCACTTATACTGCCTAAATACATTAAAGATTAAATATAAAAAAGCTTTAAAATGTATTTAGGCAGAATAAGTGCAGGTTTCTTACATACGAATGTGGTGGAGTGGTGAAGTATGGGCTTTTAGTGAACCCATCACCTGAATACTTAAGGGCTCCCCACTCCCAGCCCTCACCTTTTGTAGTCTCCAGTGTCCACTAATTCACTCTGTATGTCCATATGTTCTATTACTTAGTTCTCACTTATAAGTGAGAACATGAGGTTATTTGATTTTGTTCCTGAGTGACTTTCACTGAGGACAATGGCCTCCAGTTTCATCCAGAGGTCATACTAGAATAGGGTGGATCCCTAATCCAACCTGACTGATGTCCTTGTAAGATGACAGGCACAGAGGCAGAGGCTAAAGTGATGTTAGGGAAGGATGAGGCCTCCACTGCCAGCTGGAAGAAGTGAGGAAGAATTCTAGCCAGAGTTGCAAAGGAAGCATGGCCCTGCTGAAGTCTCTATTTTGGACCTACCTCCCAACTGTAAGAACAAATGTCACTTTTTTAAGTCACCCAGTTTGTAGGCCTTTGTTACAGCAGCCCTAGAAAATGAGCACAGTTCCATATAGAAGCGGAGGATCTGGAAATCAGTTTCCTTAACACGCACACTTTGGAGATGCCTGCTCCATCTGAGTCATCATTGGCAGAAGCATGGGAGGTGAGCGATTGTACCACCTCACACATTTGCATCTGACAGTCCCTGGGAGCTGGGTCCCAGGAACTAGGAGTTCACTTAAGCACCCTAGGGGATTCCCTGCACACTAGGTGTTAAGAACTTTTACTTAGAGAACTGATGGCTTCCTGAAACCTCTCACCTCTCTTAGTGGAAAGCAGTGGAGAAAAAAGTGCCACATCTTTTCTTTTTTTTTTTCCTGATTTTAAAAATTAACTTTTTAAAAATTTTTTCTAATTTTTATTTTAAAGATATAGAGTACAACTCAGGGTTAGGTATACAAATGGTCATTATACAGGTAAAGTTTGGGCCTCACTTCAGTCCCCAAGTCACCTGGTTTGAGATCAGGTACCACATTTTTTCTTACCTGAGATACTGCGTGTACAAACTCTAAATGTTTTTTTTTTTTTTTTTTTTTTTTTTTTTTTGAGTTGGAGTCTCACTCTGTCGCCCAGACTGGAGTGCAGTGGCCGCTTCCGGCCACCGCAGCCTCGCCTGCCGGGCTCCGGCGATCCTTCCGCCTCCGCCTTCCGAGTAGCCAGAATTACAGGCATGCGCTACCACGCCCGGCTGATTTTTTGATTTATTGTAGAGATGAGGTCTCGCTGCCCAGGCGGGTCTCGAACCCGCGGGCTCAGGCAATCCACTCACCTCAGCCTCCCAAAGGCGCGGGATTACAGGCTGAGCCACCGAGCCCGGCTACAAACTCTAAATGTTAAAAGAAAGATATGAACTATTTCTTTCTCCTTTATTCCCCATGTTGTTCCCACAACACATGAAGAAAAATTGACTGCCAGGGCAGCAAACTGCTTAGTCAGTGATAAAAAAGTCAAGTTCAATTGTTTGTTATGGATCTTAAAAATAAATAGTATTAGCCAACATCTTAAAAGCTCTTTATGAACTAAACCTTTCCATACCACCTAGGGTATGGCACACGCACTTCAATCCACTCCATAGCTGATTGAGAAACAAGGTACTAAAACGTGCAGTTTTATAGCTAAAAATCACAACTCTCAAAATTAAAATATTTGCACAGGTCTCTTCACAAGTATTATAATTTATTTTGAAATATAAATTAGCTCATCAACTTTCAGTGACAAAAACAGGCAAAGGGTGGTACATGCCATTGATGATAAAATCTGTAAGAATACAATTCCTTTCCAATGTGCTTAGTTATTTCTGAAGACCCCACTGCCCATCAGTCGTGTTTACACCAGTGTAAACACACACAGTCACAGCTAATAATGCAGTTACCATGGTCATGAATTCATCCTTCTAGTCTCTACCTTTAAAAGGAATAAAGCATGAATAACAATAACATATAATGAGGAAATGAACAGAATTCCTCGGAGTAGCTGCTAAATTTCTTCAAAAACTGGATTACAGATGTCCCACCATCTCCTCCAAATCTGTGTTTTTTACAAACTAGGAAATCAGCCTTTCCTTAGAAGAGTACATGAACAGCTTTCCCCTCTGAATGAGGAACTCTTGCAACTTCAGAACCTATAAACCGAGTGCCTCTCTGGAATATTTTTTGTTTGTTTGTTTGTTTGTTTTTGAGTTGGAGTCTCACTCTGTCGCCCAGACTGGAGTGCAGTGGCCGCTCCCAGCCACCGCAGCCTCGACCTGTCAGGTTCCAGTGATCCTTCCACCTCAGCCTTCCGAGTAGCTGGAATTACAGGCATGCGCTACCACGCCCAGCTGATTTTTTGATTTACTGTAGAGATGAGGTCTACGCTGCCCAGCCGGGTCTCGAACCCGCGGGCTCAGGCAATCCACTCACCTCAGCCTCCCAAAGGCGCGGGATTACAGGCTGAGCCACCGAGACCGGTTTGGAATATTTTTAAACTAAGAGAATGAATAGTTGTAATATCTTCGCAAGGTTCACGAGTTTTGTTTATGTGCTGATATTTTTCAATCAGAGAAGCTATGAAGTCTTTTATATGGGTTCTGTGACTACTTTCTCTTTTATTATCTATTTCAAAGAGAACAATTTCTAGAATCCTTAAGCTGTAATCTCTGGCCTTTCTTGTTTTCCTAGGAAACTTGTATATTTGGCTATTTAATTAGACGTGAAGAAGACAGAGACATTCAAGGCTGTTCCTTTAACTCACACCATATGGACGACATGGATCTGAATGATTAACATGTTCAAGGATTCTTCTAAATAACCAGAGATTCAAAGCACTAAAGACAACTCTATTCCAAACAGACAGCCAAACACGGTAGCATTATTTTAAAGGCCAGATATATTTTCAAAAGATCATGTTTACAATAAGCAAATTATGTAGTGAAGAAATATCAAAATCAAGTTGATGAATAAAAAGGCACACTTGAGTATGTCAAGAGCTGAAGAATAGGACAGTTCTTTTTGTTTTGTTTCTAGTAGAGGAGGAAAAGGGAAACAGACATATTGAAATTATTTTTTCAAGTGAAGGTTTCTATCAGTTGAAGTAGTTAACATCGGGTTCCTTCTCCCTCGTCCCAAGCAGTTCTTTCCTGCCTTTGTTTGAGAAGGGATTCAGTCTTCTGCCATGTACAGATGATACATCAGGGCAACGGCCACCGCTGAGAGGGCCGGGATCAGCCAGTTGGTCCACCAACTAGAAAAACACAATGAGCAGAGGTGTTTGTGTGATGTTCATTGCAGGAAATTCTAAATCTTTGCTCCTTCCAATAGAAAATTACCGGGGCCATGGGTTTCTTACCTCTGTAACTAACTTGATTGAAAAGATAACTCGGATTTGCTAGAAGTGACATGGCTGCATCATATGCCTTAGAATACTGCCAATCGCTCTATCCTGCTAGTATGAGAAAACTAATGCCCAACGAGCTCCACTTCATTTTTTTTTTTTTTTTTTTGAGACAGTATCTCACTCCGTTGCCCAGGCTGGAGTACAGTGGAACAAACTTAGCACAATGGAGCCTTAAACTCCTGGTTCAAGCAATTCTGCCGCCTCACCTAGACTTACAGGAGTCTGGAGTTATAGAGTGATTGGGATTGCAGGCGTGAGTCACCATGCCCGGCCCACTTCAATCTATTTCTAAAATTTTGCACAAAGAGCTATTATTACTTTCCCAAGAGACACTACCTAGGAGTAGTGAGTTACCTCAAGGACATTAACTATATTCCTTACAGGTTTTATTCTAGTTATATATAAATAATACTTAAGAACTTTTATTTATTTATTTTTGAATTGGGGTCTTACTCTGTCTCCTAGGCTGGAGTGGAGTTGGGCTCAAAAGATCTGTCTGCCTCAGTCTCCAAAGTAGCTGGGACTACAGGCGTAAGCTACCACACTCAACTAATTTTTTGATTTTTTGTAAAGATGAGGTCTCACTATGTTAACCAGGCTGGTCTCAAACTCCTGGCTTCAAGCGATCCTCCTTCCTCAGTCTCCCAAAGTGCTGGGATTACAGGTATGAGCCACACCTGGCTCACTTAAGAATTTTAAATGGCATTAGATTGAGAACCTCTTATTTTGGGTGAGCCATCAGCAAACTCTACAGTCAAGAGCAAATCACTTCCCTGAGCTGTAAAGTTGAGGGGTTTGGGCCATATAATTGCTAAGGTTGCTACAAACACCATGGCTCTAACACCCTGAGTTGAGGTTTCGAAAATCTGATCTTTATGGCCTGTGCTTAGATTTACAGTGTTAAGAAATAGCATGTCCAAACTACTTAGTCTGAGTTCCATGGGTCAAAATTCCCAAAAATGCCTAATTTATTCATTGTTCAGTCCTGATGCAGAGACGTTTGATCTAATATAAAGTATAAATCATGGATCAAATTAGAAATAGAGCTGGGAAGAGCTTCAATTTAGATTTGAATCTTTTTTTTTTGAGTTGGAGTCTCACTCTGTCGCCCAGACTGGAGTGCAGTGGCCGCTTTCGGCCACTGCAGCCTCTACCTGCTGGGCTCCAGCGATCCTTCCGCCTCAGTCTTCCAAGTAGCTGGAACTACAGGCGCGTGCTACCATGCCCGGCTAATTTTTTGATTTATTGTAGAGATGAGGTCTCGCCAAGTTGCCCAGGCGGGTCTCAAACCCGCGGGCTCAGGCAATTCACTCACCTCAGCCTCCCAAAGCACGGGATTACAGGCTGAGCCACCAAGCCTGGCTTAGATTTGAATCTTTATGTTACACTTGACTCTTCAATTCAGATTTTAATTTCTTAGAAAATAGAAATTAATTAATGTATAAGCTTTAGAATCTAACTGGACTATTTATATGCATTTTTCATCATAAACTTTCTTTTCTTTAACATTCTTCACCCACCAACCCATTCAAAAATCAAGTTCAGTATAAAGATTTAAACTGCAAAAAGATTACAAGTGTAATTTTCATCTTGGTGGGGTTTGGTGGTTTTTTTCAGTTTCCCTTTAGAAATAAACTGGCATGTCCGTGAAAAGTAAGGTGAAGAACTGCCTGCGGGCAGAAAATATTCGAGAACACCAATAGACTAGGGCAGTTAAATTTGACAGGAAGAAATATAAATGTGTGGTTTTGAACTTGGGTCCAATAATAATAATAATGATGACTATTATAGAAGTCAATATGGTAGAACTGCCAAAGATGTTAATATGACCTTGGATTATAATATAGAAATCTGGTCCCTAAAACAAGTGAGTCATGCCACACTTGACTTTAGGGCAGACTTTTAAAAAGGACCAAGGGAAACTGAGTCATGCTTAGGGAAACGTATAGTTTATCAAATGAGGAAGGAAATGGAATGTCTGCCAGGAGATGAGCCAATGGGGTGGCCACGGGGACCAGTCAGCTGAAGGGCTGCCCTGGGGAAAAATCGGATGCAATTTGTTCTATATGTTCCTTGGGGTGGGTGCAGCCAGAGGGTAGGGTCTGGGTGGCTCAGAGAGTGTTCACAGTCAGAGCTACCTGACAGCTTGGGACAGAAGAACCCCAGCACAGGGACCCGGCAGGTGGGGGAAGGGCCTAGTCCAACTCACAGTCATGAACCTTCCAACCCAACACTACTTTAACAGAAAATTACCACATACCTGGAATTAGACTCAAGCGTAGTAATAAGAGTTTCCTGAAACACAAGAGGTAAAAATTAGTTACAGGGAATGTTTGAACATTTATTCCACTGACTAAAAACCTGTTTTAAAATAAGATCACAATATTTTATTCAATTAAAAAAATGTTGGAAGGAAAAATTACATCATAAACTTTTCACTGAGATGCCTAATTTCACCATTTTTTTTCAGAATAAAAAATGTTAAGATATACTAAATTGCTTAAGGACACACCTTGATAATTTGAAAATGTTACAATTTTGCTACATAAAATATTCTGTACACAATAGGCATCTAAATACTTTAAGGTAAAACTGAGAACAGATACTTATGTACACATACGCACATCCCATGTCATCTTTAGGAAGAAGAGTTAAATTCTTCAAATGCACGAATCAAATGTTCAATAAAAACATCAGTTACTTCATTCAAATCTGACACCCAAATTACATTAGATACATGTTAACAAAAAATAAAAAATGAGAATTGCCATATTGAGTCCTAATATTCTAGCCCACCTTCCCTGAGCCTCCTTTGACTCTGACCAGACAGTGCCAGCAAGACACCTGACTGACCTCACGGGACTGTTTTGCCTCACCTCACACTGGTCATCTACCACCAACCACTGTCACCCTGAAAACAATCCTCCAAATAGGGAAGTCCTGTTTTTACCTTCCAGCACTTGCTCAGAGCAGCTCTTCTTGTGAGTACCACTAAAGTAGCTCTGGAAAAAAGTGTAACTTCCTACACTGCTGAAAAGCCAAGGGCCAGTGAAATATAAACTTTTCTGGATTTGAAAATGTGTTAAGAAGCATTGTTGATGTTCCACACCAGCAAAAGTATTAGTGCCTCAAACAAAAGCAGTGAAGAAAGCAGCTTCGTCACAGAGTCCTAGGTCTGCAGTTTCCCAAAGCACAGATAAAAAAGCATCAGCCAAACAATTGGCTGTTTGCAGTGAAGCCAAGCTACACTCTGCAAAGCACATTAGAGAAATTCCTGTGAAAAGGCAGAACCCTTCCAAGGAAGAGCTGGCAAAGCTGTCATGAGACACACCAACCTTGACACACGGCCTTTAAGATTCCTGACACAGTAGGGGGAAAAAATAAGTCATTTAAAAAGAAAATTTCACATCTGCTACCTACTTAAGCAATTTTAAGAAATATTCATAACTACAGCAAGACTATTTTTCAAACTGTGTATATATGAATGAAATGAACAAAAACTTCTAGAAATAGTCAAAGCATGTCATTTAGCTATTAGAAGAAAGACAGTCAGCTCTGAAATATAAGAGTTCACTGAAGATAAAAATATTATTGTCACACCAGAAAGCTAAGTTTGAAACAGTCAATGGAAGGCAAACATAAATATCCATGACATTGTTAAACCCAGTACAAGTACAGACATTTTACCAAACACATGGACAACTCTGGAAGCTAAACTGGCTTCCTCTGCCCTTATAGCTGCTATGAGCAAACACTAATAACATTAAACATGTCTAGCACACCACTACCAGCAACAAGGAATTCAAAAGCTAAACTTAGAAAAATCATATAACTGTTTGACGGTTTATTATCTTCTTTGCTCTACAGCCCAGGATGCTTGACATTAAAGCAAGTTTGAATGACCACTTAGCACTTCAGTGAAAAAGTAAATTGTCTTTAATGACCAATGGTCTGAGGGGCCTCACTTGGGTTTAGGGATGTAACTATCAAATATGTCAGCAATGAACTGGAAGAAAGACTATAGTTTTTATGACAGGCTCTGCCACCTGTTCACTCCATGACCTTGAGGGCTCAACCTCTCGTAAAAAGAGATTAGAGATTAACAATTAAATTAGTGTAAGTCACGTGTAAGGACAAAGTCATGTAAATCAGTATTAATTATGATAAGCTCCATTTAAAAGATTCAAAGCCCAACAAGATTCTGCAAATCAGTCATCTCAGTTTAGATTAACTTAGTTGGAAGTTCATCTTTGTTGGAAGACTTTCCTCAGTTGGAAGTCTACTCCTTAGCTAGAACTGATGTAGTTGGAAGACTCTCCCTTAAAATGCTGACAGAGTGATGCCTGCCTCAGGAAGTCCACAGCTACAGAAGCAGCTTCAGAGACTACAAGTGACAGGCCTCAGTTGAGTGCTAGACTTGGTTCTGGAGAGTGTGACTTGGAACAAGGTATTCGACACACCCAACCTTCACTGTCTTCATCTTCCTGGGCAGGTGTATGGATCTCACAGAGGTATTATGAGAACCAATTGAAATAATTTCTATAACAATGCTGTGAAAACTGTAACCAAGAAAGTGTACTGCCACTACTGACACCCTCTATGTAAGCAAATTTGACAGATGCAGGTACATAAAATTTAAAACATGTAATTTCAGTGTCTACAAATACCTTATTTGGGCAACTTAAAACACTATGCTTTTCTTTGGGCAGGTTCAAGCTAGTAATCTTCAGTGCATTTTATTTCACAATTCAACTGGATATTTAAGCAGGCAACACTTCGAAGCTTCATGTCACAAGGTATATTTTTCAGTATGGAGATACATGAATGGTTATATAGACACACACCAAAAGAAATAGACCTAAGGGCTCTTTTCTGCTAAACTAAAAGCACAAGAAAGACAAACCCAGAAAAGTAATTATGTATTTTTTTTCATTTCATCTGCATGGGGCAAAAGAAATGAAAAAAACAGTAAGCTTTTATCCCATATTCCTCCAGTTCTGCTCTAATTTAAGCAAAGTCACAATAAAAAAAGAGGATCTAAAAGTTGGTGCATTCATAAAATCTCTGAAGAGAGTAAAAATATCTACATTAAAAAGTTACTGTGATTCTTGAAACTCCAGTGGGATCTTCTACACCTAGCAAGCTGATCAAATAGCAGCTGCTAATGATGAGATGAAGTAAGTCTTAATACAGACCGCTGTCCCATTATCATGAGGTTATTTTAAGTTTTCTTTGATATTGATATTAAAAATTTTATTTGATATGTAAACTTGCTCTGTCCCCAAAATATTCTAAATAACAAAAGTGATCAGCACTTCAAAACTGAAAAATAAGAACAACAAATACTAAGGAACAATTAGTTCAACACAGAGAATAAGTTATAATGCATGTGTTCAAATGCAAATAAAGGAGACAGTCTGTCCTTCCAACATAATGCAGTTATGGCAGGAGACACGTTTACCGCCTTAGACCTAATGATGTTCCTTGCTTGCAGGCATTATGGCTAGGGACACAGCTGGCCCTGCAGTGATCTAAGTTCATGCAATAAGCCTTATCAAATCTTTGCTTTATTATAGCCAAATGACTTACACCAAGATTACTAACACACTGACTATCTAACAGGAAAAAAATACACTTTTCCTCTGACAGACTTCAGAGAAAAAGGGAAAACCGCATGTATCACAGAATTTCAGTTGTACAGAAAGTAGCCTCCAAAAAGGTGCTAAAGTCAAATGAACTAACAGCAAAGATTCCAAGTCATTGTTACAGAGGCCAAATTCTGAAGCCCATTTTTACCTTCCAGAAGTACTCATATCAACCAACATTAAACTTAATTAAGTCTTTTTTTGAATAGGGAAAGGAGAGAATATAAATAAAATTGCTTTATCCCAAACACATTACACAAGACTTTTATTGTACTATCTGGGAAGTTGAGGTAAACATGCCTTTATGTTCATATTACTGGATTAACTACTTTGATTTTTTTGTAGATTAAAGAAATGTCTTGGCAGCAATAGCTAACAAAATGAGTTCCTCAGATCTTGATAAAAGCTCAGTGAAGTCTTGGTATTGTGCCCTCTCTAATAAAACCAAGAGCATACACCAAAATGAAAACATTATACATTCTGTCATTTGTTTTAAGCAACGCTTTCCTCATAGATCCTTAATTATAGGCCAGGAACTATTTTGTTTACTTGTATTTTTCAGAAACTTTGGCTGTTCTCATCAATTCTTACTTTGGATTCATCTTCATATAAGGAAGATGGTCAGTTCAGAGAAAAGGGACAGTGAACCAAGAGTAAAACTAATATTACCAGAATCATTTTTCTTCCCTAAGGAAAAATAAATCAAAAGGATATTATTTACTTAACATTAAATTCATCTGAGAAATATTTATTGAACACCTATTATACTCCAGAGATGAAGAAGACATGGGTAGTGTCCTCAAATATTTAAGTAATAAGATCTCTACACAATCAGATTTTAAGTTCTCAAAAAGTGAGGCTGAGTCAAATCTTTCAGATCAGAAGTACAATACTACTTATGAAAAATAGTTCTTCCAAGGGTATTTATTGATAATTATGATGAAAAAAGTAGTGTAAATATTGAGAATCTTTTTTTGTTTTGTTTTGTTTTTGAGTTGGGGTCTCACTCTGTCATTCAGGATGAAATGCAGTGGCATACCCACGGCCACCCCAGCATCAACCTGCTAGGCTTGGGCGATCCTTCCACCTCAGCCTTCCAAGTGCCAGAACTACAGGTGCGCGCTACCACGCCCAGCTAATTTTTGATTTATCATAGAGACAAGGTCTTGCCAAGTTGCCCGGGTTGGTCTCAAACCTGCAGGCTCAGGCAATCCCACTCACCTCAGCCTCCCAAAGTGCTGGGATTATAGCCTGAGCCACCGAGTTCAGCCAATATTGAGAATCTTAAAACAAATAACATACAAGCTATCCTAACAATTCATAATGGCTGGTCTATACAAATAAACATTTTTCTGAGCCAGTAGGTTATTCATCTTTCCTAGAAAGACCTGTGCAGACCTTAGTCAGGAAGTAAAAGACTTCTGCCTTCAGTTTGAGAGTATTAAATACAATGAAAATAACTCTATTCACTGAGACATTTAAGATGGTCACACTTACCGAAGGTTTGTTTAACTTTGATCTGTCATCCTGCAATAAAAAAAATAAGGCACATTACGGAATATGAAAACCTACAAAGAGCACTCTTTTTGTTCTTTCTTTCCAAAGTGCTCACATTAAATGAGATTTTCAAAAAAATTACAGTTCAGTAATTGGCATTCAGCTATTAAACACAAAGTTTTTTGTTTTTTGTTTTTTTGAGTTGGAGTCTCACTCTGCCTCCCAAGCTGGAGTGCTGTGGCATACTCAGGGCCATCGCATTTTCAACCGGATGGGCTCAGGTGATCCTTACGCCTCAGCCTTCCAAGTAGCTGGAATTACAGCTGTGTGCCACCATGCCCAATTAATTTTTTGATTATTTGTAGAGGCGAGGCCTCGCCATGTTGCCCAGGCTGGTTTCAAACCCATGGGCTCAGACAATTCTTTCGCCTTCACCTCCCAAACTGCTGGGATTACAGGCGTGAACTACCGTGCCCAGCTAAACATGAAGTTTTAATCTGGTTTAACAGCAAAAACTAAGAGCAGATTAAGTGCCAAGAAGTGTCTTCTATCTAGGGTTCCAAAGTTTAGAATAGCATCCCTGACAGTCTTCTGTATGTTAATGTGTATATACATTTATTAGACTCTGTGATCTTCACTTCAGGGAGCAGCTGAAGATCTAATTCTTCCCTCAGTCCTCACAAATTCCCTGTGAGATGTGTATATATCTCTTATTTGTATGATAACCTCAGTGAATACTTGCAATCTCCCAACTTCAGAGTCAAATTCTCCCAACTTCAGAGTCAAACCTCAGGCCAAAGCCATAAAAAATAAAGTGTGTCTCAAGGCTGGCCACAGGGAAGCCTGGAAGGCAGGTGAGGCAGAAATGCCGCAGTCGGGGCCTGAAAACCACCCACACCCATCAGATGGGATGAAACATTTTTAAAGGCAGCTTCTCTGATTACCACAAAACGTCTTCACTTTTGTGAAGTGCAGAGACAAAAATACATGGGCAAGTCAACTTTCCAGATAAATGAAGCTCACTCTCTCAAAGCACGTATCTCCGACTACCAAAGCAAAATAACCTCCCCACTCAATGGAAGCTGTTCTAAAATGGATTTCATACTTTGGGGCCTTCTATAGAGAGCCTAATTTAACCCTTCCTTCATTCATAGTCATTAAAAGAAGTATCAGTGATACAATCACTCACACACACACATACACACACACACACGCATTATATCCATACATATATTAATATTCATATGTATATTTTTTAAGGGCATCTCCATTTGCTAACTTGGGATAAGGCTATTTGCCTATGCCTTTTCTTGTGAGAGAAGAGCTAGCTCAACACCACTATGGCAGGCACCTAGGCTGAATCATGAACAGGAAGGGACCCAGGCAGGTGCTCCTAGAGGCAAAGAAGGCTGCTGAATGCACGGCCCTGAGATGCACCTCTGGATGCTCAGAGGATTCAGACTTCTTCCCAGGTTTTCAGCCAAACTCCTGATAACTTAGGTTGACAGCTGTTTAACACGGTTGTTTAAAACTTCCAACAGATGGTCCTAAATTCCTCTCACAGTCCTGTGTTTATAGAAAAGCTAAATTAGGCCACTGTTTTCCAACAGTCAACAGATGAGTACCAAAGCCGACCTTTTCCAAGGTCGGGGGTAAAGTGAGCAGAATGAGGACAAGTGCTCATTAAAATAAGCTGCCCGAGGAATTCCTAAGACTGAGAAGCATTCCAGGCATGGTTGTTGGGGTAGACTCTAAGTGCTGGGAAAAAATGCAACCAGTGACATGCAAAGAAACTTCTGGCCAACTTACTCAATAAAAATGGAGTTCTAAAATTAGGAGGAGTTGCTTTTGCTTTACTATTTTAAACATTCTATATACATGCAGGCCTATAGACTTGGGTAAAGTCAACCAATAACCTTAAAGAGAAATAAGAAAGGCCTCCCCAAAAAAGTGCTTACCGGATGAAGCTCCCCAATGATGTATGTTTTGGACAGTTCTCGCGCATCTGTAGAGTGCCCGACATCCTCGAAATTTTCAGTAGCATCACCTCCAGCTTGCTCCCTTAAGACTTCTTCCCCACCAGGATGCTATTCAAAAAACAGATAGAATTTAAAAAAAGTGTTTTTTCAGGCAAATGAGGTAAAAGAAGATGCCCAGTTTATTTAACCAAACAGGCTACTCCAGGAGTTACAGATGACAATGGGTGACTACAATTTGTCCATAAGGTGGATTAAAATAACACACTTCTTTAAACTCAGTTTCCTTCATGAACATGTAATAGAACCTTCCCCTAATAACGGAGGTTGCTTCCCCATATTTTTCATACACTAGGCAGGCATCTTTAATCCTTTGGTAATGTCTGCTTTGATTTTCTATGAAGTTCTCAAAATTGCTCTCCTAATCTGTACTCAATCTATTTTTCTTGAAACCTACAGCTGAGACTGACTTTAAGTCCAAGTGTGGCCATTAGACTGGGTGCAGTGGCTCATGCCTATAATTCCAGGACTCTGGGAGGCTGAGGTAGGAGGATCACTTAAGGCTAGGAGTTTGAGGCTGCAGTGAGCAATGATGGTTCCCCTGACTGCACTCCAACCTAGGTGACACAGTAAGACCCTGTCTCTAAATAAATAAATAAGAATTTAAGAAAAAAAGAGTGGCTGTTGCCTAAGATGACAATTCACAAGTAGCAGTTGGCATGTCACTTCCCCTTGGAAAGCATTCTGCATCCCTGTAAGGTACAAGGTGTACACAGTGTGTACAGCCTATTGGACAGACAAGCAAGACTTTGCCTTTGCCGAATTTATTTTCCAGTAGAAAAAGGAGAAAAAGAACTTGCTGAAGATGCTGCCATCACAATATCGTGTTGACAGGAACGATGGGACAAAGAGGAAGGGCTTCGGATTCTACCTGGGTAGGGGGGTGGGAAGAATCTTTTGTGTAACGAAAATATTCTGGTGCTTTTAGCTGTTTTAATTAGTAAAACAAAGAACGGTCATGCTGCACGCAGGAAGGGGTTTTTTTTCTCTAAGATGATTGACAAGTGGGGGTCCCAACCTGGACACAGGTGAGACAGTCTTGAGATTTTCAGGCAAGGGAAGAAGCTCCGGACAAGGGAAAAAAAATTGAGCTTGGTTCAATCATCCTAAATATGTACTTGTGTAGGGAAAAAAAAAACTTTTTAAATCAAGTTTGCTCAAATTAATCCTGTAACTCTCCAACAACTGAACAAAACCAGTGTCCCATGCAGAGCTGACTGGAGTCAGTTCTGAATTTCTCTCAACTATGGAAGACAGAAAGGAACATATCATTGTAGAAAGGTCAATAATTATCCTGCTTTGCAACCTATTTCTCTTCCTACTTTTAAACATATCCACTATTAAAGAAATCTACTTTATTTTTGGTAAAATGTATCCATTTACATTGTAGAAAAATTGGGAAGCACAAAAAAAGAAAATAAAAATCACCCATAAAAAATTTTGCACCCCAAAAAGAATTGCATATATATAATGTGCATATATATGAATAATTTTTAAAATAAACTGAGATTATCTTATATATTTTGCTTTATTAAATAAATAGCAGATAATACATGGTACAGAGACCATACCGCCTAGTGGTTACCACTTACTATATGAACTTGGTTAAATAATGGTACTTATATAGTTTTGGGGGACTAAATGTGTTAATATATGTGTCTAGCACAATATTATCCAGCATTTTTATTAAATATTTTCCAATGTCGCTAAGTCTCTTTCCTCAATGTGAATTTTAAATGGCTGTATAATGTTATGTGGTACGAGCATTTCCCAATTTATTTAAATGTAGTCTTTTGGGGATATTCAGATTGTTAGAAGTCCACTTGAAGCAAGCATGGGAATGCATACTAGAAGGACAGGCAGCAGACTGGCTAACTCAAAGTCAACCCAAAGCTTTTGGATTCATCTCCAAGGCTGTGACAATGAAAATATAGTTTTGATGATTCTGCAACAGTCTGTTTCATGCTGGGCACTGACTGAGGAGCAGAGAAGCAACAAGGTAGGAGATATAAAATAACTCACCCAGCAACCACAAATTATACAAATCCACAGACTGCTCCCTAGGTGCAGATGGCTTAACCTATGGACTTCCTCAATTTGTAACTCCTGTTAAGGACTTGTGTTTCCAGACAAGTCTCCTGGAGTCAGTCATATCTTCTAGTCACAACATATGTTCAAAGGATAATTTGAAATGAAGTTAAAAATATAGACCTCGACTTTTATAAAGAACCGTAAAATTAGACAAGCTCTTAAATACAGAAGTCTGATCTTTAAAGTGCTATAATAGAGAAAATCTGTTTCATGCTGGTAACACAAGTCTTCATTTGAAACAGAAGTACAAAAGAGTAGCTCCTCACCTTAATTTCTGACCAAGAACAGAAACAAGGGATATGTACATATGAATCCACTTGTCTACCTATCTCTGATTTATACCTAGCCTAAACCGTGTGTTTTTTTCCTAAGAAAAAAAGAGAAACAAACATCTTGAACTATATTGTTTTCACTGAAAACCTATAAAAAATTGTAAAGTAGATATTTAAAAGCCATTTAAGAAAAATATATAGTATAGAATAAACTCATTGATTCTAAAGTATTTTTACCCTAAAGATTTTTTTTAACAGTTAGGAAATCAAAGCCTAAAATGATATTTTTAGAACAAAATAACTCAAGTCTTGATAAAATATATGGGACTGGCTTTTTGTAATATCTAATATTTTCCCAAAATATATTTCTGATGAAGAGACAGACATCTTGCCAAACAAATTGAGTATAAATCATGATGTTTTGAAACTTGGTAATTCATCTTGTCACTCCTCTCTTATTAGAGAGTATATACAGAGTTTTACTGAACACACACCACATTTAGAGACTAAAGAAAATGTGCTTAATTATTACCTGTCAGCAGGTAAGAAATGACAAAGAAAAACTGGTAATTCTGGTGTTTATGCCATTGGTTATTTCCAAAGAACAGCATATGGCAGGGATTTGTGCCTTATCTCTCTCTCTTTTTTTTTGAGTTGGAGTCTTACTCTGTAACCCAGGCTGGAGCAACACGCTCACAGTCACCACAGTGGCATGCTTACTGCCACTGTAGCCTCGGCCTGCTGGGCTCAGGCTATCCTTCCACCTCAGCCTTCCAAGTAGCTGGAACTACGGGCACACACCTCCATGCCTGGCTAATTTTTTGATTTATTGTAGAGATGAGGTCTCACCATGTTGCCCAGGCTGGTCTTGAGCCTGGGGGCTCAGGCAATCCTCTGGCCTCAGCCTCCCAAAGTGCTGGGATTATAGACATGAGCCACTGCACCCAGCCTTGTACCCTATCTTTATAGAATTTGGAGGTAGCCCGAAGAAAAGGCAAGACTCTGAAGAAGAAAAATGGGAGAATAATAGGTGAGTGAAATTATCTGATGATTTTTTTCTAGAAGATTTGCAGTAAAGACCAAAATGTGTAGTCACATGTAGGCAAGATCAGAGGTAACAAAAGAGGCTAAATTCTCCTAAAGGGTCTGAGCCAAGTGGAAGTTGGGGTTCCATACTGGTGAAGTCCATAGCAGAAATCTCTCTCCGTGAAGTACCCCTTGCTGTACCTCCACTCACCCCACCATGTGGGTGCAGTGATCGGCCATAGCAGGAAAGGTAAGGAGAGGATGTGGGGAATGGTAAGGAGAACCCAGGAAGGACAGTACCAGGGTAGTGAGAGATGTGCAAAGCCACTTCCACCCAAGCCACCCCTCTAATGTAGTCTTTCATGTTTCCAGAGGAAGACTTCAACTTCCATTTGTGTCTTTTTTGTTTTGTTTTATGTTTTGAAACAGGGTCTTACTCTGTGGCCCAGGTTGGAGTGCAGTGGTGCCATCACAGCTCACTGCAGCCTCAAACCCCTAAGCTCAAGTGATGCCCCGGCTTCAGCCTCCAGATGACCTGGAACGATAGGCGCACACCACCATGCCTGACTCTGCTTGTGTTCTTATGTGCTAAAGTGAATTCACTCAACAAATACACACCGAACGTGTCTACCTGCCAGACACCAAGGTGTGCCAGCCATACTCGTGAGCAAAGAAAGCCCCGGCTCTTACCCTCGGGAGTTCACCGTCTAACAGTGATCAGACATGAATAACCCAGAACTATGCCTAGGAGTGAAAACAAGTGTTCTGAAACGAAAGAGTGCGGTGTCACGAGGACTATGAAAAGGGAATGCCACCAACATGGAGAGGTCAGCAGGGGTCCCAATGAGCTGTCACATAGGCAGGAGCTGGAGTCAAGGGTGGAGGAGGAAGGGACAAGTTCCATGGAGGAAGGCTCTACAGGGGAGGGGACACAGAGGGTTCAGGACCAGGGAGAAGGCCCAATGGCTAGAGGGGAGGAGAAAGAGCTAGGTGAGGGCAAGGGCAGGGCCAGGCCACACTGGGCTTCCAGGCCTCTTCAAGGACTCGGATCTTTGTCCTGTGAGCCATGGGTAAGCCATGGTAAGGCTCTAAGTGAGAAAGTGACAAAATCAGAAATAATTTTTTAAAAGAACCTAGGCTTCAGAGTGGATAGCAGACACAAGGCGAGACAGGATGAGGAAAGACGGTGCCCCAAGGTCATGCCGTAGGGGAAGGTGCCAGCCATACTTGTGTAGAGGTTTCACAAAGCATAGAGAGGGCATCATGGACTTGCAGTCGAGGGTGAAGAGGTGCACTGGTATGGGGATGAGTGGATGAGTGACTTCTAGACAGAGTGGAAACGGTGGGAGAGGCTGGAGCACCACGACTCCAGTGTTGGGTACACACAACTGAATGGCAGATGGGGTCCACTGCTGAGAAAAGGCGCCCTGGGAAGAGGAGGCTTAGGAGCAAATTGGTTCCTGGAACACTCCCCAAATGCATCGTGCCCACATATCCTGCAAGTCCATGATGCCCTCTCTATGCTTTGTGAAACCTCTACTTTGTAAGTTACCCAACCATACTTAGCTCCTGACAGCACATGAGAATCCCTAGGTACAAGTCAGGGAAAACCAATAAGCACCCGGAGATGAAGTTCGCTTTGTACACCACAATTTAAAGTTAAGATACAGGAAATGTTTTAAAAGGTTGGCCCAGTCTATATTCAGTAGACATTAACTGCTACACCCTACACAACACCAAGGGTACTTTCAGGAAGACATGGTACATCCCTGCATTTGGTTTTGTTTTGTAGAGACAGAGTCTACGATGCCCAGGCTGGTCTCAAACTCCTGGTCTCAAGTGACCCTCCTGCCTCAGTGTCCCAAAGCACTGGGATTCCAACTCCTGAAACTATACCTGGCTTTTTACAGTATAAACATTCTCACAGTATAAACATTCTCAGCAGAATTTTGCACAATGGACTCTCCTCTTTGAATCGCTTCCTTCACTTGACTCCCAGGAGAATGGGCTCTTCTGGTTTCCCTGCCCCCTTCCCAGCCACCACAATCTCCTGATCTTCCCTGTTTCTAGACACAGAACACCCTGGGGCTCAATCCTCAGCCCTCACCACCTTCCCTGTCTGTACATCTGTCTCTAGGTGACCTTATCTAGTTTCCCACCTGTCCCCTAGGGAACGCAGGTAAAGTCCCAGGGTCCTCCCACATGCCACAGGTTACTCAGCACCTTCACTCACTGTCTGGTACATCCCAAATAGAACTTGACAAACTGAATGTTTCACCTCCCCACCTCCCAAAATGCACTCCTTTTGAGTCTTTCCATTCCCAGTAAATGTTGCTACCACGCTCCCAGTTGCTGCGGCCAAAAACCTAGGAAAAAAAAACCAAACCTTTATTCCTCTCTCTTTCTCATTCCACTCCATCAGCAGCCTAGTTGGTCACCTTCAGAAGAGATTCACAAGCTAACCACCTCTCACTGCTTCCCCTGCCACCACCCTAGACCAACACGCCAACATCTCTCACATGAACAACTACAACTGTCTACTAGCTGGTCCTCTGCTTTCTTCATTCCTTCCTACCATCAATGTCCCTCACATTCTCATGCCATGTAGACTTTTGGAGGATGACGATGGTAACTTAGGAAAGGGATCAAGCTAGTGTGGTCTAGGATAGGTGATGGTAATGGAGGTGCATACAGGTGAAAGGTAGAGCAGAAGAGTTTCAAAGATGAAATAGCCACGATTTCAGTGACAGACTGAGGATAACAGGTTCCCATCACAATTAAAGAACATCCAGACCAATGTGGTGGCTCATGCCTGTGATCCCAGCACTTGGGGAGGCCAAGGCGAGAGAACTGCCTGAGCCCAGGGGTTTGAGACCAGCCTGGGCAACTTGGCAAGACCCTGTCTCTACAATAAATCAAAAAATTAGCTGGGCATGGTGGTGTGCACCTCTAGTTCCAGCTACTTGGGAGCTGAGGAGGGAGGATCACCTGAGCCCATCAGGTTGAAAATGCAGTGGCCGTGAGCATGCCACTGCGCTCCAGCCTGGGCAACAGAGGGAGACTCCAATTCCAAAAAAAAGAAGAAAAGAACATCCAGCCCTCGCCATCACTCATAGTATAATACTTATTATCACCCAAAGTCAGAGTGGGCCCTCCTACCTGAAGGTTCCACATCCATGAATTCAACCAACCATGGACAGAAAATATTCAGGAAAAAAAAAAAAAAGCATCTGTACTGAACATGTCAGACATTTTTTCTTGCCATTATTCCCTACACGATACAGAATAACAACTATTTACCTAGCATTATCAAGTAATCTAGAGATGATTTACAGTAATATACAGGAGGATGTATGTAGGTTATATACTACCTCATTTTAAATCAGGGACTTGAGTCTCCATGGATTTTGGTACCTGAGTGAGGTCCTGGGACCAGTCCCCCATAGCTACTGAGGGATGACTGCATTTCACAACAATTTGTTTCTAAGATCCATGGGGACAGAGTCTTGTCCATCTTGGTCATAACTCTCTCTTCAATGCCTAGTTCAATGCTTCTAAGTATTTGTTGGATAAATAAGTGAGATACACAGGTCAATTAGTCTTTGGAACTATTATATACAACTGTTCAGTGGTGATGAGAACTAGCTCATTCCACTATGCCAGTTCATACCACTCTCCTTTCCCTGAGCTATCATATTCTTACTATTCACATCACAGGACTTCATATTTAACAAAGTTGTCTGATTCATTAATCAAAACATTGTACTGTCAGTTGGGGACTGTGGCTCATGCCTGTAACCCAAGCACATATGACTCTAGGAGTTCAAGACCAGCCTGGACAACACAGCAAGAATTTGTCTCTACAAAAATGTAAAAGTTAGCTGGCATGGTAGCACGCCTCATAGGCACAACTACTCGGGAGAGAGAAAAGAAGATCACTTGAGGCCAGGAGTTGGGGGCTGCAGTGAGTTATGATTGTGCCACTGCCCTCTAGCCTGGGCAAGAGATTGCATCTTGTCTATAAATAAACAAATAAATAAAGTCAATGTGATTTGATTCTGAGGAAGCACACAATTCATTTGGGGTTAAAGAAATAACAGGAAAGAGTCTTGCAGTTTTGACTATTTATGAATGATCCCGTAGGTGCTAAACACATAAGGACCTGTAATTCTGCTGACGTGTGGATCTGAGTGACTCTCCCTAAGGGCAGGAGTGAACGAGGTCCTTGGTTGAGTGTGGTGAGTGGATGCATTTAAGTCAGACAATGCAACGTCTTGATACATGTATACCTTGTGAAATGATCTAATCAAGCTAATTAACATAGCCATCTCTTCACACACTTATCAACTTTTTATGGTGAGAACATTCAAGATCTATTCTCCTAGAAAGCACACAACGCTTTATCATCAACCACAGTCACCACGCTGTACAATGTACCTCCAGACTAAAGTTCGGCACAAACCAAACTGCTCGGGCAGAAAAAGCTTTGGTCAACCAACTCATCCCAGGAGAGGTCAACATAAAGGCTGAAGGAGGCCAAGAACCAAATGAGACTCTGTCACTACATGGCAGGTTTTAGGATCAAGCCAGACCTGTTTTTCCATCTTCTCAACCCCAAGGCATGAAAGGTAAAGTGAAGATGTCCTTGTCTACAAAATGACAGTGCAATGAAGGCTTGCATAACACAGCTACTTTATTGATATTAATTTAATATGAATTAATAGCTTTATGGCATAAGTCCTTGCTTTACAATCACTAAAGGTCTGAAGTGGTGTCTTAACCTTTTCAGTTACAACTTATTTAATGTGAGAAATACAGTTGTAATTTTTCTGGTAAATTTGAGGATTTATCGAAATCAAAGGTTCACCAAGTATGTACATACAAAAATGAGAGGAATACAAATCAGGAAAAAAAATGAAACGATGAATAATAAACAATATCAGTAAGTTCAAGGAAAAGACAGGTCATTTCGGTTAGGAGAAAGGGCAACAGAAGAACTCTCCATGTTCTGAATGATGAACAGAAGAGTAAGGTCACCCCTCAGCCCAAACCAATCCAGGGTTCTGGTGAACCCATACAGTATTCGGTGATCTCAAGGGTATAGTCCTTTGAGGAAGAAAACACTGGATTACAAACTTGATAAAATATTCTTCATGGGGCACTAAATACCAATTATGAATTCAGCACTACTTACAGTCTTTTGGACAATGCTCACCAACAGAAATAAGCTCAGATACTTATTTCATCTTTACTTAATGGTGTCAAGTCAGTGTGTTCAGGTAATCACTGATGAGTTGTTTGCTGGGAGAGACCAACATACTTAACGCCAATGACCAACATATGGCTCTTTAATATGAAGCTAGCCTAGCCAGAACCAACCACATCCTTTCCAAATACTCCTAGTGGTAGGAATTTGCTTTCATCTGAAGAACATTCTTGCAGGTGGCATTCACCTGTTCCTGGGATTGCTTCCTTCAGGAGATGTCAAGTTCATCAGGGACAACTCTACCCTCAGTGCCCCCCTAACCCGCTAAGACCACAGTATAGGCTTCCTCTATACCCAAGCTCTAAGAACCTCGCTGAGATATGGTGGCCTCCTAAGACCATGGAGCTCAATGGTTTCCACACCAGGTCATCAGAAAAAGAACTTGACCTGAAGTTTACGTGCAATACCGGCATGCCCCATGGTGGCACACCCAGTGCTGTTCTGCATCTACACCTCATTCTCTAGCTCCCAGACACTCGACTTTAGTACTAACCACTCATGGGAAAGACAGAGTACATAGCACATAACTTCTTTCAAATGAAAACAAGAATGTCCAGTTTTCCATACAAAGAAAAAAATGAATGTCAGAGTGAAACAGCAGACAGAGCTTTATAAGAGCACAACGGTACAGATATAGCACGTGTCTGCTATGGAACAAGCACAATCAATGAAGACATGATCTTGAGATGACTTTCAGAGGCCAAGGATTAATGCTACATAAATGAAAAAATGCATTATTAGCAATTCCACAGTATCCAAAATTTTTTAACTGCCAGAAAATTCTACTTTATATTTAACAGTATTCACTAAAAATAGATCTATGAAAACTGGCAAGAAAAAATTAATTTAGATGCTACTTGAGCCAGGTGATTTCATTAATAACAAATTCTTAATGTGAAGGCAATAATCTTAAGGAGAAAGAAGTTGTTGGTAGTAAACTCAAAATCATTCTAGATGTAAATATGCAGTCTGCAACTACCATTTATTCAGAAACCCATTTCTGGGTGGAAACAATTTCCTAGGCCCATTCTTCATTCCTGATGTTTGTTTCCTAGGCCATTTTACAGTTCCTTAAGATATCCCACCCAGAAAATAGAACTGGGTATAAGTTATATTTTTGGAATTATCTTTGCCTGCTATATTTCTCTTTAACACAAAGAATTTCATCAAATGAGACTGTCTCAGGCTTGATACAAAATATTTTTGTTTAGTGTTGCCCTGAACCCCTGGAATTCCTACATTTTAGTGGCTTTGGAAAAACAAGTTATAAAATCTCAAAGTCTAGGTGGTCTTGCTCATGGGACAGTAAAGCTTTCCACTCTTGGAAATGAAGCCAAGGGGGTGGCTTCTCGTCCAGGTCACAGCCCCAGCTACTGGACTGGTCCTCATAGCTCCAAGCCCTCACCCATTCTTATTCCTCTTCTGTGTTACTGCTGGCATACTCCTCCTTAAATACTGCTCTGACCATTTCTTTTACTCTACTCAGCAACCTATAATGGTGGACTTCTGCAGCCAAACCAAATGCCTCTTGGATTTCTTAACAGAGAGAGCATCAAAATCCACACAGCACTGGAGGTACCCTCAGCTGAATGACCAAGTCAAGTGGGAGGAGGGAGTGGGGGTTACTGCTCAGTTCTCCAATGTCCATTTCTCCCTTCCTCCCTAATACTTAAACTTTTAACTGGGAATGGCTCTAAATAAAGATATTGGAGATACCCCCCAGCCTCCCTTGCAGCTAGATATTCCAAGTGATTAAACTCTAGCTAATGGAATGAAATGATCTTCCAGAAGTCTTCCCTTTAACGTGGTATGCCCCTTCTGCTCTCCCTTCATCTCTCTGCCTCTGAGTATGAGGATGATGGCTATCACCAGGGCTGGCCCAGGAATGAGATGGGACACTGCTATCCACAGTCTCATTGGTAACACAGCCCTGGTGGCAAAGCTTGCCTCTTCAGGACAAATAAATTCCAGGTTTGCTTAAGTCATTTATCTGGGGCTCTTCTGAGCCTAACCCTAATCACTACATCAATCATTTAGCCACGAAACACAACATGCCAGGCAATGTACTAAAGTGCAGAAACACAAAAAAGACATGAATAAGCAGTCCCAAGCCTCAAGAAACTTAAAACCAAGTCAGGGCAAGTCTGGACATACACCAAAAATTAGAGAAATATGAAGGGGCCATCTGAATTGCTGACTGAACAGAGTATGAGTCTGGGAAAGTAGGAGATATCAGGAAATGACCTAGGCCTCTTGAAGACAGCTAGGGTTGAATCAAGAGAGCAGATCAATAGAGAGGAATAAACTGAAGAGGGGAGTGGCACGTGGAATATGCCAAAGTCCATCACCATAGAGCAGGGTGGCCAGGGAAGGACCAGGGGTATGCAGACCAAACACACAAACACTGGTACTACTCACCAGTTCTGACCCAGGCTGGAGGCTTCTCCAACCCCACCTTTCCCCCTCAACCTATCACACGCTCCAGCCTAATAATTAATTCCTCTTGGTTTCCTGCAAAGTCTGACTGTCCTCTGTAGCATCTGTGAGCCTGGCATTCAAAGCACATCGCTGAGCTGGAGATCCTGACTCAAAACAGTTGGCTGAGGGGTCAACTCTCAGAAGCTTAAAGTTTAAAAGACCTTCAGAGACCCAGCATCCAAAACTCACAGATGGCAAAACTGGGACCCAGAGAAATGACTCTCAGGGTCACATGGACAGCCACGGAGAAGGCAGCACCAGGACTTGGGTTTCTGAATTTTAGAGTTCACACCCTGGACCTTTTTTGCAAATTAAATGACCATTTTCATATTTCTAAACAAAGTGTCTTTAATACAAAAGACGTTTTAAAAATAAAGTTTTTCTATAAATTTCCCTTTTGACAATTTTGGGGGAAATCGCCCACTTCTAAGCTTCAGGAAGTTTTGTCATTTGCCCTGCCTTCCTGGGCCTTACCAACTAAGAAGGATTCAAAAGAGACACACACATACACATATAGAAAGAAAGAGAGGAAGACAGGGAGAAAGGGAGAGACGGGGGGTACCCACAAACTTCTGTCAGGGCTCCACATGACTACAGGTTATTCCTGAAAAAAAGCCAAAGCTACACTACATTATTGCAATAGGCACTGGATCAAAGTCATTCCCTTGACGGTTTGCATAATCAAGCAAAAAACAAAGGACAACCACCACCAAAGGAAAACCTTTTTCATCTAAATGTAATGCAACGTGACCGACCAAAGTCCACCAATCCTGGAGTTTTAAACAGGATCTTTCTTTCCAAACACTAAGCACTGCCAAATAAGGTGGGGCAAAGAATTGTCCATAAACAATGACTAGGCAAAAAAAAAAAAGTATTTAAAGAGCTTATCTGCAATAATTTAGCAAAATGAAAACAATCCAAAAGAGTCTGGAGAGAGAGCAATTTGTGCAAGATTTAGAATAAAATAGCTAGGTGGCCCAACCAAGTGTTTTCTATCATTTCTAGACACTGTTTTCCTAAGACACCAAAGGGCGATGGCCTCAGAGGTGGTTTGAGTTCATTGGACTTGTGTTCTGCTTCATTCTGGACTCTGCAGCGGGGCTGGCGTCAGCATGTGTGTATACCCTCCACAAAATCCTCACAAGCATCATTAGAATTCCTCTCTGCCCCCTGCCCCAACTCTGAAAATCATGGGATAAAGCTAAAACGAGACCCCTCCATGCAGGTCCCCAGCCAGTTCATGAGACTTCCCCCCACTCACTTGGGCATCTGACCGATGCCAAGCCACGCTCTGTTGCCACCAAGAGGGCAAAGTCACGGACCCACCCTCAAGAAGGCAGAGTCTTATAAGGAAATGGCATGTACACAAATCGCTAAATGTAGGGAGCACCAGGTCCAGAAGCCACAGCACAAAAGATGGAGGGATCAACTCCCAGGAGCGTGAAGTAGAGAACAGGACAGGGAGGGGTCACTGGCGAGGTGGCTTTTGGACTCCCTGTGAAAGTCTCAATAGGAGTTTGCAAGGTGAGCAAAGAGCAGCATTCCAAGCCCAAAAAACCCACAAAGGCCCTGAGGCAGGAGAGAACAGCCTGTGCCAGACCCATAGTGACTACAATCACTGCAGAGGATCTGGCGGTGACTATGCAGGGTAGAGGAGGGCTGAGTTTCCAGTGAAAAACGAGCCCTAAGTTGTTGCCAAAGACCTCTGCACTTCACAGCCCAGGATAACTCTGTGTCTTCTGTTATCCTCTGGTTTTAATTTCTCTCTTTTCTTCTCTAGCAGTTGGGAGAAAAGTCTAGGAGGACATCATGACTAATAACTGGGAAATGTTTAGCAAACACATACCGGGCAGTGTTCTGAACCCATTGTGCTGACCCTGCCAAAGCCCACAAACCTGAGAGGTGGATATGACCATGGCCATCCCTACTTCACAGATGAAGAGGCTGAGCACAGGCGGCAGAGTCAGTTACGAGAGACCCCAGGCCTGCCTTGGGCAATGTGACTTCACACCAGCTCTCTTAGTCACTGTATGGACCGAGAAGAGAGCAACTTCCCCAAGATCTGCTAACACAGATCTAGTCCAGATGGTTCTTGGTGCCCCTCAGGCATAGTCTATCTGGCAGCCACCCAATTAATTAGCAGAATGTCTGGCATGTAAGAGATTTTATATTGCCCCCAAGAACTGTGTTTAGTGCTGGGCAAAGTTCCTGGTTCCTGGAAATTGTTGAAGGTCAATTCCAGCACCAAAATCCAAAGAGTTCCCCCTTTTTACCACCCCCCACCAACTTCCAGTGGTTTCTATGGATTTAATCAACTACGCCGGACTCTACTGAGCCACAGAACCAAATTGCAAGAGCCAACAGAAACTTCTTGTTATAAAGAGAACAAACATTTCTACATGAGATCGTTCTTAAAGGTCAGTAAGAACAGACAAGGGCAGATAGGTCTTGCAGATGTCGGCCTGTTCGTTGGCAATTACCCTGCAGAATGCTGTTATGATTTCGTCTCCTTGAAAAAGAGAAGCAAGATTTTTGTAAACTATTTTTAGAATTGAAATAGTAAATGTTTGGTCTAAAATGTACCATGAATCTAAGGCTTGGTCACCATGCCCTGAAGAATATTTTAAATTCTACCATTACTAAACTTGTCAAATTAGGTAAAATAAAGCAGTGAGCTAACTGGTGACAGCGAAAACTTTCTGAAGGGTATATAAGCTCCCGATTCTGACATGATGACCTTGGGTCAGGGCCAGGGCCAGGGCCAGGACTGCTTTTAGAGAAAAGAGCACGGGGCACTGTGGCACAGTGTTGCCACAGTGTCCCTCCTGCTTTGCGATCCAAATCAATCCAATGTCCACATAAGAATACCCAAAGTCACCATAACGGGGGAGCCCAGTGGCAGGTGAGTTATGATGAAAGAGGGGCTGTTATTCTAACTACAATCAGACTTGAGTTAGAATGGCCAAAAGATGAAATGACAGAATGGCCTTCATCAAGACCAAAGGCGGAGGGAAAGGATTGATAGTGGCATCATTTGTATCCTTCCCCCCCATACCAAATAATTAGGCCTCTTTTTCCTTTTATATCTAGTGTTAATAATAAATTAGGTTGAAACACACAGGTGGGACAACAGAAAAATAAAACAAGTTGTTAGAAAGCTATTCAATCTAGCCCAACAGTCATTCTGTATCAATTTTCTATTATTTTACACTTATAAACATACACACATGAGGGGGGGTATCAAAAAACCAAGAGTTTATTAAAAATCGTGTATTTATTCTTACATGTTTAGACTTTCATCATCTTCAAATTACTCTCCATTTAATGCAATACACCTAACAAGACACTTTTCCCACTGCTCAAAACAGTTTTTGAACTTATCAATTTTGATGCCTTTCAGTGCTTCTACCATTTTTTGTTTCACCTCTTCCACATCAGCAAAACGTTTCCCTTTGAGAACTTTTTTCATCCCGGGAAACAAACAAACAAAAAAGTCGCTTGGGGAGAGATCAAGTGAATAGGGAGGGGTTATGGGGGTCATGCTGATTTTCAGTCAAAAACTGCTGAACACTATGGGCAGGTACATTGTCATGGTGGAAGAACCAGTCAATTCAGGACGTTTCTTTTGCAAATCGTGATGCAACCTTCTCAGAATTTCCAGATAAAAACTATGGTTGACTGTTTGATCTGGAGAAACAAATTCCAACTGTACTACTAGAAGCCCATCCTCCAAAAAGATTAATTCTAGGTTTTTTGCCCCCCGTTCATTTATATATATATAATTATTAATATATATATTATATATATATATATAATTTTTGGGGGGGTGGGGAGACAGGGTCTTGCTTTGTACCCAGGCTGGAATGCAGTTGTGCAATCATAGCTCACTGCAGCCTTCAACTGCTAGCCTCAAGCAACCCTCCCATCTTAGCCTTGAAAGTAGCTGGAACTACAGCTGCACACCACCACACTTGGTAAACTTTAAAAGGTTTTGTAGACAGGGTCTTGCTATGCTTCCCAGGCTACTTCTGAACTCCTGCCCCTAAGCAATCCTCTTTCCTTGGCCTCTCAAAGTGCTGGGATTACAGGCGTGAGTTACCAAGCTGGCGTACTTATAAACTTTTAATTATTCATTTAATTAAGAAATACTTGTTGAGTCCTTTCTATATGCCAGCATTGTTCTAGATACTAGAATATATCAGTGAATAAAACAAAAAATTCTGCATTTATGGAGCATACATTCTAGTGGAAGGAGACAGATAAGCAAAAACACAAGTAAAATGTTACAAGGTGATATGTGCTATAGGGGAAAAAATGAGCCAAGTAATTAGGCTCAGGAGTGTACAGGCTAGGGAGACTCCCAGGTTTAAACACGGCCAGGATATGCCTCACTGAGATGATATTTAGTGAATAGTCACAGGAGGTAAAGGAGAGAGGTGGGTATTACTTGAGGGAAATAACTTCCCAGTACAAAGAACTTAACATGGATCATACTTTCACTGTGTCTAAGAATTATTTGCCTGATCCTGAGTCTCTTCAAAAATGTTTACATTTTATATTCAGGTCTATGATCCATTCTGAGTTAGTTTTTGTATAAGGTGTCATATTAAAGTCAAGCTTTATATTTTTTGGCTATTGATGTCCAATTGTCCCAGAACCATTTGCTTAAAAGACTATCCCTCCCCCAACAAATTGTTTTTCCATTTCGGTCAAAAATCAGTTGGAAATATTTGTGTGGGCCCATTCCTGAGTTCCCTATTCAGCTGCTGTGATCTATATACACATTTCTCTGCCAGATCCATACTTTCCTGACTGCCACTGCCATATCCTAAGTCTTAAAACTGGGTAGTGTAATTAGCTATTGAAGGGTTTAAACAATATAATGGCACACTGTGATTTACATTTTAAAATATCCCTCTACTGTGGCAAGAACAAACTGTCAGGGCCAAGGAGGACCAGGTGAGAGAAGACGGTAGCTCAGACGAGGGGGACAGCAGTAGAAGGGGTAAAAATTGATCAGATTCTGCCCATACAAGGAAAGAGAAGCCAGCAGAATGTTCTGGTAGATTGAATGTGGGGTGAGAGAAGAAGAGTCCGGATGCCCCCAGGTTTGTGACCTGGAAGGATGGAACTACCATCAGCTGAGATGGGGAAGGATACGAATGGAGAATCAGTTTGGTTTTTCCTATGTTAGGCTTGAAGAGCCTATCAGACATCTCAGTGGAGCCATGAAGTGGCCTGTGGGATACAAGGACCCATTGGTCAGGAAAGAGGCCTAACTGGCCTGGACATGACAATCCAGGATTCATCAGCATATTCAGAGCCACACCTCTGGGTGGGGCGCCCAGGGCCTCCAACACTGAGGACAGGGAGAAAAAGTCAGAAAAGGAGGCAGAAGGCGTGACCAAGGAGGCAAGAGGAAACCAGGGGACAATGGCATTCTAGACTCCAAGTAAGAGAAGCATTTCCAAGATGGATAAGCATCCAGGTCATGCTCTGCTGAGACATCGAGTGAAGAAACTGACACATGGTATCGGGGATACCTTGGCAAGAGCAGTTCTGGTAAACCGGTGTGGTTGAAAAGAGAATGGAGCTGGCAACTGGAAGACGGCAGGCTTTACAACCCTGCCAGAGGGATCTACTACATACGGGAGTAGAAAAATGAGGAAGTACTGAAGGCGGCAGGACAGTCAAGGGAGGTTTGTGTGTACTGCACGAGGTGAGGAAAAACAGCACAATACTGAGGAGGATAATCTAGTGTGGTGAGGATCAGAAGAGGAGACTGGATTCTGAAGGAGAGAGCAGTGACTGTCTGAGGAAACATCCTTGAGTGAGGAGGGAGCGAGACCTCATGCTCACGCAGAGGCACTGGCTTTAGGGAGGAAGAGACTGGGAAAAGCATACCACAGTCTTCCCTCATCTTTGTTTCTCCTCTCTTTCTACTGACTTATGGGAGCTCCGCCAATGTCACTCTTATTTTTAGGCGTGGAGAGGGCGTTGGGGTCTCCCTCTATTGCCCAGGCTGAAGTGCAGAGGTACGATCAAAGCTCACCACAGCCTCAACCTCCTGGGCTCAGGCAATCCTCCTGTCTCAGCCTCCCGAGTAGCTGGGACTACAGGCATGTGCCACCACACCTAGCTAATTTTTTTATTTTTATTTTTTGTAGAGACGAGGTCTCACTATATCTTAACATTACAGGCTGGTCTTAAACTCCTGAGCTCAAGCAATCCTCTCACCCCGGTCTCCCAAAGTGCTGGGATTACAGGTGTAAGCCATGGCATCCGGCCCAATGTCACTCTTGAGTTCTGTGCTGAGACTACGCTCTAGCCCAGATTTTCATAACAAAGTCCCACCAGTGTCTAAGTGCAAAATCCTCAGGGGCAAAAGTCCAGGCAAATGTCTGTACAGTAAGAAGAGATCGCACTAGTATATGCATGTGTCAAAAAAGGAAAAAAAAGAAATAAGGTTGTAAACAAACAGAGCTTGCATGTGTACCCTTCCACAGGTTCTCTCCTCTTCCATCCAGGGAAGGATCCTTCCCAGGCACTCACTAAGGACCAGGAAACACAGCAGGATCACAAGAACCCACCCTGCTCTCTGGTAAAGACAGAAAGCAGCACACAGACAAGAAACACACCAGATATGGATTGATCTAATCACCAGCAAGAACCAAACCAGGATGGCATTAACAGAGAGCTCCCGTCTCTGGGGATGAGACATTGAGCTGTGACTTGAACAGGGCAGAGACTGCAGAGGGGAAGTAGGACAAAGGTTTTAAGCAGAAACAAGTCTGGCTTGTTTGAGAACCAGAGAGAGGGTCATTGTGATTGGGCATGGGCATGGGCGTGGGCGTGGGCAGCTGGGGGATAGAGTTACCAGCTGAGGTGGGAGAGTTAGGCAGGGTCGGATCACTCAGAACTTTCTAAACCAGGGCAAAGAGAGGATTTTATCCTAAATGCAATGGGCAATCATTGAAAGGAATTAAGCCAAGTAACCAACTCTTCGCACAAAATAAAGTTTTGGGGTTTTTTTCCTAGACATTATACCCTTTAATGTAATGATAGCATATATTACTCAAGCTAGAAACTCAAAAACTACCACCAATTTGATGGAATGGATGAAGGACTGAGAACTTACCACCCAGTGGCCACCATGGGAGGCCTTGAAGAGCCTAGAGGCTGTCAGGAAGTACGCTCCAGAAGGAGAAGAGAGAGAGGCTCTAACACCTACTGCCATGATGACAGATGCAACAGCAGAAGAATATGGAACCAGGGAGGGGAGAGAGGCTCTAACACATACTGCCACTGTGACAGATCAACAGTGGAGGAACATGGAGCCAGGGTGAGGAGAGAGGCTCTAACAACTACTGCCATGGTGACAGAACAACAGGAGAGGAATATGGAGCCAGGGAGAGGAGAGAGGCTCTAACACCTACTGCCTCTGTGACAGATGAACAGGAAAGGAATATAAAACAAGAACAGCAGCATCATGGAAGTAAGGAGTGGGAAGGGCCAGGTAAAGATTAGCTGGACCCACTGAGGGATTTATCAGAGCAGGAACCTCATCAGTTTCCATTTAGAACCATCCCTCCCTGGGCAGTGATTTAAGAGGCCATTTCCAAAACAATATTTAACCTCCCCACACATGCCTGATATTCATGTAAATAATCTTTCCCTTAACCAAAGCCACGCTGACACTTAAGACCACACCAGGTGGAGAGTGTTGTTTGGGTCAGAACAAACTGTGTCCTTGGAGACTCCATCATGAATCTCTCTATTTAAAACTCCTCTGTGAGAAAATGGAATGTCTGTTTCCTTCATCTGCTAGAAGACAACATAGTAAAATGACAACAGATGGAAAGGAAGGCACAGTTTTACCCTTTTATCTTCCAAGGGCTTTTTGTTTTTGTTCAGATCTTTGTATCACAAATTCCCTCTGCTGTCACCTTGGTTCTCATGGATAACTCCCCAGTAAGGTGAAAAGTCTCCAGTCTCCAGCAACTCTGTCTTTTTTTTTGAGATACAGTTTCACTCTGTCACTCAAACTGGAGTACAGTGGCCCCATCACAGCTCACTGCAGCCCCGACCTCCTGGGCTCAGACTCTCCTCCCGCCTCAGCCTCCCAACAACTGGGACTACAGGCGTGCTACCATGCCCACTACTTTTTTAATGTTTTGTAGAGACAAGGTCTTGCTATGTGGCCCAGGCTGGTCTCAAGCTCCTGGGCTCAAACAATCCTCTTGCCTCAGCATCCCAAAGTGCTGGGATTACAGACATAAGCCACCATGCTTGGCTTGGCTTTTTATTTTAAAGCTATCCTAGTTACCTTCAAAACTCCTTAGGTCTCATGCCTTAACAACAGAACTGGTGGTGAAGAACTTGAACTGTGGAGATTTAAAACCTGGCTTTGCGCCTTACTGACTGTGTGACTCATTGAAGCCACATTGCCTTTTTTTTTTTTTTAAGTAGGAGTCTCACTCTATCGCTCAGGTTGGAGTGCAGTAGCACACTCACAGCCACCGCAGCCTCAATCTGCTGGGCTCAGAGGATCCTTCCACCTCAGCCTCCCAAGTAACTGGAACTACAGGTACGTGTCACCATGCCTGGCTAATTTTTTTATTTATTGTGGAGACGAGATCTCACCAAGTTGCCCAGGTGGGTCTTGAACCCCTGGACTCTCGCCTCTGCCTCCCAAAGTGTTGGGATTACAGGCATGAGCCACTGCGCCCAGTCTAATGTCTTACCTTTAAAAAGCAAAGTACCACCACCATCGACCTCAGATGGTTTTTTTGAAGATTAAAAGTACAAACGCAAAAGGTTTTGTGTAAAAGTTTCTTAGCATACCATCTAGCAATACTGAATGTTAGTAACCATTCGGTAAATGTCCACTTTTATTACTAGCTTACCAGGGATTTTCATGTGGGGAGAGCAGATTAATGAATGACATTTACTTAATACTTCCTGAAGAAGTTGAGGACAGGGAAAAAAGCAGGCTGGAGATTTTGTGTCCTGGCCAGTTGTGGACACAGCTGCACAAAGCTTGATGAATAGATCTGCCAACAACACACAACAGCTCTGCCAACAACACAAGGCGTTAAAAGAAATAGGCTGGAGACTGACACTGCCAAGGCCTTCAACTACAGAAGAGCCCAAGTTATTCCATTTCAAACAGCCTGCCATCCCCAGCAAACATGAAGAATGGACCCTGGACTGAGCCCAGAAGCTGTGAATGCCACACCCTCTCTCCAATGTTTCCAGTGTCTCCCTAGTACTGCTGGTTCAAATGCTATCACTTTGGTATGGGCCTGTCCAGAGACATATTTCTATGGATATAAGAATGTTAACTTCTTGCTATCATCCACTGAGATGTCAGCATTCCCAAATCAGGGGTCACTTACCAACAGGCAGCACAGGCCAGATTCTAGCTAACTTGCACAATCGTAATTATCCTCACTTGATCTTCAACTCACTCTCCTGGTTCCCAAGTCAGAGCTTATATACAAGTAGCCAGTTAATAAAAATACTTAGTGGGCTGGTCTTGGTTGCTCATGCCTGTAATTCCAACACTTTGGGAGGCAGAAGGATCACCTGAGCCCAGGAGTACCAGACCAGTCAGGGTAACATAGCAAAACCCCATCTCCACAGAACAAAATAAAAATTAAAAATTAGCCAGGCGTGGTGGCACATGCCTATAGTCCCAGCTACTCAGGAGGCTAAGATGGGAGGATTACTTGAGCCCAGGAATTCGAGGCTATCGTAAGCTATGATTGCATATCACTGCACTCCATCCTGGGCAACAGAGAGAGACCCTATCTCTTAAAAAAAATTTTTTTTTTAATAAATAAATAAGCAGGCCGGGCTTTGTGGCTCAGCCTGCGATCTCAGCACTTTGGGAGGCTGAGGCGAGGGGACTGCCTGACCCCGCGGGTTCAAGACCAACCTGGTAACTTGGTAAAACCTCGCCTCTACAATAAAATCAAATAAATAAATAAACAAACAAACATATTTAAGTATGTACTTCCAAGAAAACTAAGTGCAAAGGCAACAGAAATAAAGAATATTTTAATAAGTAGGCAATGCCTTTGAGCCCATATACTCAACTGTTGCTTCAGTCCACTTTTCTGATGGCTTTGAACCCTCAGACAATGACACAGACCAGTGCTAGTAGCTATGGCTGATTTTTTCATAGAACAGACTCACTACAGCTGCATTTTTAAAATAATTCATTAGCTAAAGGTGCTCAAAATGTTTCCATACATTTCCCTTCTGACAAAAACACACACCCAAGTAACTCAGGAGAGGAAGTGAGTAAAATACAGCCAAGCTTCCCAGGTTCTAAGAACTAAGGCCTGGGGAAGCACACACTGGTGTCAGCCCAAGAGTGGCCATAGGACAAACCACCCCAGGGCACATTGGTGACACGCATCAAAATGTAAAGAGAGGGTTAGGCACAGTGGCTCACACCTGTAATCCTAGTGCTTTGGGAGGCTGAGGAGAGAAGACTGCTAGAGAACAGGAGTTTGAAAACAGCCTGGGAAATATAGTGAGAGTCTCATCTCTACAAAAATTAGAAAATTAGCCAGGCGTGGTGGCACATGCCTGTAGTCCAAGATACTCGGGAGGCTGAGGTGGGAGGATAGCCTAAGCCCAGGAGGCTGAGGTTGTGGTGAGCCGTAATCATCTAAGAATCTCACTCACAAGATTCACCAGAGGAGTGACTATGTATATTAGGATCCATTTATATCATGAGGAGGTCATCAAGGAAAATCCATTTCATTTCAGGAAAAGGTACCCTCCACACCTAGCCCACAGGTATCAGAACAGCATGCAGAGCTTATTTCCATGTATGTAAAACATACTCATGAGCAAGCGTGTGTATGTGTGTGTGTGTGTGTGTGTGTGTGTGTGTGTATGTGCGTACAGAGCTGTCTGTTATCAAACTGTGCATGTGGTCCTCTCTGGAGAGTGGGATTCTAAGTGGCTTTGATTTTCTTCTTTGTAGTTTTCCACATTATCCAATTCCTTAAAATGATCATGTATTCTTTTCTTCCAAACAATAAAGTTGCATATTTAAAAGCTCCAGGCAGGCGCAGTCGCTCATACTTGTAATCTTAGCTTTGGGAGGCTATAGTAGGGGGGATACCTGAGGCCAGGAGTTTGAGATCTGCATGGGCACGCAGCACAGTGAAACCCTGTCTCTACAAAAAAAAAAATCAAAACTCAGCTGGGTATGCCTACAGTCCCAGCTGCTTGGAAGACTGAGGCAGAAGGATCACTTGAGCTCAGGAGGTTGAGGCTCTGGTGAGCCGTGTTCGTACCACTGCACTCCAGTCTGCGCAACAGAGTAAGATCCCAGGTATACGCCTGTAATTCCAGCTACTGGGGAGGCTAAAGTAGGAGGATCACTTGAGTCCAGGAGTTCAAAGTAAAAGCTCCAGAAAATGGATGACTTTCAGTTATGCAAAGCACGTACGTTTTCCTGAAAAATCGTATTCCAAGTGCTTATTTGTATTTGGAATCATTTTGTTTACTAATTAATATTATTATTTCTGAGATGTGTTTCCATTAAATAAATAGACCTACCATATAGCAAAAAACAATAATTTATCAGAAAATAATTAATTAATCAAAAAACAGTCATTTTGGAATAACATTTCTTTACAGACTTTTTTGAGTGTTTTCACATGTATTATTTCTCCCAGTGTTCACAGACCTGAGGTAGATGCAGATGACAGAAGAGTCCCCATTTCAAAAAGAGGAATGTGATTTAGAGAATTATCAGACTTGCCCTGAGATCACCTCCATAATAGGTCTAAGGTTCGATCTAGTTTTCCTAACCCCAATCCAATACTTTCCTATGAATGTCTAGTTGATCCAGAACTATTCAGATGCCACTAAACTAAAAAAGCACTTAGCAGTTGCCTTCCATGGTTCGGGAGGACTTCAGAAAAATAGACATGCATATTAAGTAGAATGTAGCATATTACTTATGCCTTGATTACCCAACCTATCCTGCCCCTTCATTTACAATTCTTATCCACCTCAAACATAGGTAAAAAGCAAAAGTGAATCTTGAGTGTTTTCCTTATTGTTTCAAAACAAAGTGGCCTCTTGGAACCTCTTTTCAAAAGTTGCAACAGGTCACAAAAAAATGGTCTATATATGTAGAAATATATAAAGAGCCCACAGGTTCACATTCCCCAGGTGGCCTGGTGAGATGTAGTATCGCCACCTGTTTACCCAAGATGCCTAGGCCACCACTGACCTCCACCAATACCTTCATGTTTCCCTCCTATGGACTTCATGTCTTCTAAGTTATATTTACTTAACTACTTATATCAAATAATAATTAATAATGTACCCATTTTAGATTCATCAAAGGCATATTTAGAAACAGTATCCTTTTAGTAGTTTAAGATTCAGAATACTATCAAACATCCTTGCAAACAGTAAAGGCATTTAGCATTTTAGCCCTAAATATGGCAGCCCTAAGGAGGGTAGAGATATGTGTCCTTCTTACTTTTTCAGAATTAAGGGCAATGAGTCTTCAACACCTTCCTGGATCACTGGAGACTGTGGTCTCGGGTCTCGGAACACCTGGTCTATGCACTGTAGATAGCCACGTTCAATGGAAATATATCAAAAAGTAAATGCCTACAAAGACCCCTCCTAAGACTCCATAAGTCAAAGTGAGTCAGAAGTCATCAGCCTGTGTGAGGCAAAGTAATGTTAAAGAACATCCGAAGCTCAGAAACAAGACTACCAGGATCCCATGATCACTAGAAATGTTCTACAGAGACATGCTTCCATTTGTATAATGCAAGGAGAGGGGGCAACTTGACACAAACACTTTCTGTCTTATAAAATTTTTCAAGATGATATCTATTTCACAAATCAAATATCTGCTGACTTGAACCGAAAGCAATAAGGAATATAGTTGTTGTTAATTACATGATACCTTTTTCTCTCCCTTCTACAGCACTTTTTAAAAACTCGGGTCGGGCACAGTGGCTCATGCCTGTAATCCCAGCACTTTGGGAGGCCAAGGAGGAGAATCACTTGAGCCCAGGAGTTCAAGACCAGCCTGGGCAACACAGTGAGACCTCGTCTTTACAAAAAAATTTAAAAATTATCCAGGTATAGTGGCACAAGCCTGAAGTCCCAGCTACCTGAGAGGCTAAGGTGGAAGAATTGCCTGAGCCCAGAAGGTCGCAAAAAACAACAACAACAATTAAATAAATGCCACTACCCAAATCACAGAAAGAAAAATGCAAGTATTTGTTTCTCCTGGCTGTACATACGTAAGTTTTTATTTCAAATAACTGTCTTTCAAAGTTCTATCATCAACTCTGCTAATAATACAATTAGATATGATAAGACTCAATTTCACAAATATAAACTCAAAAACTAGAACTCAGGATTGGAAAAAAAAATCTAGCTCAAAATGTTAGAAAATAAAGCTAAAAATCTTGTAGGTAAATATCAGACAGTAACTAAGCACCTGCTGCTGTTCAGATTGCCATTAATAATAAGCCAGCCTTCCCTCTTAGGTTTCTGCCCCTCCTCCTAAACAACAAAACAGCTTTAGAAGGCCGTCATTTCAGGAGGACAGAGTTCACACTGCACAACTAAACCTCCATCTGTGTTATTGACTTAAACTTTGTAGCACAGCAGGACCCCACCACACATTTTCTCAACATGAATGTGACATTCATAGAAATATAGGGTATTCTGAAAGAAGGAGGAAACATTCAGTCATGAGAAATCTCATCCACACGGATGGAGGAACTTAGAAGATATGGAGTTCTAGCCCATAATGACTTAAAGTTCACTTTAGAGGTAGGAAGGAAAAACCTTTCATATCTAGGTAAATTAGGGAAGATAGAATATTCTTTAGTTAGCATGCAAAGGTTTCTGAAATTCTGGAGGCTCTAAAAGATGGCAGAAAGGAAAAAGGGCAGGGGAAAGGAGTTAGAAGACAGAGATATTCTGGGCTCATTTCTTTGTTTTTATAAGTAGGTATGAGATTGGCCTCATATAATAATGGAAATGGAGGGAATATGGGAAGAAGCAAAAGTATCTGGGAGCATCACATGGTGCTGAAGAGCCCTGTGAGATGCAAGCACGTGGGCACAGGAAGCTACCCGCAGAGTCCTAAATAGTCCAGAGAAAGGCCATAAAGGTCTTGCTGGGGGCCTGGGTGGAAAGCCAATGACTAGGACACTGCAATAAGCAAGAGATGGTCACAGAAAGTAAAAAAAAAATCTGAAGACTGGCAAGTGGAAAAACGTCTCAACCAAAGACAGAATTAGGATACACTGAGAAGGGTGACATGGTCCAGGAAAAGGTCAGGTAGCCTTGCTTTTTCAAAGTTCCAACCACTAGTACAACATGTTGGCAGACAGTGGAGGCAGAGATAAGGTAGTTCTCCTTATGCTTCAAGATGCCTCCAACCCCTTAAAGTCAACAGAACCAAACCAAACTTCTTATGTTTCTCACAGTGTCATCCACCTTCCTTTTCATTTTATTTGACATGCAGCCTTTCCAAGCTACTTTCAAAGACAGGGTATCCAAAAATTCGAGAAAAATAAAGGAATGTGTTTTCTGCTAACTTACTTACTGAACAGTGTGTTCTTGTCCCTTCCGGTTTTGCTCAGAAAATTTCTGCACAATGCCCCGTTTCCTGCCTCATGAGAATAAAATGCATAAGTAAATGGTTTTGAGTAAATTTTAATAAGCTTCTCTTCCTTATTATCTCCTTCTGAAAAGCTACCCTTAAAAGTTATGTACAATAAAGGTGTAGTGGCTCATGCTTATAAACCCACAACTTTGGGAGGCTGAGGTGGGATGATCACTTGAGCCTAGGAGTTTGAGACCAGCCTGGGCTGTTGCGAGATCCCAGCTCTACGAAAAGTACAAAAATTAGCTTAGAGTGGTGGTGTGCACCTGTAGTCCCAGCTACTCAGAAAGCTGAGACAGGAAAACAGGAAGACTGCCTAAACTCAAGAGGTCAAGGCTGTGGTGCACAGTGATAATGCCACTGCACTTCAGCCTGGGCAACAGAATGAGATCTCAACTCAAAAAATAATAATAAATAAAGTTATGCACAATAACTTTAGTAATTCTCAACTAGGAATGATTTTGTGCTGTATGGGACATCTGGCAATACCTACAGATATTTTTGGTTGTCATACTGGAGGGAGAGGATGCTACTGATATCTAGTGGGTAGTGGCTAGGAAGGCGGTTCTACATCCTACAATAACCAGGTCATACCCTACAACAAAGACTTATCTAGCCCAAAATGCCAACAATGCTGAGGTTGTAAAACTCCATTTTAGAAGGTAGAAGTTGGAATTTTTTTAAAGAAAGAAATTGCAAATGCTTCATAATATAAAATATCTCCATAATTTTTTATAAATGCTGCTATTTTTTATGGACACAAATAGACAAAGCAAATACTACATTAAAATTTCAGAATTACATATACCAGAGGACAGAAGTAAGAAAGAGTTGCAAGTAGACATTTAGAGTCAATTAGACCTGACATTATCTCACATGATTGTGAGTTCAAGAAACTGTAATGGCAAACAAACTCTGTAGCTCAGCAGGAGGGAGAGGGCAGATCAGATCTGATTCCCTGATATAAACCACCCCTAACTGAGTTGGAACACTACTTTATATCTTCTGGCACTCCACCAGATGACAACAGTGAAATGTCTTACCAATAAACATCAACTCCAATATTTGAAGAAAAAAAAATTTCTTTTGATTTTGTCTCTTTAACGTTCTCTGCAAGACAAAAGTTCCTAGATGTAAATTGTGATCCAGCTAAGACCAGGCCTCTGTTTTTGTGTCCGTACCCCCCACCCCCACCCCACATTCCCACTACCATGTAAATAATTCCTAGCACTAAACATTCTCATTGATTTGAGGGAGGGGAGTTGAGGAGGGTAAGTGTGTGTTAAGATTTATGACTCAAACTCCCCCAAAGTGATGAAACACATCCAGAAGTAATCAAGACAATTACGACCCTTAGAGCATACAGCAAAAATCTTAGGCAGAGAATCTTATCAAAGGAATGTTTTCATTTCGGTTTAGCAGTTATTTTATAATTTCCAAAGTTGCTTAAGGGTCAAGTCTCACTTGGCAGAACGTTTCCGCCCAGCCAATCCCCTCCTTTTCCTTTGTGCTTGGTCAAGCCACACAACAGGAGTTGACTCCACAGTCTCATCAGTCAAGCACTGTGCCCTGTTGCCAAGTCATTACTGGACGCGGTTAATAGTCACTGTGCCTTTCTGGGTGAACGCGAGGTGTGGGCGCATCCTGGCCTGTGGGTGCCACGGAGAGAGCCAATCCGAGCTACACCGGACCTCTGAACTCAGGATCTGCTCGGGGGGGGCGGCTCACAGCTCTCGGGAAGGATAGTCTCAACTGGTCACTCCGGGAACAACACTGGTGGGACGGGGGACGGAGACCCTTTCTATTCAAACTCAAGGATAAAGAGATCACTGGAAATCCTTACCCAGCTGTGCCATCCCCCAGGAAGGCTGCTCCAGACACGATCTGGCTTCCCCTAATCAGTAGGGAAGTGTTCTGGCACACGCCTGCGGGAAGATCTCTGCAGGCAGCTCCCACCCAAGTGCACCCGGCGTGTTGCGAACGCCGCTCACCGGGCTAGGATGCCAGCCGACGCGCCCCGGAGCGCCCCTAGGTGTGGACACACACGTGCAGGCTCAGGGTGCGCAGACTCAGGTGTGCAGGCTCAGGGGAGCCGACTCAAGTGTGCAGCCTCAGCGCTGCGAACGACAGGTCACGCGAGGGAACCCCCAAACCCGGGCCACGCTTCCCGCGCCGGAGCGACGTCGCGCATCACCTCTCACCTCTTCCAGGAATTTGGTGAGATCGTACACTTTGTGGTGCAGGATAATCCAAGTGCTTTTGCTGTGGTTGTGCTCCTTAATTTCTTCCAGGGTGTAGTACTTCACCGCCTCGTCCGACTGCTCTGCCATCTCGTTTCGCTGTGAGCCAGGCCCGGCGAACACAGCCGCGTCTGGTGGAGCACAGCGCCAGTCTCTGCTGGCTCCGCCCGGGACATTCCCAGCGCGGCCTACCTTGCGCCCGGGTGGGGGCAGCCGGCTCAGCGCGGGAGGAGAGGTCGGAGCACGGATTCTGAGGATTGGTCAGAATACTTGTCACTCTCGGTGCTCCGCCTGCGACCGCTCACCTCCTCCAACTCCAGCGCTCCCCCGTGTAGCGCACGAGCGTCGATTGGCTGCCGGTGGTGCCCTTCCCAATCTCCCGCCCACTGGAGCGTGCGGAGGGCGGGACGCGGCTTGAAGGAGTCTGCGCAAAAAGCAATGGGAATGGTTGGGCGAGGGCGGGACCCGGGTGGTCCGGGTGTCCTTCTAGTTTCGCGTGCGAGAGCGAAGGACGGCGCACGGTGGCTAGGGGCCGGTGCAAAGTCTACCTTTGTGAGGGCAGCGACCTCAGCACAGAATCGCGGGGTGTTTCCTAATCAAAGCAGCCCTGAGCCCCACACGTTAATCTGTAACAAAAGTAGCACTGCTCCCAGTTCGAAAAGGGGATGTCAAAGGGAACTGTCAACATGAACAAAGGTACCCACGAGAGCCTCCTGCACGTTAAAACAGTTTCACAACTTAATCTCTGAGAAATAAATGTGCTCCCCCCAAAACAAACCTTAATAGCTGTAATGTTGCTGGACTGACCCCCACTCGGGTTTGGAATGCCTCTTCCTCACGGGGGGAAAAAAATTCAGGGAATAATAATAATATTATTATTATTATTAGTTGGATTCCCACTCTGTCGCCCACGCAGAAGTGCAGTGGCACGCACACGGCCACCGCAGCCTCGACCTGCTGGGTTTAAGCAATCCGCGATCCTTCCACCTCAGCCTTCCAAGTAGCTGGAACAACAACAGGCCTGCGCTACCACACCCGTTTTTGTTTTTTTGTTTTGTTTTGTTTTGTTTTTTTGAGTTGGGAGTCTCACTCTGTCGCCCAGACTGGAGTGCAGTGGCCGCTCCCGGCCAGCGCAGGCTCGACCTGCCGGGCTCCAGAGATCCTTCCGCCTCAGCCTTCCGAGTAGCCGGAATTACAGGCATGCGCTACCACGCCCGGCTGATTTTTTAATTTTTTGTAGAGATGAGGTCTTGCCAAATTGCCCAGACGGGTCTCGAACCCTCGGGCTCAGGCAATCCACTCACCTCAGCCTCCCAAAGGCGCGGGATTACAGGCTGAGCCACCGAGCCTGGCTCGGATTATTTTTTGATATATTGTAGAGACAAGATCTCACCAAGTTGCCCAGGCTGGTCTCGGACTCCCAGGTTCAGACAATCCTCTCACCTCGGCCTCCCAAACTGCTAGGATTACAGGCTAAGGCACTGCACCCGGTCTAGGAAATTATTTTTTACATAAAAAGAGTCCAAATTGTGTCTGTAACTCTGAAGAAACTTTCTGCAGTTGACCAATGACATGGCAAAAAATTCCATTAGTGTCTTACCTGTCTTATATCAACAGTATGTTTAAGGTAAACCATAAATGGTGAACAACTTGGAGAAGTCTAGAAACATACCTCTCCAGGAAGGAACCCCCCTTCCCCTCTTGATGTAATTAAATATCATATATGATACAAATGCTTAGAAGAAAAAACCTGGAAAAACTTCAGCACATTAAAAAGTCCTTTGTTATTTTATTTAGGCCCTTTTCAGCAATGGTGGTTAATTCCAGTAAGAACTACACAAGAGACGGTACATGTAGTTACCCTTCGGGGGACTCAACAAAATTCCTATATATATTAAATGCTCCTGCTTACCCCCTCCTTAGGAATGCATACTTATCCAGAAGAAAACATTTTTTGAAGAATTCCAGAATATTACAGTATTTTTTTCTTTCTTTTTCATGTCAAACGAACATTTCTAAATGTAATACTTGTGTTATTCAGTGATATTTCTAGGGACTTAGCAGTGTTAAGAAGGTACATTATTTGTACTACAATGCTAATCAGCTATTCTTCAAATATAATATATAAATATTTTCTCATCAACCAACAAAAATATGTTGAAATGATTTCCAAGAAAGTTCTTGGAAATTTGGAAAGAATTATAGATTCATGGGAAGTAGCAAATGCAATACAGAGAGGTGCTGTGTAACCTTCACCCAATGGTTACATCTTAATGTAACTACAGTACAATTCAAACCCGGAAACTGACACTGATTTAATGTATGTCCATACAGTAGTACCCCCCTTACCCTCATGAGACACATTGTAAGACCCCCACTAGATGTCTGCAACCAGATAATACCGAACATGATTGCCCTTGTGAAAGCTGACCATAAGAAGTTGGGTAATTCTTATCATATCCAACTAAAACAGAGTTGAGAGGCTAGTGGGTAGGAGGGTGGGGGTTAGGGAGGGGAGTTAGAGGGGTGAGAAGAGTGTGGGGGAGCACTAAAGACACATAATGTTGCTCCAAGAATGTAATTCTTCGCAAGCCTGGCTGAAACCTAAAACCAGTTTTATCTAATAGCTACTGAAGCAAACTGCTGCACCCAAGACTACTTTTACCTACCACCATCACTCACCTATCAGAACTTACCAGTTCCCCAAAATTCTCTTTCAAAACAATACATAACAGTTCTCCTTTTTATAAAATTTCTGACCTTCTCTTTGTTCTTCAGGCATACTGAAGACCACTGGTCTGTGTGTATGCCAGAACTGTAATTCTTATTTCCGAAATAAGACATTTTAAATGTACAGATTCGCCTCTAGATTTTATTTGACTTCAACATACTCAGTGTCAGAAGTGGGATTCCAAAGCTGACTCATCTCAGGGATAATAATTAACCTTTGGAACTGTGGCATGAGGTGCCCATACTAGGGCCGTTTGACCTGTCCCCTACCCTAACCCCTACTTCCATGGGCTGCCCCCTTTCCCCCACCCAGTTAGTCTCTCTTGGATCAAACTTCTAATTTTGGTAGTTTGGTTTTTTGGAGGATTTGACTTGGGAAGAGTCTTTTTCCCTCTTGTTTGAAGAGGTGTTTTTTTCCCTCCTGGTTGAAAGATCTGCTGGGGAGGATTATTTTGTTCCTGTCGACCTCAGCTGCAAGGTTTGGACCTCAGCTTCAAGGACTGGATGAGGGAATTTTTCTCTTAATTTGGCAAAGGTTAACATCTTTCTTGGTATGTACTTTAGTTTTTGTCAGGGTTTGTGTTTATTTAGGTCATTCGTATTCAGCACTTGTGTTTAATTGGCTCTGTGTCTTCAACATTAAACCTAATAACCTAGATAAATTTAGTTACAAATAGGCTGTCTCGGAACGTGAGATCTACCGTCTGGCTCTCCTCCGCTGCCACCATGAGCTTCACCACTCGCTCCACCACCTACTCCTCCAACTACCGGTCCCTGGGCTCTATCCCGCCACCCAGCCTGCGGCCCACCAGCAGCGCGGCCAGCGTCTATGCAGGCACCGGCGGCTCGGGCTCCCGGATCTCTGTGTCCCGCTCCACCAGTTTCCGGGGCGGCTGGGGGTCCGGGGCCTGGCCACGGGGATGGCCGGGAGTCTGGGGGGCATCCAGAGCGAGAAGGAGACCATGCAAGAGCTGAACGACCGCCTGGCCTCCTACCTGGAGAGGGTGAGGAGCCTGGAGACCGAGAACCAGAGGCTGGAGAGCAAAATCCGGGAACACCTGGAGAAGAAGGGACCCCAGGTCAGAGACTGGGGACATTACTTCAAGACCATCGAGGACCTGAGGGCTCAGATCTTTGCAACTTCTGTGGACAACGCCCGCATCGTTCTGCAGATAGACAACGCCCGTCTTGCTGCTGATGACTTTAGAGTCAAGTATGAGACAGAGCTGGCCATGCGCCAGTCCGTGGAGAGCGGCATCCATGGGCTCCGCGAGGTCATTGATGACACCAATGTCACCCAGCTGCAGCTGGAGACAGATCGAGGCCCTCAAGGAAGAGCTGCTCTTCATGAAGAAGAACCATGAGGAGGAAGTCAAAGGCCTGCAAGCCCAGATTGCCAGCTCTGGGTTGACCGTGGAGGTGGATGCCCCCAAACCTCAGGACCTCAGCAAGATCATGGCGGACATCCGGGCCCAGTATGATAAGCTGGCTCAGAAGAACCGAGAGGAGCTGGACAAGTACTGGTCCCAGCAGATTGAGGAGAGCACCACAGTGGTCCCCACGCAATCCGCTGAGATTGGAGCTGCCGAGATGACGCTCACAGAGCTGAAACGTACAGCGCAGTCCTTGGAGATTGACCTGGACTCCATGAGAAACCTGAAGGCCTGCTTGGAGAACAGCCTGAAAAAAGTGGAGACCCGCTACGCCATGCAGATGGAGTAGCTCAATGGCACCCTGCTGCACCTGGAGTCTGAGCTGGCACAGACCCGGACAGAGGGCCAGCGCCAGGCCCAGGAGTACGAGTCCCTACTGAACATCAAGGTCAAGCTGGAGGCTGAGATAGCCACCTACCGCTGCCTACTAGAAGTCGGAGAGGACTTCAGTCTCAGTGATGGCCTGGACAGCAGCAGCTCCATCCAGACCATCCAAAAGACCACCCGCAAGATAGTGGACGGCAAATTGGTGTCTGGGACCAATGACACCAAAGTTCTGAGGCGTTGAGGCGGCAGGAACAGGGCGTCCTTCGGGGAAGCAGAAAGTCAATAAAAAGTTCAGAGGTCAAAAAACAAAACAAAACAAAACAACACAAAACAAATAGGCTGTCTCAGGGTTCAAAGGCATGCCAAGTTATATTTTGGAACTCCAGCTGATAACATTTTCAAACATTATGGGGTTCATTCAAACAGTTTGTTGTTTTTAAAATTAAAAGAACACACCTATAAAATCATACAATCCAAATAAGACACATATCTCAATTGGTATCTTGAGGGAAAAAAATTAAGAATCAAAGATTGTCTTGCTACAAAATACTGTCTCAAAGCTAGTTGAAAATTTTTCCTTTCCAGACCTTTCCCCTCTCCTTCTTACCATTCCTCCTCTTTACCTCTTTGTAAGTTCAACTCTCTTTTACCAAAACTGCTCAGCCAATCTGTATACTGATTATTCAAGTTAAAACATTTGAAAAACAAGACGTATAAAAGAAAATAATTTTGGCCTTCATGCTACTTCTTAAAAGCAAAAGATAAAATTCTCATGTAAACGATACCCTCCCTATACTATAAGGAATGGCAATAACCTTATCTTCAAGGACAAATAATTGAGACCAAAAAAATTACTGCACAGATCTTGTTAGAATAACTCTTACCTTTTAAGACCCTTAACATAATTCAGTCACATTTTCACAGCTGAATATTCTTTGTCCAATCCAGTATACTGGTAACTATCTCAAACTGCTTGACCCAAAATTTGGGTCACAGTCTTTACATGATTGCCTAAAAGAAAGGAAGGGAAAGAAAGAAAAAAAAAAAGCGTAAAATTTAGCCATATCCCGTTTACCAGAAAATAATTTGTATCCAAATTTTTTTTATAAACTGATGAGTTTGTTTCACTATATCATTTGTAAAATTCTAAAATAAAAGCTGCAAGATCTTTATGTATATGTGTGTATATATCTTTAGCTATTTTATGTATATGTACATGTGTTGTTATATGTTGTGTCTATATGATAAAATCTGGTGTAGTCAGCCATAAATTCCTTAAGAAATTCTATTTAGATAAAATGGGTGCACATGTAGATATATATAATAATTAACCCAAATTTATTTTAGTTCATGTGACTTAAGCAAATCTTTGATAAATTCACTGGTTTAAAAATTGTTGATAAAATTAGAAGCATCTTCAAAATTACCAACATTTTAGCCTGAGTTTGCTGGTCACACAGTTTTATAGGTGCCTCTGCTAGATGTTTTAAGACCATTAAGCTGTGAACCCAGCCTAAAACAAAATGATCTTTGTTTATGCAATTCTTTGATGAATAAGATTAACTTAATGTTGTTGATTTAATAAAAACAGCTGTATCTTCTGTTATCCACAGGATGGATGCCCATGTATTTAATTTTAAGGTTCTTACTTGGATAAACACTTGATTTTAACAGACTATAAAACTGAATTTAAAAACTTCAAAAATAATGACTAGCTCTGTCTAATATCTTAATTTTCATAAGTAATCTAGGTATAGTTGTTAAGAATAAATAATTTAGGTAACGATAAATGTAACAAACATTTATAAATAAACTTTTCATGTCACTTAAAGTCATAGTTATTTTAAATTAACTAACAGATATTTAGTAAAGATCGGAGTCATATCCAAACTCAAGTTAAAAAACTGAAACACAGTGCTAAGTCAATACAAGTTATTTTTTGGCTTCTTACATTGTACAAAAAGACTACATATATTTTGGTCTATTAATCAAAATATGAATTTACAGAAAAAATTTTGGATGAGAAAAAATCTTGTGTGGTAAATTTTTGTCATAAGATAAAATGATGTTAGTCCAAAAGAAAGAAAAAGGAAAATTATAGGACTAAGACTGGGGACTTGAGAAAACAAAAGTTCTACACATGTCAAAAAGGATTTATAAGGAACGGGACTTATGAAGAAAATTTTACATGTGACTGGATTGGCTGGGATTGGAAAGAAACTGTTTATGCGTTTTCCTAAAAATTAAACATTGGTGTCTAAAAATTAAATACTGATACAGAACCAGAGTGTGGTCCTCTATGTTTAAAACAAGACTTCCTTAAAATATGCATCTGTGCTTAATAAAACTGCAAGAGGTTTTGATTTTTAATTCTAAAATTTGTTTCTTTAACAGTTATATTCCAAACTGCAGAAAATCTGTTTCTGCTACTTCTTCCTGAAATCTATTTAATTTCCCTAATTCCAGGTTTAAAATGCTGTCCTTTTCATGCAAGTAGTAGTTTCATTTCTTTATGTAAAGTTTTTCTTTTGAAATTCCTCAGATTCCCATCTCAGAGGTTCAACTTCATGTCTTTTGCCCATGTTTAAATTGAATTTTGCTTTTTTTGAGTCAGAGACTCTCACTCTGTCACCCAGGCTGGAGGGCAGTGGCATGCTCATGGCCACTACAGCCTTGACCTACTGGGGTCAGGTGATCCTTCTACCTCAGCCTTCGAAGTAGCTGCAACCACCGGTGCACACCACCATGGCTGGCTAATTTTTTGATGTTTTGTAGAGATGTGGTCTTACCAAGTTGCCCAGCCTGGTCTCAAATCCCTGGGCTCAAGCAATCTTCTCATCTCTGCCTCTCAAAGTGCTGGAATTACAGGCATGAGCTACCACACCCAGCCAATTCTTTTTTAAATTATCGAGTTCTTTTTATATACTTGAGATTAGTTCACTGTCAGATATGTGGTTTGGGCACATTTTATCCCAGTTTGTAGCTTGTCTTTTTATCCTCTTATTCTATTAAAAAAATTTTTAATTGTAGAGAGTTCCAATTTATCACTTTTTTCTTCTATAAATTGTGTTTTTGGTGTCATGTCTAAGAACTCTTTCCTAAACTCTGTATTTTTTCATATGTTAGCTTCTAAATGTTTTATAGTTTTACATTTATATCTACAATCCATTTTGAGTTAATTTTTGTATAAGGCCTGAGGCTTACTCCAAGGTTCATTTTTCTTTTTAGCCAATTGCTCAAGCACCATTTGTTGAAAAGACTATCCTTCCTCCATTGAATTGCTCTTGCACTTTTGTCAAAAATTAGTTTGTTGTTTGTAGCTATTTCCAAGTTCTCTATTCTGTTCCACTGATCTATGTATCTGTTCTTCCACCAATACCACATAATCTGGGTTAGTATAACTATGCAATAAGTTCTGAAATAAGGTGGAATAATTCCTCTCACTTTATTTTTGCTTCCAGAATTTTTTTAGCTATTCTAGTTTCTTTTCCTTTCCATCGAAGTTTTAGAGTTATTTTCTCTGTATCTATTAATATAATGCTAAGATTCTGACAAGAATTGCAGTAAACTTGTACATCAGTTTAGAAAGATTGCTATCTTTATTTTTTTATTTTTTTTAGTCAGAGTCTCACTCTGTTACCCAGGCTGGAGTGCAGTGGCACACTCACAGCCACTGCAGCTTCAACCTACTGGGCTCAGGTGACCCTTCCACCTCAGCCTTCCAAGTAGCTGGAACCACAGGCATATGCCACCATGTCCATCTAATTTTTTGATTTGTTGTAGAGATGAGGTCTTGACATGTTGCTCAGGCTGGTCTCAAACCCCTGAACTCAGGCAATCCTCTTGCCTCCGCCTCCCAAAGTGCTAGGATTACAGGCTTGAGCCACCACGCCTGGTGAAGAATTGCTGTCTTTAATATGCTGACTTTTCCAATCCATGCACACAGAATTTCCTTCTCTATTTAGAGCTCTTCTATGACAGTTTTCTTCAGCATTTTATAGTTTCAGCATATAAGTTCTGCATACACCTAAATACTCCTTTTTTGAGTAACTGTAAATAATATTTTAGTTTTGTATCTATGTGTTCATTGCTAGTATTTAGAAATACAACTGATTTTTATATGCTTTTCTTGTGCCCTGAAACCTTATTTAAGTCAGGTTTTTTTTTAGGTGAGTTGAAATTTTCTATGTGGTCCATTATATCACCTGCAAATGATATATACCTTTTGTTTCTTTTCCTTATGACATTAACTAGAATATCTAGTACTATGTTAAATAGCAGTGCTGAGTGTGTATATCTTTGTCCTGTTCCTGTTATTAAAGGGAAAGCATTAGTCCTTTGCCGTTAAGTTTGATGTTAGCTGTATGTTTTTGTAAGTGTTCTTTATCAAGTTGAGAAAGCTCTCCACTATATCTAGCCCTTTATACTCTGAGACATCTTGCAGATCACCTACCAGCAACCTGACCACACTTTTTAATGAAATAGTGAAAAACAAATCAATTAATATCAAATAGTATAGCAGCAGAACCAATTATTATTTTATTGTAATGATATTTGGTTTATAATAGAATTTTGGACACTAAGGAACTTATTTATGACCAAAAAATCAAAATTTTATATCTTATGCTTTTCTAACATGCAACAGCCACCGACATGCATGACAGGTTCATTGATACATGCTAAGCAGTAGTAATTTGTTTGATGTCTTCATCTGATGTTTTTCTATTTGAGCAGATAATGCAGTCTCATTTTCTTGCAGTCTCATTTTCTTCCTCCCACATGAATGATAATATAAATAGTAATTTATTGTCTAGTCTGTTGTTCAAAGATGATGTGGAAGGATGCACTCACGACTCCTGAAATCCACCACAACCTCAAACTCCTGGGCTCAAGTGATCCTTCCACCTCAGCCTCCTGAGTTGCTGGGACTACAGGTGTACATCACCATGCCCAGAAAAGTTTTTTGTAGAGATATTGCCTCACTATGTTGCCCAGGTAGGTTTTGAACTTCAGGGCTCAAGTGATTCTCCCTCCTCAGCTTCCCAAAGTACTGGGATTACAGGCATGAGCCACCACAGCCAGCCTAGTCTCAGTTCTAAATAACTCCAGAAGTAGTTAAAAGCAAAACTTTAGTGCTAGTAACCTGGAACCTAACCCTGGTTTTGTGACTTATCAGATACATGACTATGAGCTGGTCAGCTAATTGTTCTAAGTCACTTGTTTATAAAATGCTTAGCACATGACCTGGCACACAGAAAGCAACCAGCAAACTTCAACTGGTGTTATTATTATTACTCAACAATATTTCCTTATTCTAAAACACAGGCGTGAAGGAAATTGTTATTACTCAACAATATTTCCTTATCCTAAAACACAGGTGTGAAGGAATATCCTATCTGGCAGTTACCCCAAGGTAAAGTAAATCTAGGCAAATTTAAAGACAAACGAAACAGAGAAATGAAAGGAACACAAATATTTGCAAACTCCTCCTACTTCCCCTATGGCAAACAAAATTTCATAATCATTTAGAAAAACCAATTCCACTCCTAAATTTCCTCAGGTAAAAACATACCGTAAAAAGCAGTCAGTCTTCTATTGTAGACCAAAAAAAAAAGAGTATTGCTACATTTTAAAAAATTTCTTTTAAATTCCTTCCACCACTCATGCACAAGACCCACTTGAGCAGTTCTTTCCTACCCATAGGAAGATAGCTATACCAACAATAGAGAACTAGTTCCCTCACCAAGATGAGCACTTCTACAAAAATGGACTCCAATTCAAATATCTACACAGATAATTTGCATTATATCCATGTCTTCTAAATATCAAATTCACATAAATTAACTTTTCCCTTCCAAAAATGTCTCTAACTCTAGTATATATACTATATTTAGATGATTTCTAAATAATTCCACATCTATTAGCAGTCATGCCCAAACCTGACTAAATTTTTATTCATTTAAAAAAAAGCATTTGTGACTTTTTTTCCCCCATGTACATTTATAACACATGAATATGTCTGCTGAGAGCCTCTGGTAATTTGAATTGTAGAGGCAGAATAGGAAACAGAGAGCAATGGTTAGTCTCTAACCACAAAGCTGATACAATTGTCTGAAATTCATTGCTTAGTGGAATTTTCCTCAGTAATTTCAGACTACAACGTTAATTATATGTAGGGTATTTCATTGTAAAAAACATTCTTAGGCACATTTTTCTTATAGGTTCATCTTGCAATAGGAGCAGGCCAATAAGAATAGCAAATATTTGATTGTGAAACATGGTTGAAATAGTAAATTAATTTTTTTAAATATATCTTTGTCTCCAGTGCAAGTAAACAGAACAGGGTAAAGATAAATAAAATTGCAAATATCCTATTGTAAAGTGTTCAGGGTCCTAGACAGTTTCTTGAAATACAGTTGATGATGTTGCTATCATTGGGTTACCAAGTCAGAAGTTGAAGACTCATACAGTTATCTGACATTAACCTGTCAGATAACTTCCCAACAGGTTCTTTTCACCTCTAGTCTTGGATTCCTCAGATCCATTCTCCATAGAAGACTGACTCAAAATTAAAATCTGGTCCTATCACTACTTACCTAAGATGTTCCCATGTCTCTCAATAACCAAATCTCAAATTCCTTACCACAGCATGCAAGATCATTCAAAATCTGGTCTCTGCCTATCTGTCTAACTTCATCCTTTGTCATTTCTGCCTCAATCTCAGAGCCTAGCAATAATCAACTATTCTTAGCTCCCCACACATCACATTCTCCTCACTTCCATACCCTTGCTCAAGCCCTCTCTCCTTATCTTCCTTCTCCCACTTTCTCTGTGCTGGCCAAGGGCTGAGGGCCATTTATGACTTAGCCTAGGAGTCACCTCCTGGAGGAGGCATGGGCTGGCCACACCCTTCCCTCCTTGAGCCTTGGATTATCTCATACACACTTACTACATTATCCATCTGCATGGCCACCCCTCTCACCGGGCCATGAGTTCTTTGAGGGCTGGGACATTTAGTATCTCCAGCACCTAGCACAGGGCCTGGCACTCACAGATGCTCAATAAATGTTTTTGAACGAATAGGGGTATACATGTGATAAAGAAGATGGAGCATAAGTGCTTGGAAAATCATAATTATACTAGAATCGTACTGAGAAATGTGGATTAACTTATTTATCTGTCACTAACAAAAGTACTAGCCAAGTTTTTACATTTTTTTCTAGGACTTCTGCCAAAGCTAAAATATTTCTTTTCTAGTCTAGAAAACAAGGGGAAAGGGAGGTTAAAGGCAGCAGACACGTGAAAACGGTTCAAAATGAACACGTGACCTATAATCTAGGACGAGTCCAAGGTGCTGTATGCATCCAGGTAAGTATACAAATAGCACGAATGGTGGAGAGGTCAGTGGAGCTCTCACAACTGTGCTTCTAGAGTCACATGTAGAGATACAGCTATCTACCATGACAGAAATACAGCCTAGGACCATTCGGGTTGATGTTAGAAGAAACTAAACTCTAGACCTTAGTCTCCAGGAATGCAACCACAACCCCTGGATCCTTCTTGATTCTCTCAGTGATTATGAACATCACTCCCCACCACCCACCAGCACTCTTTTCTCTTCATTGCTGTGGTACAAGTGTAGACAAGAGCCCTTACCTGGCTTTCTTATATAATTGTCAGAATATTCTAATGAACTTTGCTAAAGGATAGCAAGAAAGAATTATGCATAAAGTCAATGATTCTATATCCTAACATAGCTTATTCACCTTTAATAAATGAAGCAGTAAATCTGATTCAATAGGTCTTTCTGATTCTCAAATCTCCATAAATGATTCTGAGGGGGACACCCAGATGAGGACCTATCTTAGAGATTTTTCCTTCCAAGTCCCAGCCTCCCTCTCAAAGTTTGAGGAGAGCTGATTACATTCAACAATAATACCATTTGAGACATCTATGCTCTTCAACTTCCAGACCAAAATACATGCTGAACCCAGACCTACCCAGGACCTGCTATCATAGTTCCAGGTTCTTGTCTAAAGATCTGCCTCTTCCCCAGGTGATCTCTCACAAATGACCTTCATTTTCATATGGTAACTGCCTAATCACAGAATATGTCCTAATCCTCACATGTCCCCACAGTTTAAATATGGTTTAACATGATGCAATGAGCTTTGTTTTGCAACTTTCATAATATTCATAAGAGAGATACAGTCAGAAATTGGTGAGCAGAATCTTTCAGAGGATTCTTTCCCATCTTGAATTCCTGTGAGTATAATAAATGGAAACAAGCAACTCATATAACTGTTAAGCTGAATAAGTTGGCCTGCAGGTTTGTAATCAAAATGTGAAGATAACAAGAAAGAATTATGCATAAAGTACAATGATTCTAGAGCCTAACATAGGAAAACATACATTTTCCCTATATGAAAATTAGGCATGCCTCATTACTTATTATATTTTTTAATTAAAAAATTATTATGTAAAGTCTTATGCACATGAAATGAATACAGCACATACATTTTACAACATAATAATATAATGCAGCACATATGTTTTACAACATAATAATATCACTTGACATAAAGATTATATGCTCTTTCCATACCCATATCCCATCCTCTATCTCCCTCAAGATAGCCCTACCCTGAATTGTGTCTATCCTTTCTTTGCCCATAAAAAGAAAGGATTACACTTACACACACACACACACACACACACACACACACACACACACACACACTGAACACTCTATTATTTAGTTTTGCTTAGAAAATGATCAAATTTTATAAAAATCACATAATACTGCATGTAGTCTTCTGGTGCTATCTTTCTCCATTCAAAATTGTGTTTTTAAAATTCATCTATTTTGAACAAAAGGAAGGATAAAAGAAATGTATAAGAATACTCTGAGAAGTATTATTCATCATTATCCCAAACTAGAAACAATCTAAATTGAAGTATATACACATAATGGAATACTGTGTGGTAACAAAAATGAATAAACTACTGTTATCCTCAACAATATAAATGAGTCTCATGAACACAAAGTTTACAAAAGAAGCTAGACAGAGTTCAGGCTGCATGAATCTATTAATAAAAATTTTCAAAACAAACAAAAATGAATCTATGGTGTTAGAAGTCAGGATGGTGGCTACATTTGAGGAAGTGGGTATATGTCTGGGAGAGGTCATAAGGAGGCTTCAGAGAGGCAAGTTATACTCTATTTCTCAATCAGGGTGGTGGGTATAAAAGAATGATCACATTTGAAATACTATATAACTGCCTACTTATGATTTGTCCATATTTTAATTTTAAAAGATTCATCCATGTTGCACATAGCTGTAGTTCATTCTTTTTTCTATGCTTTATAATATCCAATTATGTAAACATAATTCAATTTACTTGTAAGTTCTTCTGTCACTAAATATTATGGGTTTTGTTTTATTTTTGCAGTTTATTTTATTTGACAAACAATGCTGCTACAAGCATATTTCTTGATGCAAATATGCAAGAATTTCTTTAGGGCAACAGTATTTAAGGAACAAGGAATTGCTGAGTCTAAGGGTATATGAATATTCACCTTCAGAAGAGGAAGTCACATGATTTACAACTCCAACAGTATATGAGATCCTCTTCTACATCTCTCCCTTCCCTTACTATTTTACCACTATGATGTTACCTCATTATGGTCTTAGTTCAGGTTCATTTGATAATTAATAAGGCTTAGCAACTTTTCAGATGCTTTCATAGGCCATACATTTCCTTTTATGCAAAACACCTATTGAAAACATTTGCACTTTTTTTAATGGAACTGTCTGTCTTACTATAATCTATTTATAAGAGTTCTTTATATAATGTAGAAATGAATCACTTATAAATAATATGTGTTGTAATTCCCTTTACCCAATTTGTGGCTTATTTATACACTTTATTTATTTTGCTTTTGAAAAATGGAAGTTTTAAAAATATTTTTATTATAGAAAATTCCAAACATACATAAAAGTAGAGAGGATAGTGCATAAAATGCACAAAGTACAGAGAATATTATGAATTTTCACTAATATTCAACAATTATCAACATATGGCCAATTTTGCTTTACTGCCACTCTCATCTCCCACCAGATCATTCTAGAGCAAATCCCAGGGTATATCATTTTATCTATAATATTTCAGTATATATGTCTATAAGATAAGTATAAATGTTACCAAAGTAATACTCTCATCTAGAAAATTAAAGACAACTTCTTAGTAATCAAATATATGGTCAATATTCAAATTTCTGTTTTATATATTCTGACTTTTAAAATTTGTTTGTTCAAATCAGAATCCAAATAAGGCCCATACTTTCAGATCTCATAATTCTCCTTTAATATAATCATTATCTTTTTCTCATTCATAATTTATTTTTTTAAGAACTGGGTGTGCATTCTGTGGATGTTCATACAATTTGCTCAGGCCTCAAAACTCAGTGTTAGTCTTGTCCCCTTTGTCTCACACTCCATAATCAGTCTGTCAACAAATCCATTGGTTCTTCCTCCTGAATATATCCAGAATTCAGTCACTTCCTCTGCCTCTACCATTCTAATCCGAGACACAGTCACTCCTGTCTAACAGGCACATTTCAGCCCTAATAAAGCTCCAGCTTCAGGATCTCTCACATACACAGGCCTCACCCAAGGTCTCATACATTTGTAATTTCATTTTCTTTTTCTTCAAGAGATTCTCCTTTCCTTAAGGTTGATGCCCCATAAAGTTGAGGCCCACAGAATCATGCACTGTACCTGGACTATCATGTTAGTCTCTTAACTGGTATCTTGGATTCCAATCTCAAGACTCCACGTCTTTCTGTAAAACTGGAGTCAGAATGAGCTCATTAAAATGTAATTCAAATCATGTCCTTCTAAGCTCAGAACCCTCCACTGGCTTCCTATCTCACTTAAATTTTTAAACCATAGCCTCAAGGTCCCACAGATATGGGTCCTTTACCCTCCTTTATTTTATCCAAATATAGTAAACTATATTTTTACTTTATAATTATCTGCTCCTCCTCCATTAAAAAATAAATTCTAGAATAGTAATAACCCTGTTGTTTTGTTCACTACTATATCCCTAGTACTGAAAGTTGTCCTCTAGTATGTGCCCAGTAAATGTATATTTAATCATGAGAAATTAACTCAAAGTGAGAAAAAAGATCTAGGGCTGAGTGTGGTGGCTCAAGCTTATAAACCCAGAACTTTGGGAAGCCGAAGTGGGTGGATCACTTGAGACCAGCCTGGGTAATATAGGAAGACCCTCTCTTTCTCTACCTGCACGCGCACACACACACACACACACACACACACACACACACACACCACACACACCCTAGGCTCTTTTAGGAAAATTATTTACAATTGATATGTTATAAGAACATCTATCTAGGTAGTTTGTCTTGCAAATGCTCTACTGCATGAACCAAATTCTTTCAGACTAGAATTTGATGAAATGAATATTGGGATACTAAGGAAAGAGGTAGTGGTAGGGAGGGGCTAAAGAGAGAGAAAAGAGAGGGGCAGTTCCCAGAGCTGAATGGAAGGATACCTACCTGTTCAGGATGCCAATGTGATTGAATACAGAAGAGCAGTCATTTCTAAAATCCCATTCCCTTGTGTATCCGGTTGGGAAACAGAATCTTGGGTCAATGCCTATTAATATATTCTTTTGTCTTTGTATATACTTAACCCACTAACAGTTAAAAATGTTTGTTAATGAACTCTACCACCCACTCTTTCATTAGCCTGGGCAAAACACGAAAGTTACAGAGATTAATTGAGCATCCCGATTCCCCAATTTCTCAACCTTCAGGGAAAACAGATTTTAATACATTTGTATGTCTACCATCTTTCTTACCATTTTGTTTTAGTACACAAACTCTTGGGAAGTAGATATCTCATTCCTTCATAAGTCATCATCAAGTTTTGGTAAAACAATAAAACAATCGTTCTCATTGATTTGCTTTCCTTAATTTTAATGAGTTAATTTATTTTGAACGTGCCTTTTTCTAGAAAGATGCTGAGGTAGCTTTTAGACATTCATATAGCATAATAAAGTAAAAAAAGTATATAGATAGTATCTTAATCTGTTTGGGCTGTCATAACAAAGTACCATAAACTGGGGGACTTAAACTTAACAGACATCTATTTCTCAAAGTTACAGAGGTTGGAAGTCCTAGATCAAGGTGCCAGCTGATTCTGTTCCTGGTGAGAGCTCTCTTCCTGGCTTGCACGTGGCCGTCTTCTTGCTGGTTCCTCATGGGTGGGGAGAGAGACAGAGACAGAGACAGAGAGAGAGAGAGAGAAAGAGGGAAACACTCCCTCTCTGATGTCTCTTCTTATAAGGACACTATTCCTATCAGATCAGGGCCTCACCCTTATAACCTCATTTTACCTTAATTTCCTCTTTATAAGCCCTGTTTCCAAACACAGTCACATTGGGAGTTAAGACTTCAATATATGAGTTGGGGGACATGATGAAGTACATAGCAGATAAAAACCAAAGCAAAATAAAATGAAGGTAATAAGACAAAATAAATAAAGTAAAAAGATAACCAGTGAATAGCTACAGTTATCATAAAATTTAAGTTGATTCTATATTTACTTTTTACCTTGTCTTCATAATCCTCTATGTGTATAGGTCAAGTAGGACAAAGAGATTTTCTGTAATCCTGAAAAGTTTGTTTCAATAATTCTAAAGACTCTGACACAAAAACTTTAGACTATAAATATTAAATTTAGGACATTACATTTGTTAGAATGTTTGTTTCAGAAGATCGTGTTTTGTCCAATTAATGTAAACTTTGTCATAGGAGGTTGATTTTGCTCACTAACCTTGTGATAATTAATCACTTACTATGATCTCACAATGGGGGTCATAAATCCCAAGCAATATGAAAATGTTAGACACATTCTTATTGAGTTAGGAGGTTACCAAAAAATATTCCTCTTAGCCAAAATTTGTTTTGCAAAGAAAATAGGCAAATGACTGTAATAAATTAGACTTTAAACACAATATGCAATCTCATTCTTTCCCAGTATAACCTGTGGGGCCCAGGAAGATGTAAGACTGAAAAGTAGCAAATCTCTTACTTCATTGGTCCCCAACGTTTTTGGCATCAGGGACCAGTTTTGTGGGAAAACAATTTTCAACGGTCAGGGGTGGAGGGATCATCATGTATTAGGTTCTCATAAGGAGCGCACAACCTAAATCCCTCACATGCTCAGTTCAAAACAGAGTTCCTGCTCCTATGAGAATCTAATGCTATCACTAATCTGACAGAAGGTGGACCTCCTCTCCCCTGCAGCTCACCTCCTGTGGTGCTGCCTACTGAGTTCCTAACAGGCCACAGACTTGTACCAGTCCACAACCTAGGGGATTGGGGACCGCTGTCTTACTTAATGAAAATTTCCTGACATTTCACGCCTGAGGTTCCTCCTCATATCAATGATCTTATATTGGATTGCCCCAGGATTCAGTGTGTGGGCTATTTTTTTCTTTCTGCACACACTCTTCTATTAAGATCCAATCTGGCCTCAGATCTTAAATACCATATATTCCATGCAGATCTTATCCCACAACTCCTGCTGCATACAAAGCCCTACTCTTCATTTCTCAATGTCAACATGTGAAAAACTGACATAAACTCCTCCTGATCCTCATCCTCAAACTTGCTCATCTCAGAGGTGCTCCCCCCCCTTTTTTTTTTTTTAGTTGGAGTCTCACTCTGTCGCCCAGACTGGAGTGCAGTGGCTGCTTCCGGCCACCGCAACCTCGACCTGCTGGGCTCCGGCGATCCTTCCTCCTCAGCCTTCCAAGTAGCTGGAATTACAGGCATGCGCTACCACACCCGGCTGATTTTTTGATTTATTGTAGAGATGAGGTCTCGCTGCCCAGGCGGGTCTCGAACCCGCGGGCTCAGGCAATCCACTCACCTCAGCCTCCCAAAGGCGCGGGATTACAGGCTGAGCCACCGAGCCCGGCGGTGTTCCCCTTTTTAATGAATGGCAACCCCTTCCTCCAAGTTCTTAATACAAAAACCTTGGATTTATGCTTGACTCCTCTCTCTCAGACCCCACATCAATCCTAATCCAAATCCTATTAAATGTAATTTCAAAGTATATCCAGAATTCAATCCCATCCTCTACCTCCAATGCCACTACCCTGACCCAAGCCACATCACCTCTCTCCAGGATGACTGCCACTACCTCCCAATGGCTCTTTTTCTTTCCTTCCCTGTCTCCTTTAGCCCATTCTCAGCTTGTGCACACATTAAACCCCACATGGCTTATCAGGCCTAATTCTGTCTACCCCTCTTTAACTCTGGCCTCATATTCCTCCTTCTTTCTTGCTCTGCTGCAGCCACACTGGTCACCTCTCTGCCTTATGCCTTCAGTACTTCTATTTCCTCTGTTGTAACATTCTCCCCCCAGTCATCCAGGAGGCTGCCCACTCTCACATTCATGTCCTTCTCAAATGTCTCCTTCTCCATGAGGTCTTCTGTGAGGTAACTGTACCAACACAGACTTAACCCTATACCTGTCTTCTTTCTGCACCTTCCTTCAGGGAGCAGCCTCTGGCCAAGGCTATTCTCTGCAAGATACTCATATTCCCAGCAATTAATCATAGGGTGCAAGTGATCGAGCAAAGCTGAGAACAATGTGGGTGGCACCCTTACTCACTGATTGTAAACACATATAGCGATTTGAATAATTAACTTGCTTTATTATAAAACAGCTTGCTGGACTGTCCCGAGGCACGGATTCTTTTTTCACCAGCTGGCCGCCACTGATACCTCCTGTAAGTTCAAAAAAACCAACGTCTTTCCCTGCTGGACATTGGGTGACTTCCCTGGAATAGATAAATATCCTTAGCAAATCCTCTCAGATCTGGGGCTACTGCATTACACCTTCCTGATCACTCCATGCCTCTTCCCAGCACGTCCTGACTCCCCGTCCTTTTGCTACAATGCACCAGTCACCCTCTACCATCCTAAGATTTTGCACATTCATCTTGCTTATTATCTGTTTTCCCCAACTCCGGAGTAGAGTGTAAGCTCCAGGAGATCAAGGAGTGTTGTTTGCTGAATGCTCTATCACAAACCCCAGAAAAGCACCTGTACAGAGTAGGTGCTCAGTAATTATTTGTCAAATGAATAAGGCTCCTGTCCGAGCTTGCACCAAGCTTTCTTCCAATCCCCATCCCCCCAGCACCATGTATTAGGATGCCCGCGTCATGGGGGTTCAGTGACAGCAAAGAACTTGCAGAAGCTTCAAAGAGCCAGCATGAGAATCCGAGCGGAAACGCACGGATGTGACGTCAGACTGCACGCCGTAAGCAGTGTAGACTTCGGCTGTCACGGCTCCCCCGCGGTCGTGATGGGCTGATCCAGCTTCCCTCTCCCTGGAGGGCTGTCACCAGCGTCGGGTGCCAGACCCCACCCGCGCCAACCCTTCTCTCAGAGAATCGCGGAGTCCCCGTCCTGCGTCGGTTATCCCGTGTCGGCGGGGAAAGCCAACCAGCTGGTCTTGCCAGGAACGCAGGGCATGCTGGGAGTGCTCGCAGCATGTTGGGAGAGCAGGGCGTGCCAGAAACTCAGGGATAGGTTGGAAGCGGCGTCCAAAAGATGGCAAGAGGGCTCTGAGGCACCCAAGGAGGAAAGCGGGACACACGGGGCATGCTGGGAGAGCGGGGCACTCTGGGAGCGTAGGCCACGCCCGCCCGTAGTGCGGGGCATGCTGGGAGTGACTCGACGGCTGTGTGAGGTGTGCAGGCCGTGTGACGACGGTCCCGCGGAGACTGCTGTCCTACTGAGGCAAAGAGAGGCCAGATTGGTAGGACCCAACTGGACTGGCAGGCATCTGCTTGAGGGAGGCCGAGGGAAGCGGGGGAGGCAGCTGGCGGCGGCTCATTCACCCGGCCTTTCCTCGCCCTGAGGGAGAAAGCCGGTGCACTTGCCCTCTGGAGGCCACAGCGGGTGGGGCGTCGCTTGCCCTCTGGAGGCCACAGTGGGTGGGGCGTCGCTTGAACCGTTCTTTCAAAGCACCACACCAGTTTTTGTTTTTTTTGGTTTTTTTTTGAGTTGGAGTCTCACTCTGTCGCCCAGACTGGAGTGCAGTGGCCGCTCCCGGCCACCGCAGCCTCGACCTGCTGGGCTCCGGCGATCCTTCCGCCTCAGCCTTCCAAGTAGCCGGAACTACAGGCATGTGCTACCACGCCCGGCTGATTTTTTGATTTATTGTAGAGATGAGGTCTCGCTGCCCAGGCGGGTCTCGAACCCACGGGCTCAGGCAATACGAAGCCGTATGGGTAGGGAGGGGATGAGGGAACAGGTCAGCGGCGCTCTTAGGGCAGGATCCCGGCGCCAGCGCCCGGAGAAAGCTGGGCTAGATCAGGAAAGGTGTAGGCCCGTGGGTGGGTCCCGGCTTCCACGGCATTTTATTTTGCTGGAAATCGACAGAATCGCCTTTTAAAAATGGATTTAGCAGCCACGCTTGGTGGCTCAGCCTGTAATCCCGCGCCTTTGGGAGGCTGAGGTGAGTGGATTGCCTGAGCCCACGGGTTCGAGACCCGCCTGGGCAGTGAGACCTCATCTCTACAATAAATTAAAAAAAAAAGTCAGCCGGCGTGGTAGCGCATGCCTGTAACTCCGGCTACTCGGAAGGCTGAGGCGGAAGGATCGCCGGAGCCCAGCAGGTCGAGGCTGCGGTGGCCGGGAGCGGCCACTGCGCTCCAGTCTGGGCGACGGAGTGAGACTCCAACTCAAAAAAAAAAAAAAAAAAAAAAAATGGATTTAGCTTAACAGAGATCTGAGACATGTTTCCACCCAGATCCACGACTGTTGAGGAGAAAGCGAGACCCTGAGGGGAAAGGTGAACTTGCCCAAGGGCCCACAGGAAGGCAGACGTGGAGCCCGCCCTGGATCCGACCCCGGTGGGTTCTTCCTGGGGAAGGTCCCCGCAGATGTAGAAATAAATGAAGCTCCTGATGGGCTGAAAGTCCAGCCGGGCACTCCCAGTCTGGGTTCTGTTTGGGTTCTCCGAGTCCTCAGATGTAGAATTGTGTCGGTACCTGTTGGTCGTTGCTAATACTTACTCCTTGCCCAGCTGGTGACTGGGGACAAAGCTGGAGTCTTAGCACAGAAATGTCCTGAGCACTAGTATCTGGACTGCAAGCTAGTGATTCATAAATATTCATAATGTTCATGAAAATAATAAGGCTTGGCTCAGGTTTTAAGCTTTTCTTGTACAACCTAGCAAAAGAAAAATTATTTTTGAATTTTCAGATTTTGCCAATTATGAATTTAAGACAATTTTTCAAGAGTAATTCTAATAAATTCATTCTTGTCTCTGAACAGATCTATCTTGTTTACATATAATTTTCTGATCAGCAGGTTTTTGAAGATTGACAAAAAGGAAGGACTGCTCGCGGGAATTTCTTGGTGACCTGGAATTTAGATTCCTGTTGTATGATATTTAAAGGGAAAATGAGATAGAAAGTAATTTTAGTAGGCTGGTTACAGTGGCTCATGCCTATAATGCCAGCACTTTGGGAAGCCAAGGCAAAAGCAGGAGGATTGCTTGAGCCCGAAAGCTCAAGACCAGCCTGGGCAACATAGCAAGACCTTGTCACCACAAAAAATGAGAAAATTAATTGGGTGTGGTGGTACATACCTGTAGTCTCAGCTACTCGGGAGGCTGAGACAGGGAGATCACCTGAGTCCAGGAGGTTGAGGCTGTGGTGAGGCATGATCACGAGAGAGAGAGAGAAATATTAATGGGAAATGTGTTTTAGAAATGAAAGTAACAAATCACAAACTTTCACCTATGTCCTTGACCTATTTTCTTTATATTATTCACAATTGTCCTGGACTAAGCCAAGATTAATCTTTTGCTTTTTTTTTATTTTACCCTGTTCATTATTGATGGCCTTCATTAAAACACCTCAGATATAAGTGAATTGCAAGTATGACTGGAGTAGGTTATGTTTGCCTTGGAACTTTGTACTTTTTTTCTTACTTTTCACAATATAAAATCAGAGAGGGAAGGAATATTTTTATTTGTAATGATACCAGAAATTATCTCAATAAGTCATTAATACTTTGTATGAATTGTATTAACCACTGTAAGAGTACCTCTGTTAGCCATGCTCGGTGGCTCAGCCTGTAATCCCGTGCCTTTGGTTGGCTGAGGTGAGTGGATTGCCTGAGCCTGCGGGTTCGAGACCTGCCTGAGCAACTTAGCGAGACCTCATCTCTACGATAAGTTTTTTAAAATGAGCCGTGCGTGGTAGCACATGCCTGTAGTTCCAGCTACTTGGAAGGCTGAGGCGGAAGGATCGCCGGAGCCCAGCAGGTCGAGGCTGCGGTGGCCGGGAGCGGCCACTGCACTCCAGTCTGGGTGACAGAGTGAGACTCCAACTCAAAAAAAAAAAAAAGCGTACCTCTGTTTTTAAAAGAACCCAGTGAGGCTGGGTGTGGTGGCTCATACCTGTAATTCCACACTTTGGGAGGCTAAAGTAAGAGGATTGCCTGAGCTCAGGATTTCAAGACAATTCTAGGCAACATGGCGAAACCTTGTCTCTACAATAAATCAAAAAATTATCTGAACATGATCGTGTATATGGGAGGTTTAGGTGGAAGGATCGCCTGAGCCCAGCAGGTCAAGGCTGCAGTAGCCATGACTGTGCCATTGCACTCCAACCTGAGCAACAGAGTGAGACTCTAACTAAAAACAAAAAACCAAAAACCGAGTGGTTATCTAATCTTGATTGTTTCAAGACACTGTTTCAAGCACTGTGTTGCTTGAGTGAGGGAGATATGTTAGAGCCAAAAGGGTATTGTTAGCATTCCTCAAATGACACTACCAAGGCATTTCCCTACTGTGATCAGACTTAAGGCTGATCGCACTTCAGATTCCTGGACTAATATATGAGTCCTTAAAAAGAGAAAACTTGTTGATGGTTACAGCACTGGAGTTCTAGTTACTTTCCCCAGATGTATTTGTGAAATGTTAGAGTACTTGAGCTTCAATAGGTTGATTTACTTTTATATTCCAGCTTTTTAAAGATGTAATAATACATAATATGGACTTCAAAGGTATATCCTGTGAATTATCAACTGTAAAATGTGCCCCAATAGAATTTTAAAGTCAGATGACTTAGTGGAAACAAAAACTAGGTAATAATTTAGAGGTCTGCCGGGCTCGGTGGCTCAGCCTGTAATCCCGCACCTTTGGGAGGCTGAGGTGAGTGGATTGCCTGAGCCTGCGGGTTCGAGACCCGCCTGGGCAGTGAGACCTCATCTCTATAATAAATCAAAAAAATCAGCCGGGCGTGGTAGTGCATGCCTGTAATTCCGGCTACTTGGAAGGCTGAGGCGGAAGGATCACCGGAGCCCAGCAGGTCGAGGTTGCGGTGGCTGGGAGCGGCCACTGCACTCCAGTCTGGGTGACAGAGTGAGACTCCAACTCAAAATAATAATAATAATAATAATAATTTAGAGGTCCCAGTAAATATTTTCTTTTGTGTAAAATAAAGAATAATGTACTCCTTAACCTTGAAGTGCTTTGATGACAGAGATAATCTGAAACAACAGAAGACTTTGCTATACATTTTGACTTCTAAAAAAATTTTTGTTTAGAAAACATTTTGTTTTTCTGAAAACAAAATGAAACTTAAGGAACTGTAGAAAGAATTTTTTTAATAAATGCAATGTGATAGAAACATACTTAATAGTCATTTAATAAATGAGTTTTGTATTATTTGTACTCAAATTATTCTATTTGTGTTATAGAACTGCAAGTTTAAAACTCTAGATTATCTTTGGGGGTGATGAAAATATTCTAAACTATATTGTGGTGATGACTGCTCAGCTCTGAGCATAATAAACATTGACTTGTACACATTAAATAGGTGGATTGTATGTTGTGTGAACTATATGTTAATAAAACTTGTACCAAAAAATCTTAGAAAATCATTAGAAAACCTTAAAGGTACAATGTTAACGATATTTAATTATTGAAGTTTTCTAGCTAACTTGTTTCTATGATCTTATTCTAACATAATGCTAAATATTATGTGCCGAGTTGATATTGAAATCCTATTGGTGAAACAGTTACTACCTTTTTGTTGTTTTTGTTTTTAAAGGCCTGATTGCTGAGGCACTCAGTCAGTAGGAAAATATGAATGATTCTAGGCAGCAGTCTCTATTCTTCATCGCACTTCCAGATTTACATAAACTCTGTGCAGTCAGAATAATATTGAGGAATGAGGTGACAGATACTGAAATTAAAAGTACACAAATGAAGATGTGCAGGTAAAAAAAATATGCCTTATAACTAAGGCTTGTGTTTTTTAGGACCTATGAGAGCTATTTTAGAAGAATTTCTAGTAAAGCAAAAAACTCATTAGCCTGATCTGTGTATATAATTTTAAAATAAAGTGAATTTTGTTGTAATCCAATACCTATGTTGGGTTGCATTTAAGAAGGAATTTAAAATATTAAAATACTTATGATAGAGTAACTCACCGTTAAGTTTTTATGTTTGTGACCTCTTATGTGCTTTTTTAAAATTTAAAATCTCCACACACATGAGTTAAATCATGCACTGAAAAAGTTAGAGATCCTAATTAATCAATATTTACTGAGTACCTACTGTTTATGGGGCACTTAGAGATGCTGTAAACATTTTAGAGTAATATAGTTTCTTAATTCTCAAATCAGTATAAGACACTGAAGAGTATTTCAGGATCTATCTCAAAATATCTGACCTCAAATAGTCTTTGAAAAACTGCTTAGAGGAAGCCCAAAGTATAATTCCATGATTACTGAGGACTCACTATGTAGCAGTCCCTTAAGTTGTTTGAGGCACTCGAAGAAGGACTCACACAGCACGTGAGATTATATCTTTAAATGAATTTCTTGGAAAAGAACAAACACCTATAAGGTTGCTTGGAGCAAGAAAAAAGGAAGATGCTTTGAGGTGTCCTCCATCTTCCTGTTATTTATAAAACTTTTCTTCTCCCCATTGCACATTTTTCCTCCCAAGGGCATCAGGGAGCCTGTATCCTCCCTGCTAGGGTATAATTTGATACTTATTGAGAACTTGATCTATGACTGCCTTTGGAAATACCAAAATAGGTAGAAAACTTAACTCACCCTCCCAGTAACTAACAGCCTGGAATTGAGAGTGCAGAGGCCTGGCTGTATCAGACAAAGGCAGACCTTGCAAAAGCAAGTACTTGTTGCACTGGGTTCCAACGAGTATGAAGCCACCAGACACAGGTGGGACCATCTTGCATTTTAAGGTAACCTCATACACATACTAATTGCCATTTTAATTTGTTTCTTTGGTGATTAGTAGTGTCAAAAAGTTAAACTTCCAATTGTATGCCCTTTTGTGATTTTTCCATCTTTCCTTGAACTTTGAAGCAAAGTTATTAATGGCAGTTTGAATTATGATGATTTTTGTTGTAAATTCATTTAGCTTTTTAAAACTAAACTAAAACCACTAACCATTTCTTTCTGGCTAGAGAAGTTTGTTGTTGTTGTTGTTGTTGCTGTTTATAAGGAAAAGAATCTAGTCAATAGTTCTCATTTCCAGGTAGTTGAGAGCTTCACTGATAGGTACATCCTCAGACTGTTGCCTGCAGTGCCTGCTGCTCACCACTTTAAAAGAACATTAAAAAAAAAAAAAAGTAAGTGGAAGAAACAGGAGTTAAGAGAGATGGCTTCTTCACTGTGTTTAGACTTCAAGTCTTACTTAGGACAGAAATGGAGTTTAAAAAGACAAATTTATCACAAATAACAGAGAGTGGGAAACTCAGATGCAGAGACAAGTTCTCAAATTAGTACCTAAACCTGTAACATTCTTTTAAATCAAATGTTGGCTGATGGTCTGTGAGACCCTCTGTGAAAGAGAACACTCTTAAAGACCCTAGCTCTCTCCCAAGGGCTACAGCTCCTATCTTCTGCAGCCTGCTCTTCACAGGGAGCTCAGCCTCCACCATCACTGGCCGTTGCTACTTAGATGTCACGGGGGTCTGGGCTGCTCCTGTAGTCATGGATGCCGCTGCTGTGGTCATTCCCAGCTCATGCCTGAAGTGACCCACGACTTCAGACCGTGAAGCCCCTGCAAGCAGGATCTTCTGAGATCGCCACTGCCCAGCTGCTACTGCCACTACCACACCATGCCCCTAGCCCAGAGACAGGCCTGTGGAACTCCCCCCATGTATGGGGAAGTTGCCGTGGCAGGTCACGGATCCGTAACCAGCTCACTCCCCTCTGGACTGCAGCCATGAGATAGCACCACCTGCTGGGGGTCCAAGGTAGCAACATAAAAATGAGAATGGCAGAGGCTCATCCCTCTTGATAAATAGAAAAAGCCAGGTCTCAGTAATAGACTGGGCAGGGTGCCCATATCTGAACTGTTCTTTACAGCAGGCCAGGGGCAACTGACCCTAACTGTGAACAATTCTACCAGCCTGCAAAGACAGCTAGAAATCAGAGCTGAAAGGACATTGGACTTAAAGGAAAAGTCTCAAAGTGTGCTTGGTTGGTTCTGTTAGTCTACTGACTTTAATCTATCCCTTTTCCCTTTTTTCTTCTTTCTCTGTAAACCCCATCTTTGTATAAAGGAATAGCACACCAATAAGGAGGTTGGTCAGCGTGTACGTTAGCATCATTATATGTTTTAGCTTTTTATATGGTTGTTGGTTAGTTTTCAGTCGTGGTTATTTTCTTTATATTTGTTTCAGTCTTTGTGTCTCTTTTCACTTACCAGTCGGTACACTCATCTGTTTTCCCTCTCACTCCTCTCTCTCTCTCTCTCCACCCCACTTCTCCCCCCACTGCCTGCTCCATTCTCTTCCCTCTGTTAACCTCATTTTGCTTTCAGGAAGTAAACCTACAGCCCTACTGCATGGACAGACTCCAAGGTAGTGGGAAGTGGGTTTCAGACTATCCATACACCTGTTGGCGGATACTGGGATCTGCAGAGAGATTTTGAATCACAGCTCCCCCCTTGATTAAATCCCAAGACTACAAAAAGGACTGCCCTCAACCTACAGTCCAACTCCAGAACTGAACAAAGCAAGAGGAAATACATTAGGAAGAATAGGAGATTGAGCAAACAGAACTAAAAGAAGCCCCTCCACCCCTGAATAACAGAATTAAAGAAGACAGGGAAGTGGAGGGAAGGGAAAAGTAGGGAGGAAAGATCTGCACAAATGAAGAAAAACCAAAAGAAGAATATAGGACTCACACACAGACCCCTGGGAGGCCAGACACTGAGAAAACAGACTTCGGAACACAAACAATGGAGAGCCCCCAGAATGACTGGTCATAAGCAATGAGCCCAGACATCAAGGCATTAATAGAATTTTAAAAATTGAGAAGAGACAAGAGGAAAATAGGAAGGAGCTGATGACAGAAATAATGGCAGTAAAGAATACTGTGATGAAAATAAATGACAAACTAATAAACATGGAAAGCAGAATTAGCCAAGCAGAAGAAAGAATTTCAGAACTTGAAGACCAAAATACAGAACTAACCCAAACTGTCAAAAACATAGAAAAGAAGCTTAAAAAGTCAGAACAAAGCCTTCAGGAGATGAATGATTAAAATTGAAGAGACCCAATCTAAGAGTAATTGGCCTTCCTGAGGCAGAGAGGGAGAGTCAGAGGTCACACTGGAACAAATATTTCATGAAGTCATTCTAGAGAATGTCCCTCATCTCATCAGCGATACAAAAATTCAAGCACAAGAGATTCAGAGAACCCCTGCAAGACAACAAATGAGAAGACCAACTCCCAGACACATAATAATTCACCTAAACGAAGGAGCTATAAAAGAAAAAATTCTAAAGACAGCAAGAGAAAAAGGCCAGACTGCCTACCAGGGAAGACCAATTAGAATACCAGGAGATTTGTCTACAGAAACCCTCCAGGCTAGGAGAGCCTGGAGCCCTATCTTCAAAGTTCTAAAAGATGAACCATTTCAACCAAGAATAATCTATGCAGCCAAGCTAAGCTTCATTAGTGAGGGAGAATTGAAATCTTTTCCAGATATCCAATCCCTAAGAAGCTACGCTGCCACCAGACCACCTCTACAAGAAACACTTAAGAAAGTACTGAACACAGAAGAAAAGGAAAAAAGAGCAACATTCTTCACAAGAGTACAGGTAAAAGATTAAAAACACACATGAACCAACTCCAAAACCAAAAGAAAGAAAATAAACAAACAGGAACAAAAACTCTGTAAGAACCTTATGACAGGGATCAACTCTTGCATTTCAATAATTAGCCTAAATTTGAATGGACTAAATGCACCACTGAAAAGACATAGAATGGCAAAATGGATAAAATATCACCAGACAACAATCTATTGCCTTCAAGAGATTCATCTCACTAGAAAGGACACTCACAGACTCAAAGTAAGAGGATGGGAAACAAGCTTTCAGGCAAACGGAACACAAAAGAAAGGAGGAGTCGCGATCTTAATTTTAGACAAAATACCCTTCAACCTATTAAAAATCAAAAAAGATACAGAAGGCCACCACATAATGATAAAATGTTCAATCCATCAACATGAAATAGCCATCTTAAACATATATGCACCCAACATAGGGGTGCCAACTTTCATAAAGCACCTTCTAGATAAACTAAAAAAAGATATCAACTCCAACACCATCATAGCTGGGGACTTCAACACCCCACTCACAACCCTAGACAAATCATCAAGACAAAAAAATCAGCAACAAGATCCAAAACCTCAATGTGACTCTTGACCAAATGGACTTAATTGATACCTACAGAACACTCCATCCAAAGATCACAGAATATACATTCTACTCATCACCACATGGAACGTACTCCAAGATTGACCACATACTTGGTCATCAATCAAGTATAAGCAAATTTAAAAGAACTGGAATTTTACCATGTGCCTTCTTGGACCACAGTGGAATAAAATTAAACATCAACACCAACAAGGTCCCCCTAAAACCCACAAAGACATGGACACTAAACAGCATGATGCTAAACAACTCCTGGGTCAATGATGAAATCAAAACAGAGATTAAAAGGTACCTGGAAACAAATGAAAATGAAGAAACATCTTACCAAAATCTCTGGGACACCATGAAAGTTGTAGTAAGAGGGGAATTTATATCCCTACAAACACATGAAGAAAATGGAAGGATCACAAATTAATAGCTTAACAAGTCACCTAAGGAAGCTGGAAAAGCAAGACCACCAAAGCACTAATTTCAGCAGAAGAATCCAGACCACCAAAATAAAAGCCCAAATCCAGGACATAGAAGACAAAAAGATAATACAAAAAAATCAGTGAAACAAAAAGCTGGTTCTTTGAAAGGATAAACAAGATCGATGGTCCCCTAGCTAGACTCACCAAGAAAAAGAGAGAAAAAACCCAAATAAACACAATCAGAAACACAAAAGATGAAGTCACATCTGACCCTGAAGAAATACAAAAGATCATTAGAGACCACTATGTATACTCGTATGGAAACAAACTTGAAAACCTTAAGGAAATGGAGGACTTTCTGACATCACACAACCTGCCTAGGTTGAAACAAGAAGAAATTGAGACCCTAAATAGACCAAAAACAGTCAAGAAAATTGTCTACATAATAAGAAAATTACTTACAAAAAAAAGCCCTGGTCCAGATGGCTTTCCAGCAGAATTCTACAAGACATTTAAGGAGGAGCTGATACCAATCCTACTGAAGGTATTCCAGGTGATTGAAAAAAATGGAACTGTCCCCAAATCATTTTATGAAGCTAACATCACATTAATACCCAAGCCAGGTAAAGACCCAACAAAGAAAGAGAAGTACAGGCCAATATCTTTGATGAACATAGATGCTAAAATTCTCAACAAGATCCTAGCAAACCGGATTCAACAACACATCTCAAAAATCATCCATCATGACTAAGTAGGCTTCAGCCCTGGGATGCAAGGCTGGTTCAACATTTGTAAAACCATAAATGTAATTAAATACATCAACAGATGTCAAAACAAAAACCACATGATTATGTCATTAGATGCAGAAAAAACTTTTGATAAAATCCAGCACCCTTTCTTGATAAAAACCCTCGAACATCTAGGGATACGGAGAACATACCTCAAAATAGTAAAAGCTGTCTATGAGAAACCCACAGCCAACATACTCCTAAACAGACAAAAATTCCCCTGAAAACTGGAACAAGACAAGGATGCCCACTCTCACCCCTCCTGTTCAACATAGTATTGGAAGTCCTGGCTCGAGCAATCAGAGAAGAGAAGGCAATCAGGGGTATCCTCATAGGAAAAGAGGAAGTCAAGTTATCTCTCTTTGCAGCTGACATGATTGTGTACCTTGAAAACCCAAGAGAATCTGTCAAAAACCTCCTTACACTGATAAAGGACTTTGGCAAAGTCTCAGGATATAAAATAAATGTACAAAAGACAATTGCATTTCTTTACACCAATAATAAACAAACAGAAACCCAAATAAAAATCACAATTCCATTCACAATAGCCACAAAAAAAAAAAAAAAGAAAAGAAAAAGAAATACCTTGGCATCTTTCTAACCAGAAACGTGAAAGACCTTTACAATGAAAACTACAAAACACTGCTCAAAGAAATCAAATATGACACAAACAAATGGAAAAATATCCCATGCTCATGGATTGGAAGAATCAACATTGTGAAGATGTTCATCCTACTTAAGGCAATCTACAGATTTAATGCAATACCCATCAAATTACCAGCAACATTCTTTTCAGACCTAGAAAAAACAATACAGGAATTCATATGGAAACACAAATGACCAAGAATAGCCAGAACAATCCTCAGAAAAAAGAAAAAAAACAAACAAAGCAGGTGGTTTCACATTACCAGACTTCAAACTTTACTATAAAGCTACAATAATCAAAACAGCTTGGTATTGGTACAAAAACAGGCATATAGACCAATGGAATAGAATTGAGATTCCAGAAGCTAAACCTCAATTTCTCAACCAACTCATCTTCAACAAAGCCTCCACCACCTACCACTGGGGAGAGGAAAACCTATTCAGTAAATGGTGCTGGGAAAACTGGCTGACCACATGCAGAAGACTCAAACAAGACCCCTATCTGTCCCCATGAACAAAAATTAACTCTAAATTGATCAGAGACCTAAATGTAAAACCTCAAACCATAAGAACCTTAGAAAATGCAGGACATACCCTTATGGAAATTGGAACTGGCATCCAATTCCTGAACAAAACCCGAAACCCACAGGCCATAAGAGATAAGATAGACAACTGGGACCTCATTAAACTGACAAGCTTCTGCAAAGCCAAAGAAACCATCAAGAGAGCAGGGAGACAGCCCACAGACTGGAAAAAAGTATTTGCCAACTCCAGGTCCAACAAAGGCTTAACACCTTGGATCTACAAGAAACTCAAACATGCTGAGAGGAAAAAAACAAACAACCCCATTATAAAGTGGGCAAAAGATATGAACAGACACTTCTCAAAGGAAGACATCCGAGCAGCCAACAGACACATGAAGAAATGTTCAACCTCACTAAACATCAAGGAGATGCAAATCAAAACCACGCTGAGATACCACCTAACTCCAGTCAGAATGGCCATTATCAATAACTCAAAAAATAACAGTTGCTGGAGAGGGAGTGGTGAAAAGGGAACACTCCTACGCTGTTAGTGGGAGTGCAAACTAGTGCAACCTCTGTGGAAAGCAGTGTGGCGATTCCTAAAAGCTCTAAATATTGACTTCCCATATGACCCTGCAATCCCCCTACTGGGAATATACTCTGAAGAACTCAAATCACTCTATCAAAAAGATACCTGCACACGTATGTTTATTGCAGCATTGTTCTCAATAGCAAGAACCTGGAACGAACCATGCTGTCCATCAAAAGAGGACTGGATTTTTAAAATGTGGTACATATATACGATGGAATACTACGCAGTCATAAAAAAGAATAAAATCATGAATTTCACAGCAACTTGGATGGAACTAGAGTCTATAATACTGAGTGATCTCTCACAGAAACAAAGATCTGAGTATCACATGTTCTCATATAGTGGACCTTGAACATCTACCATAATACTATAAAAAAAGGACTGACAGTGGTGGGAAACTATGGGGGGGATAGGGAGGAGAAGGGAGGTGGGACTAAGTAGTCAATATCTGTCTGGGATGGGGAGACACCCCTTATTAACAAGGGTGCCTGAACGATGCACATTTGTATACCTAACCCTTAACTGTGCCCCACAATTTTATAATAAAAAATATGTTTAAAAAAAAAAGTCCATGCCAAAAGAGACAAAATAGACAAGTGGGACCTCATCAAACTGAAAAGCTTCTGCAAAGCCAAAGAAACTATCAAGAGAGCAGGGAGACAACCCACAAAAAATAAATAAATTAAATAAATAAAATGTTGGCTAAGTAACTATACCTGCACTGTTCAAGGTACTGTGACAAGTGTGGAGAGAGAGACAGAAGTCTATAACACAATCATTGGCTAGAAGAAACTTAAAATTTTAACTAAGCAAATTTTTTAAATGTTCTAAAAAGTGAAAACATGGAGTGTGGGCAAGTCCACTTTGTAATACATTTCATTTCCACAGGCACTTGCTGGTTTTGCATCAAGATATTCTTACATCACCTGTTGCTGGATTAGTAAACCAAATTTGGGTGGTAATGGCGGTTAGTATTTTAATATTTTATGAAATATTTTTACTAATTATTTAGAGCAATATTAATAAACAGTAGTTAGGATACTATAGCTACAATTGAATATGGTTTATGAGTGTGCATCACATTCTGTTACAGTTTGATTAAATATTGACAGACTTAACTTTGATATGCCTGATGTTTAAAATTCATTTTTGTGGTTCTAATTGGACATTTCTTTTATTCTTTCATAAATGCTATGATAAAGACTATTAATGAATAAAACACATTATGGTATAATTTTTTAAGATAGCATAGGCTTAAAACCTTTTATCATATTTTATTCTTTAGAATAAAAGGAAGAAGTTTCTCATTTCACAAAATCTCCAGCCATTTTTAAAGACGTTAGATCAATATTTTTATTTTATTTTATTTTATTTTACTTTATTTTACTTTTTTGAGTCAGAATCACTCTGTCACCAAACTGACGAGCAGTGATACAATCATGGCTCACCACAGCCTCAACTTCCTGGGCTCAGGTGATCTTTCTGCCTCAACTTCTCGAAGTAGCTGGGACTATAGGCATGCGTCACCGTGCCTGGCTAATTTTTATTTTTATTTTTTGGTAAAGATGATGTTTTGCTATGTTGCCCTGGCTGATCTCCAACTTCTGGGCTCAAGCAGTTCTCCTGCTTCAGCATCCCAAAGTGCTGGGATTGCAGGCATGAGTCACTATGCCTTACTAGTGTTTCTTTTCATTTGGAAATTTTATTTAAAAATATTTTTACACTTAAAATGAGTATTAGAAACATATTATTCAATACTATATATAACTGGGAATTATAATGAAATTCCAAAAACTTTCTAAAAATCATATTATCCTGAGATTTTTGTCAAAAATCTTTCTGAAAATTCTGTTGTTTTTTTTAAATTTTAATTCCCCAGAATCCATTGAAATCAGCATTTACTGGCAATGCTAATAAATCATCTAAAGACTTTAATTCTCTTATTTTTTTCTAAGTCTTGGTTGTATGTCCATCTTATAACTTTTGTGGGGTTTTTTTGAGTTGGAATCTCATTCTGTTGCCCAGGCTGGAGTGCAGTGGCACACTCACGGCCACCCCAGTGTCAACCTGCTGGGCTCCAGCAATTCTTCCACCTCAGCCTTCCAAGTAGCTGAACTACAGGCACACGTTTCCACACCTGGCTAATTTTTTAAATTTTATTTTATTGTAGAGATGAGGTCTCACCACGTTGCCCAGTCTGGTCTCTAACCCTCAGGCTCAGGCAATCCTCTCACCCAGCCTCCCAAAGTGTTGGGATTATAAGCTTGAGCCACTGCACTTGGCCTATAACTTTTTAATGTAGTTTTTAAGAATTACAAGCTGTTGGTAAATAAGTAGACTAATACCTCTGATTTGTAGCCTTTTCTACTTAAAAGTCTTTATGGAGCAAGGACATTATTTTAGAGTTCTAGTAAATTCAAGTATGCTAATTTTAGCAACAATAATAACAGGAAACTATTTTCTAAAATTTATTTTGCTTTCTTACAAAGTTATACTGTGTAAAAATTATTTACAAAAATATTTAAAGTAGAAAATGAGATTATTATGAATACTATTTTGAAACTTGCCTTTCAATTCCTCTTTAACAGCCTTTCCTGGATTTATTTCACATCAGTACATATATTTTCCTCATTTTTAAGGCTGTGGATTATTTCATTGTATATTAATTATATGCATGTATAGTAATTTATTTAATACTTTCTAATGCACATCTTAGTTTCTGGTTGTGTGCTATTACAAACAGTATTTCAGAAAGCATCACTGAAATTAAATCATTTTTATTTGTCAGATTAGTTTCTATGGACTTAATTTTTAGAAGTGCACCGTAACACATTTTAAACTATAATCTAGATTCTGCTAAGTTGCTCTCTGAAAAACTTTTCCTGGATTATATTTTACCAATTAGTGTATGAGAGAACATTCTCCATTTTCTCATGAACACTAGACATTCACAGCCTTTAAGTATTTGTCAGTTTTTTAGGTTAAAAATAATACTTTCCTATAATTTGTATTTCTTTCATTAGTAAATTAGAGCACTTAGGCTTTTTGAGCTCGATCTTCCATTTATGTCCATTTTGTATTCATGTCTAAGAATTTGTTGTATAAGAAAGGTCATATATATATATAAAAAATGTGAAATTTATTGACCTTTTCCTTTATATGGCTTCTGGAGTCATGTCACTCCCAGAAAGACTTTCCTCACCTTGAGAATGTACCCACAGATTCTAGTTCAGAAAAAGAATGATCATCACTTTTCCAAGAAATAAAAACTGATAGGATACTGGCCTGATCCTGTGTCCTCTGTTATGCAATGCCTACAATCTTTATCTGTTCCAGTATTTAATAATGTATTTACATTAAGTCCTTTTTATAAATGTCGATTTTTTTGTTATAGATATCATTTTATAAAGCTGGAAAACTTAATGGCTATATTGAAAAATGTGGAGCTAAGGTAAGTCTTAAAAAGAATAATAATTCTAGATGTTGTTTATATTGGTTATGTGCTAAGTTTCTTAATCATCAAATTAAAATTGGGTATCTTTTTCATAAGTTATGGCTATGCATGTGAAAGGACCCAACAATTTTTTTCTACTTATTTTTTGCACATTTAGTATAGAAAGTGTGAGGGGGGAGCCTTATTTTTTTGTTGGATACTTTATTTCAGGCATTTTAGATGGCATAATCTCATTTATCATAGGCATCTTCAAATAAGTGAACATCCCCATTTTTACAGATGAAGAAAATGAAATCCAGAGAGATTAAATTATTGTCCACAGTTATATAGCTAATATGTAGGAGAACAAAACATTATAGATTGTATTCTACATGATGATGAGCTTCTGGATCTTTGCAAGGAAAAAAAATAAATACATTGAACACCTTTTGGTGTCTCAGTAAATCAAGGTGTGGCTCCTTTCAGGCCTCTGCATGTAACTCTGAGGCACATATCATTGGCTAGTCTAGCAGCCAGTCCAGCCATTACTGTTGGTGTCTGTTTCTACATTAAGTGAGGTCCAGGATAGTGAGGTTTTCGGTCATCTCTAAAGATGCTACCTTTAGAGTCTAGAAGAATGAATGTTTCAATAATATCTGGTGGTGCTTTCCAGTTCCCTAAGAAATATTTGAATGGCCTGATAACTAGTTTCAATCATCAGTTAACAATCTGTGGGAACGTAGTATTGTTAGGAGCCATAAGGAAGAATTAAATCTTGTTGTTTTTTTTTTTTTTTTGAGTTGGAGTCTCACTCTGTCGCCCAGACTGGAGTGCAGCGGCCGCTCCCGGCCACCGCAGCCTCGACCTACTGGGCTCCGGCGATCCTTCCACCTCAGCCTTCCAAATAGCTGGAATTACAGGCGTGTGCTACCACGCCCGGCTAATTTTTTGATTTATTTTAGAGATGAGGTCTCGCTGCCCAGGCGGGTCTCGAACCCGCGGGCTCAGGCAATCCACTCACCTCAGCCTCCCAAAGGCGCGGGATTACAGGCTGAACCACCGAGCCCGGCTGAATTAAATCTTTTTACTGAGACAAGTGCTTGGTCATATAAGGGTTCTGGCTATCTTGAAAGACCATTTATGAACTATGAGAAACAGATTTACAATATATCACTCACCTAGAACTAGGCTGTAAGTCTTAAGCAATCTCTACAAAATTCTATTCTTTATTGTAGAAAGTATCTCACTTAGTGGAAACCCCCTTGCTGTCTTACTGGCCTGCTCTTGGAAAGTTTAATCTTGTTAATATATTGATTTAAAAATTGTATCATTTTTGGATAAAGGCCATGATAAATGTTACAAAAAGAAAGATACAATATGATTTTTAAGATCCTAACTATCAAAATAGCTATATTCTGAGTGAAAGAATAAGTAACATTTCAGTACAGCAGGTCCTCCAATAAGATCATTTTGTTTAACATTGTATCATTATAATGTTGATGAGGAGGAAAAAAATCAATTCCCAGCTGAGGTCATTGTCTGTGGAGTTTGCACGTTCTGTATGAGTTTTCTGCAGATGTATATTAGTTGAATTGGTGTGTCTAAATTGTCTTGGTTTGAATGAATGTGGGTATGTATGAGTGTGCCCTGCAATGAAACAACATCATGTCCAGGACTGGTCACCACCTTGCACCCTGAGCTTCTGGGATAGGCTCCAGCTTTGCTACCCTGAACTGAAATAAGAGGGCTGGAAAATGAATGAATGAATGAAAAAATGGCTCATGCCTGTAATCCCAGTGCTTTGGGAGGCTGAGGCAAGAGAATTGCTTGATCTCAAGAATCTGAGACGAGCCTGAGCAACATAGCAAGACCTCCTTCCCTACAGGAAAAAAAAAAGTTAGCCAGGCATGGTAATACGTGCTTGTAGTCCCAGCTATGGCTTGAGGTCAGCGCTGCAGTGAACTATGGGCACTCCAACCTGGGTGACAGAGCAAGACTCTGTCTCTTAAAAAAGTAATAATCGACCGGGCTCGGTGGCTCAGCCTGTAATCCCACGCTTTGGGAGGCCAAGGTGAGTGAATTGCCTGAGCCTGCGGGTTTGAGACCCGCCTGGGCAACTTGGCGAGACCTCATCTAGTGAGACTCCAACTCAAGGAAAAAAAAAAAAATTAGCTGGGCGTGGTAGTGCGCACCTGTAGTTCCAGCTACTTGGAAGGCTGAGGCGAAAGGATCCCCAGAACCCAGCAAAGACTGCGGTGGCTGGGAGCGGCCACTGTACTCCAGTCTGGGTGACAGAGTGAGACTCTGACTCAAATAATAATAATAATAATAAATTAATTAAGTATACAATAATTATACATATACACAGCAATAAATGACGCAATAAAAAGTGCTCAGAAAACTTGCCATGTTTGTGATTGATTGTTTTTTTTAACTATGTGGTGGTAGGAGGTGCTTCTTACAATTTTCTCCTTGGAAACATTTATTCCATGATTTGACCAACTAACACTGTGACTACTACTAACTCACTGATTTGCCAAAAGTTGGGTAAATTATCCTACTTGTTTTTTATTGGTCTTTCTATAATGTATGTATAGCTCAAATTTATTTCATTGTTTAATATTAGAAATGTTTTGGGCATTTATTTAGAAATTTGGTGATGTTTTTGTGACCAGATCTATGCTATAGGTACTTAGCTCTTATCTGTATCAACTAGCCTATGATAAAATTGGTTTAGTTGTATATAGTTTTGATTAAAGTTGTAGTTTGCAAGAATCTATCAATGACATTGAGGACTTACTGTATTGATTTAGCAAAACAATGTTTATATTAAGCGTCATCATTTTATATGTACTTCAAAATTAAAAGAAAAATGAAAAATTAAGAAAAATATTACCCGTGGTTCCTACAGAATAATAAAGGTACTTTGTGCTGTATTTTCTTCCATCCTATGACTTCACTCCTTTGACTTCATCAGTGCAAGATGTCACATCTCCAGAATATTTAAAATATTTCTAATTATAGTCTTATCCATTTCTCATTCCTACTAAGTAAACTACTTTTGTCCTTTACTCTTTTTTTTGAGTAGGAGTCTCACCTTGTCGCCCAGACTGGAGGGCACCACAGCCTCGACCTGCTGTGGTGATCCTTCCACTTCAACTTTCCAAGTAGCTGGAATCACAGGCATGTGTTAATTTTTTAAATTATCATTATTTACTATAGAGCCGAGGACTTGCCGAGTAGCCCAGGCTGGTCTTGAACCCCTGGCCTCAGGCAATCCTCTCGCCTCCGCCTCCTGAAGTACTGGGGATTACAGGCGTGAGCCTCCATGCCCAGCTAGTTTTGTCCTTTTCACCAGACTTCCAGATCCTGAATTATTTGTTATCACAAGCTTTAGTCCAACATCACTTGCTTTCCTACCCTCATTGAACCTTCATGTTATGCTTAACTTTTTAAAATATGGGTACTTTTCACATAATTATAGTAGCTTTTTATTGAATGCCTATAATAGGCCAAGAACTCTACTTGACTTTGACGCTAGAGCTGTGAACCAGATAAAGTCTCTGTCCTCAAAAATCTTATAGCAGGAAACAAATCCCCACCCTTTCAAGTTTTTCAAAGAGTTTGTTTGGACTTTTTGTTGTTTCTTAAATAAATGTTTGGTAAAATTTACCTATAAAGCCATCTGGGCTTTAGCTTATGGGAAGGTTTTTAACTATAATGTAAATTTAGTATGCAGTAGATCTATTCAAGTTATCTGTTTCAAGGAATATGTTCATTTCATATAAGTTGTCAAATTCATTGGCAAAAAGTTGCTTATAATATTTTTTTATTTTACTTTGCTGCAGTAGTGTCACCTCTCTCATTCATGATATTGGTAATGTGTAACTTCTTTTTTTCTTTCTTTCTTTTTCCTCTCTGATCACTCCAGCTAGGGTTTTAGCAATCTAGTTGATCTTCTCAAAGAACAAGCTTTTCATTTCATTGATTTTTCTCTGTTTTACTGCTTTGTATTTGATTGGCTTTTGTTTTGGTCTATTATTTTCCTTTCTTCTTACTTTGAGTTTAGTTTGTTCTTAATTTTTCTAATTTCTTAATATGGAAGCTGAATCATTGATTTGAGAATTTCCTTCTTTTCTAATATAACTACATTTAGTACTGTACGTTTCCTCCTAAGCACATATTTTGTTTTGATTTTCTTCAGTTAAAAATACTTTCTAATGACTGACAGTGGTGGGAAACTATGAGGGAGGAGGGGAAGGGAGATGGGATTAACAGTAGTAAATATCTGTCTGGGGACAGGGAGACACCTCTTATCAACAAGGGTGCCTGAACGAAGCATATTTGTATACCTAACCCTTAACTGTACCCCAAAATATCATAATAAAAAATATTGTTTAAAAAAATACTTTTTAATTCCCATTTGATTTCTTCTTTTATCTATGGGTTATTTTGAACTATGTTATATAGTTTCTAAATGTTTGGGGATTTTCTAGGGATCTTTTTGCTGTTTATTTCTAATTGTTGTTAGAGAACATGTTCTGTGTAACTTGAATCTTTTTAAATTCATTGAGACTTGTTTACGGTTCAGAATACAGTCTACCTTAATAAATGCTCCTTATTTGCTTGTGAAGAATGTGTATTCTAGAAATATGTCAAATATTCCATAAATGTTAATTAGGGCACATTGGTAGGTAGTATTGTTAGGTCTACTATATTCTCACTTAATTTCTGTTTACTTGTGTCAGTTATTAAGAGAAGAATATTAAAATATCTATCTGTAATTGTGGATTTGTCAGTTTCTCCTTAAAGTTCTACTAGTAGCCAATTGCAGAGACCTCTCCAAAATAAGTCTGCCCTTGGTTACTTGGGGGGAACTTCCTAGAGGGATAACAAATATATTGTTCATGCACACCCTGTAAATAATTGTTTCTACGATGGGTGTCACCCAAATAGAAAAGGTGGTAGATAATTTGTTCTTAACTTGAACTGAAGTGATAAATGACACTATCTTTGCCCTGCAAGGCATTCAGGTCACCAACCAGGATGGTTGTGGATGATAGAATTACCCCCAGACTTATTCTTTGCAAGCCGAGACTGAATCTGTGCTGATATATCCTGCTGTGTCTCAATTAATTCCTCAAGACAAGGAGAAAGTCAATAGAGAAGTTAAAGAAAAAGCCTTCTGACTTTCTAAGGGAGACCCTGGTGGTTTACGGGATTTGTTCAGTTGCTTAGGTCTGGGCCCCTGTGTCCATATTTGCGGTCAACATTACAGATCAACCTCATCTTGCTGCTTGGAGTCCTATTGAGAGTAGCCCTTAATTAAATTCTCTGTGAGACAGACTAAACAGATTTGGTCCCATCCCCTGTCATCAGATTATTCAGTTGTGTCCTGGAAGCATTCACCAGAAGCCAAAATGGTATAAATGAGGGCTGGATAATATTGGGAGACAGTTCTCCTTGCGCTCTTACTTTTTTGCATGGCTTTCTCACAAGTCAATGGCAGTTTTTTTTCCTGGACTCATACCTTCAATGATGTTTGTATAGCAAACAACCTTGGCTCTTTCCCCAGTCTTGGCTGTTTCCTCACATGCCTATGTTAATCCATACTCAGTTGAATGCTCAAGAGGGACCAGGACTCTGCTGAGCATTCTGGAAGTTTGGTGAAAAGGACAAAACTAGCCGGGCATGGAGGCTCACGCCTGCTCAAGAGGGACCAGGACTCTGCTGATCTCCAGATTTTTCTCTCTGCAGATCTTTCCTCTCTAGTACTTTACCCTGAAAACTCTAGCTTTCTTGGCCTCCATAATCTCTCAGTTCTCTCAATTAAGGGAGACTACCAGGCTCTTCCTGGGATCTCCCTCCCTGCACCGCATCCTGGAAACCCTCTATAATCAAGAAGCTAGGCAAATCCTAGAGCTTATCTTGTTAGTTTCCCATCTTTTGGAGATTGCTCTTCTTTGTTGCCTGGCATCCGAATATCTTGTGAATCATCGTTTCATATAACTTACCCAGGTTTTTAGACCTTCAGGTGAGAGGATGAATCTGGTTCCTATTACTTATTGGTCAAAAGTGAAACTGTTAACTTTGTGTGTGTGTGATTTGTATAACTTTTGCATAATGCATGATGTCTTAGGCCCAAAAACTATTAATTTTAAAAATTGGCCAGGCTCAGTAGCTTAGCCTGTAATCCCAGCGCTTTGGGAGAGGAGGCTAAGGCGAGTGAATTACCTGAGCCTGTGGGTTCGAGACCAGCCTAGGCAACTTGGCAAGACCTCGTCTCTACAATAAATAAATTAGCCGGGTGTGGTAGCACGTGCCTGTTGTTCCGGCTACTTGGAAAGCTTAGGTGTAAGGGTCACCTGAGTCCAGCAGGTCGAAGCTGGGGTGGCTGTGGGTGTGCCACTGCACTCCAGCCTTTACAAAAGAGTGAGAATCTAACTCAAAAAAATTAAGTTAAATTAAATTAAATTAAATTAATTCTGTACAAATGGAGATACTCTTTTGGTTGCATGTGTGACCATGTAGGTATTTAATTGTTTTCTGATATTGGACTAGAGTGAACGATATTGAAAAATATTACAAGATAGTCCTGGTCTGGAGTCCTCTGTGTAGAGCAGAACACAAAGTAAAGTTGAAGGTTCTCAACACAGGAGCTCTCAAGGTTTAGGTTTATTGAGTAAGCAGGTAGAGTTTGGCCATGATAACATGACAGTAGTAGTGGTTTTGAAGTGAATATCTTTTAACACATTTTAAACTTCAGAACCAGGTAAGATAAGCTATATCAATGTCTATAAAATAATTGTTATCCAGAATAGCCCAGTTTGTTCGGTGGTTATCTAAATATACAGTCATTTAGTATGAGTTTATAAAGTACATAGCAATTGCTCTAAATTCACCCAATTTTTCCTTTCTATATATATTTTTTTAGATAGAAGCTCCACAGAAAGTAATTCCTATAATTCTTCAAAACTGCCTTTCATATTCACTCACGACTAGACTTGCTCCAGCCTGGAATAGAACTGGCCATCTCTTGGTACAAGGTGACTATCTCTTTCAGTCATTGGGGCTTTCTGAACTAGATTTCGTCTATAATTTGCATCTGTTTTAATTCAATAATAATAGATAGGTTATTTTTATGAAATAGTTCTTAAAACTGCCTCAGCTAAGCATTCTCAAACAAACCCACAACATGTCATATTCTTACTTTGATATTATATAAAAGTTCTGCTGAGGTTTCTTTTGTTTTTTTTTTATTATATAGTACTTGACACTAAGAAAATAAATACACGTTAGAAATAAATATAAGTTAAAAAGTAGTATAAATTGCTCGTACTGTTGGAACTGAAAATCTGAATTAATTTTTATTGAGATCTGACTGTTTTCTAAGTATTTTATAGCAAGAGATAAATATTTAAGGGAAGAATTAGGTATTTCTGTCCTTTTAATTGAATAGATACTTTTTGAACGATTATGCTCTTTCTCTGAATTTTCATTAGATCTTTCTGTGTATAACAACTGCAGATTTAAAGTATTTTTTAGCTTTGATAATTTCACATCAAGCATGTTTATATTTATCAAGCCTAATTATGAATTATAATATGGCTTATTCTATGAATTTTTTAAGGAAGAGATTTTCTTTCTCAGATGGGAAAGCAAAGTGCTGTTGGTGAGTAAAAATGCATAAGTCAATAGATAAAACATGAATATAATTAACAGTTAAAGAAATCAACATTACAAATAATTGTGTTGTTATAATCTTGATGATTAGGTTATATCAGAATATAATCAGTTATTATCATAATCAGAATTTCACCTGGAAAATCACTTCTGGTTTAAAATACATAGTCCACCTATATGAGAAAAATTTACTTGTCTTTTTTTGTGTTTTGTTTTTTTAAATATACTCATCTTGATTAGAAAAAGCTATATTTTTATTTTTCTCTACTTAAAGAGAATTATTGCTACAAAGGAGTTTAATTCTGCAGGCATTTATAATGCGTGGTTTCCAGAATCATATCTTCAAAAATTATTTAGTATTGATGTCAGTCAAAGCTTTATTTCTTATAAGAAAAATATAGTTCTTTTTCTCCTTTAAAAAAGCAAGATAGTCTGCAGAGACACAAATGACCTAAAGTATATACTTTACTATGTAGCTTAGTCTAATTCCTCGACAAGAGCCCATAGTAGACATTATTAATCGATCAGGGTAGCTTTCTCCATCATTTGAGTATAGCCTTAAAATTCTGACCCGTAATCTGCAACTTTTGGATCTGAGTTGACTTTCCAGCTAAAGATTGTTTACCCTCATTGCGCTAGTTTGATATTTACATTGTGCAGTTTGATATTTACATTGTGCAGTGCAGATATTTACATTGTGCTCTAGTTTTGGGTAAATGGGTTCATTACCAAAATCTAGTTTCATCCCCCAAAACTATCGCAAGACTATAGCTGTAGAGATTGAAGATAATAGTTTAGGAGAGAAAAATTCCTCACCACTGTGTTAGGATTTTTTTACTTTTATAGAAATGTCATACACCACAGAAAAATGAACAAATTGTAAGTGTATAGGTCATTAAGTTTTAACAAACTAAACACACCTCCGTAGCCAGTTCTCAGATCAAGAAACATTACCAGTACCCCAGAAACCCCTTCATGCTTTTTTCAGATACCACTCCTTTCCAAATTTTGCCAAAAGTAGTTTTCTTTATGAAAAAGCAAGGTGAAGACTTCAGAGCTCCAGGAGATCTGGAATATATCTGCCAGTGTATTTGAGGATATTTATTAGTAAAAGAAACGTAGCCGGGCTCGGTGGCTCAGTCTGTATGTAATCCCGTGCCTTGGGAGGCTGAGGTGAGTGTATTGCCTGAGCCCATGGGTCCGAGACCTGCCTGGGCAACTTGGTGAGACCTCATCTCTACAATAAATCAAAAAATTAGCCAGGTGTGATGGTGCACACCTGTAGTTCCAGCTACTTGGAAGGCTGAGGTGGAAGGATCGCCACAGCCCAGCAGGTCGAGGCTGCGATGGCTGGGAGCGGCCACTGCACTCCAGTCTGGTTGACAGAGTGAGACTCTAACTCAAAAAAGAAATGTGGCATGATACCTCTCCAGTTTTCAGAAGACAGTAACCATATTTTCACATATATTAGATGTAAGATTTTTATAAGGCATTTGTTGGATTTTCCTCTTGACTGTGAGATGTCTCATTTTTCTTACTATAACCTTGTCCTTTGACCTCCCCCACCATATTCATGCTGTTTCATACCTTTGTCCATTTTTTAGATGTCTCATCTGTAGACTATCAAATATTAAATGGTGATTATTTGAACTTTACCATGTGTGGGAGAAATACCTGTTCTTAACTTAGTTTTTGACTTGAATAAGTTAATTTCTTTTGCTAGTAAAGTGCTTAATTTTAATTTGCTAATAAAAAACTTGATAGGGTAAAGTAACAATTCCAGTCTAAAGTTAAATATTTTATTTTCAGTATTAGGCATCAATGTAACAGAAACTCAAATTTGTCTAATTATAGAAGCTTGCACAATCAGACTGCCACCACCTGAGGTACCACATATTTTGATTTTTATAATTTGCTATAATTACCATGTACTTTATATATTTATTATGTAACATGCTATTAAGTTTTAACTTTAATGTGTAGGGTGATAGGAAAGTTTTTATTATCAAAATTCATATTATTAAATGCTGATACATTTATATTTTTCTAAATCTGCCTCCCCTAAGATAATATAATTCTGTTTAACATATTATTCCTTTGTTCAAAAATCTTTTTAGGTGGCATCCAGGATTCTCCTCTATCTTATTCCCTCTCAGCACTCTCTTCTTACCTCTTCTTTCACCTGCCCTTAGCATTCTGGTAGTATTTTTTCACATCTATTTTTTACACATAATAATTTCTAGGTTTTTAGTAGAAGGATATGTCTTTTATTTTGCATATTCCCCTAGCAGCTACCATAGAGCCTTACATATTAATAGTCACTCAGTAAATATTATTTCTCTAGACCAGTGGTTCTCAACAGAGGGGAATGGAGACATTTGGCAATGTCTAGAGATAATTTTGTTTATCACAATGAGGGGAGAATGGGGTTGCTACTGGCATCTAGTGGATAGGGGCCAAGGATGCTACTAAATATCCTACTATACACAGAACAGCAACTTTATCTCCACCCCAACAAAGAATTATCCAGCTCAAAGTGTCAAAAGTGCTGGGTTGAGAAACCCCAGGCATAGGAAATGATTCTTCCTTTGCTTAGAGTGTCTCTCTGATTGGATATACATGTCCTGCTCATCCTTAAGGGCTAGCTCAAATGCTATTCCTCCATTCATTTATTTCTCTCTAATTTTTTGATTACCTGTGTGTTAAGGCAATGGGCAGGTCAGAGATGAACAGGATCTACTTGCCTGTCCTCAAGAGTCAGGAAAGCCAGTAGGAAAACTGAATGGGCAACAAGACACCAGAAATGGGACAGACACATTTCTCTCCTCTACTCAACATTATAGACTCAGTACATACATACCTGTTAAATTAAATCAGTTCTCTAAATTATGATTGATCATCAGCTCCTCTGAATCTTACTTTTGCTTACATTTTTGATGTGGCATTTTTCTTGTTGTGACTGTTATAAAAATTAGTGTCACACATGTATTCACACAAACAAAATTAAATTTGTAATCATTTTGAGAGTCCAGGTGCTGCTCTATTCATCTGTATTCTTCATGGAGACTAAAAGATGACTGGATTTAATTTTTCTTTTCTCAAAATCTAGTATTTAGCCAGGCTCAGTGGCTCAACCTGTAATCCTGTGCTTTGGGAGGCTGAGGTGAGTGGATTGCCTGAGCCCACGGGTTCGAGACCCGCCTGGGCAACTTGGCGAGACCTCATCTCTACAATAAATCAAAAAATTAGCCGGGCGTGGTAGCGTGTGCCTCTAGTTCCAGCTACTTGGAAGGCTGAGGCGGAAGGATCGCCGGAGCCCAGCAGGGCGAGGCTGCGGTGGCCAGGAGCAGCCACTGCACTCCAGTCTGGGCCACAAAGTGAGACTCCAACTCAAAAAAAAAAAAAAAATCTAGTATTTGTTTTTAGGTCAAGCTGGGGAAATAAGGGTGAGGAGGAGGATGTTTCTGGTCTTTCTCTCCTCCAGGTCACCTTGTTTGCTTTCATTCCCTTTCCTGAAAATCTATCATAGCCTCCATTGACTAGAAGAGGAACTCCCAGCTATTTAACAAGACATACAAAGTCCTCAGCAAATTGATCCAAACCTACCTTGCTTCCCAAATAGCCAAACTACAAATTATTTCTCAAAGATATCATGGTCTTTCATCCTGCCATGTCTTTGCTCATGCTGTTGTCTCAGCTTTTAATGCCCTTCTTTGGCTTATCTTTCAAGGCTTATCTCAGGCACTTGTGAAGGCTTCAGCCATCAGGCATCAGCCACCTGTGAAGGCTTCTTCAGCTCCCAAATCTCATCTCTCTGTGTTCCCCTGCTGTGTTTAACACATGTTGTTGTCTTTGCAAATATCTCATTAAACTGAAAAGTCTTAGAGGAAAAGTTCTGTGTCTTATTAAGGTTTCTGTCATAGGAGCCTACTGCAGTGCCTGCCAGTCATTCCAGTACAGATTTGTGGAAGTAATGGAAGGATAAGTGGAGTGGAAGACTAATTTCTATTTGAACTAGGTGACTTTTATTTCTAAATTTTAATTCCTCTGCACTAGAAATTGGAGTCATTTTCTAAGTCTTGATCTTTGACCCTATTTAGGTAAATTTTAAGACAGTTTATTATAACTCATTATGAAAAATGGGAATCGAACCTTATCTTTATAATTTAAATAGATACTGAAAAATTCAAGAAGCAATTGTAACAATATTTTACTTCTTTCTAAAATCTTAGGCTGCATTAAACTTTAATACTTTCCCAAAAGTGGTTAGAAAGGAATTTATAAGCACAGATTGCCTAGGGTTTCATTTTCAGCCCTCTTTTCCTTAGCAAGCTCACCTATTTCAGTGACTTTGGCCTATACACCAGTAACTCCCAAGTATGTCTTCTATAGTTGAAACTTCTCTGTCCTCTCTTGGATACTTTCACATTAATGTACTAATGGCAGTCAGCTTCAGTAATGTCTAAAACTGAACATATTTGTCACCCTTCCCAATCCCAGATCTGTTCCTTTGTCATTATTCTTTTCATTACTGGCGTCGACAGCCAGCAAGTTACCTATCTAAAGACTTTGGCATCATCTTTGGCTTTTCCTCTTTTTCATCTCCTCTTTCCAACTAGTCTTTAGTAGCCTACCTTGGTCTTTGAAATCAACTCTTCTCTGTCTCCATTTCCGTCACTCTAATTGAGATTCCCTTCTTTTGCCTGAACTATTAAACCTGTCTCCATATGGGCCTTCTTGTTACCGGCCATTCCCTTTCTAGTTTGTTTTCTAACGTTTCCTCACAGTTCGACAGAGTTCATTTTCCAAAACATAGGTCCCCAACCTAAGTATCTCAGCATTACCTATAGAAAATTAAACTAGATTGGCTTTATAGGAAGGGGTAATATTTATTGAGTACCTGCTTTTCAGTGTGGTTTTTGTCACTTAAGGATACTTTATAAACATTTGCTAAGTAAATAAATACAAAGGGTTCACAGTCTTTTGGAGTATGTGGTGAACAGGGTAGTTTGATCCCTGCAGCAATTGACTTGAGTTTTTTAATAGTGTAGTAAATACCCAGAAGGATATACACTTAAGCTGTGTAAGTAGGCATATATGACAACCCATAAATCACAGATATTTAAACCTAATACTTCCCTTCTTTGAATTCAGTTTTAGGTTGTGTTTTCTCTCAGTTTATTCGTCCCTCTGCAACCAGTGTTTTCTGACATTCATATCCATCCCTTCCGTAGCCATCTTTTCAGCACACAGTTTAGGCAGTTGATCTCTTAAGCACAGTACATCACAGCATGAGATTTATAGCTTGTGTGAAGGAAAATATGTATTCTTATTCATTCTGAGTGTCCCTGCTTTTTTACCTCACAGCATAACCACAGCATAAGTTATCTTCCTTTTCCTGCAGTCATGTTTTTGTGCTGTTCCCTTCACCTTCATTTTTATTAGTCTTAATGAATGCCATATAATTCAGCAAAGGTTTAGTCATTAGTCATTGGACATAAAGGAAACGGGCTCTTATTGGTAGGAGTGAGATAAATCAGAGTGGGAGCAATAATTTAAGCAAAATTTTGTTAAAATGCTAAGAATTTATCTGGGCAACAAGAAGTTGGCCAGTTCAGTTGAAGTTTCTTGAAAAGTAGTTGGGAGTGAAGTTAGAACATTGCTTCTCAAAAGATGCTGTGGTGATAGGCTAAAAAGGGAATGAAGGATTGTGAACCGGTCTCACTAACCTTGATTAGTGTCCTTTAACCCATTAATACTTTTATTTTTTCACCTCCCTTGAGGTCACTCTATATCTTTGACTAACTGTGAGAAGATGCCTCCCAGGAAGACTTCCCAGAGTGAGAGAAGTGTAGTTGGCACAAGCTAAAATGCCCAATAGGTTGGGAAACCAAGCTAAAATGCCCAATAGGTTGGGAACCCAAGAAACAAGGAAGAAAATGTTCTAGGAGGTGGGGTGGGAACCTAAAAGGAGGAAGGAGCATTCACTCTATCTTCTACCCTCTAAAAGACCAGATAGAAGTATAATACCCTCACTCATACTCTATTAAAAAAAAAAGAAATGAAAAAATAATGTAAGACGCTGTCCTTATAAAATGTAAATACCTTACTTTGGAAGGGATTCAACTACCTACAAATTAATGTAATCAAAAAACTGAAAACCAGTTGAAATAAGTACAAAGTAGTTTTGTTTTGGAGGTTAAGAGGGAAAGTATTAAATACTTCATAAACTGTAAAGAGGAAAAGTAGAGTGAGCTGCAACATTTATGACATGCAAAGTGGTTATGAATGATTCAGTGTAACTTAAGTCTTTAAAACTTTATAAACTTTAAAACATATAATGTGTATATATGTTTGTGTGAATGTAACATGTATTTTTTTAATGTTTCTTTTTCTTTGCCAAACTCTTTGAGGACTTATGCATTTAAATTTTATTTCTATTAAAAGCTAAAAGAATTTGATATTTCTCAGAGTATTATAAAGGATTTTTACACTAACAAGAATGCTGTCATTGAGAAACATTCCATTTTAAGCAACTGGTGCTACGTTTTGCCAAGGTGAGATTGCAATTTGTAGTATTTAGAGTAGGCTCAAAATATAGTAATTTTTATTTTGCTTTCTTAACATTGATATGTGCAAATGTATAAACCATTTTGGTGAATTTTAAAAACTGAATTGTAACTTTTAAAAAAGTATTGACTGAGAGCATAGTGCTGCTCAAGTCTGCAACCTGCACATGACTTTAGTGCCCTGTGCACCATGGCCCTGGCAGCTGAGGGTCAGTGCCATCTTCGTGCTGCATACAAGACCAGCCCTGCTCTTGGTGTGTAAATTCACAGAGAAACATGACTAGAGAATGATAGGAGACAGTATTGGAACAGTGGAAATGAGTGATTTTGTACCAGAAGCTTTGGGAGACATTGTTTAATAGTTTGTGTGAAATTGGGAAAAATTGAACAAACTAGATGACTTTGGTGCATTGGAGAGCATGAAAGCTGCTGGTGAACTCTATTCTCCTTTATAAGGGGAAGTAACTATAATTAAGCTCTGCGGAAAATACAGAACTTGTCAACACATCTTTTTGTGAAGACGGTTGGCTGATCAAGATGACACCAAGTAACCCTTCAGAATTAGATGAACTAATGAGTGAAGAAGCATATGAGTAATATGTGCAATCTATTAAGGAGTGAAAATTGAGTCCCCAAATAAACTAGCATGAGATAACTTATTTAAAAAGTGTTGAAAGAATATTATCATACTTACTAAGGCCTTACATTTTTGTTCATTAAATTACTAAAATAATTTTACTATAATTCATATTTTTATTAGATCTAGCTTTGAAAAACAATATTTCTAGATTTCTCATTGTAAAATGACAACTATTATAATAACATTAATGAAACCATATAAACTTGTACCTAATATTTAGTGACTGATTATAATTTGAAACAAGCTGAGTTTTAAGTCTGTACTATCTTTGGAAAAAAATGATTTGTTACTAATATAAGCAGGACTATTGCAATGGAATTTTAACTTGCTTAGGAAAACTAACTTTAGTAGTATACACATAACCAGTCACTGAAGCAGAGGAGAGATAGATAAACGACGTAGATTTGATGCTAATTCATTTAACTCCTAACAGACTTTTCTCTGAAGTCTAACAATTACTAGGCATACCTTTGAGTGACAAAAATTTATTAATCATTATTTTGTATTTATAATTGATACACTGTTTGCAAAAATTAACTTCATTTTTTTCTAATAATTCTAGTTGTTAAGATCTTTACAAATGAAGTCTATATATGACAAACCCACAACTAACATCATACTCAAAAGTAAAAAATGTAAAACTTTTTTCTCTAAGGTCAGGAGCAGCTGGGCTCAGTGGCTCAGCCTATAATATCGTGCTTTGAGAGGCTGAAGTGAGTGGATTGCCTGAGCCTGCGGGTTCGAGACCCGCCTGGGCAACTTGGCGAGACCTCATCTCTACAATAAATCAAAAATTAGTCGGGCATGGTAGCGTGTGCCTGTAGTTCCAGCTACTTGGAAGGCTGAGGCAGAAGGATCGCCGGAGCCCAGCAGGTCGAGGCTGCAGTGGCCAGGAGTAGCCATTGCACTCCAGTCTGGGTGACAGAGTGAGACTCCAACTCAAAAAAAAAACAAGATCAGGAGGAAGACAAGTACTGTATCCACTTCTATTTAACATAGTACTGGAAGTCCTAATTGGAGCAGTTTGGCAAGAGGAAGAAATAAAAGGCATTCAACTTGTACAGGAAGAAGTGAAATCATCCCTGTTTGCAGACAACATGATCTTATATACAGAAAACCCTACCAAAAAACAGTAGAAACTAAGAAACAAATTAAGTAAAGTTGTAGCATACAAAATCAACACACAAAAACAGTAGCGTTTCTCTACACTAACAACACACTGTCTGAAAAATAAATCAAGAAAACAATTTAATTCACAATAACTACAAAAAAATACTTAAATATAAATTTAACAAAGGAGGTGAAAAATGTATACACTGAAAAGTATAAAACACTGATGAATCAATTTGAAGACAGTACAAATAGATATTCTGTGTTCATAGATTAGAAGAGTTAATATTATTAAAGGGTCCATATTATACCCAATCTACAGATTCAATGCAATTCCTAAAAATTACAATGGCTTTTTTCACAGAAATAGAAAAAATTATTCATATGGAACCAAAAAAGACCCCAAATACCCAAAGCAATCCTGAGCAAAAATAATAAAACTGGAGGCATCATATTCCCTTATTTCAAACTATACTACAAAGCTATAATAATCAAAACAGTCTAGTACTAACATAAAAATAGGCACATAAACCAATGGAACAGAATAGAAAGCCCAGAAACAAATCCACACCTTTATGGTCAATTGATTTTCAACAAATGTGCAAAGAAAGGATGGTCTTTTCAATAAATGATATTGGGAAAACTAGATATTCACATACAGAAGAGTGAAACTGGCCGTGTATCTCACACCATAAGTAAAAATCAATTTAAGATGGATTAAAGACTTAAATAAATGTAAAACAACAGAAGAAAACACAGGAGGAAGGCTCCAATGACATTGATTTAGGCAGTGTCTTTGGATGTAACCCCAAAAGTGTAGGCAACAAAAGCAAAAATAGATAAATGGAATTATATCAAAAACATTTGGTATGGCAATGGAACCAGTCAACAGAGTGAAGAGACAACCTGCAGAAAAGAGAAAATAATTTGTAAACCATACATCTGATAGAGGGGTAATATCCATAATGAACTGAAATGACTCAACAGCAAAAAAGCACATAACCTGATTTTAAAATGGGTAAAGGACCTGAATAGACATTTCTCAAAAGAAGACATAAGAATGGCCTACAAGTATATGGGAAAAAATGCTCAACAACACTAATCATTACGGAAATGCAGATTAAAATAACAATGAGAGATCACCTCACACCTGATAGAATAGCTATTATCAAAAAGACAACAATAACAAGTATTGGTGAGGATGTGGAGAAAAGGAAACAGTTGCATACTGTTGGTAGAAATATAAATTAGTACAGTCGTTATGGAAAAAAATGTGATTCCTCAAAAAATTAAAACTAGAGCTACCATATGATCTAGCAGTCTCACTATTGAGTATATAACCAAAGGAAATGAAATCAATATGTCAAAGAGATATCTCTACCCTCATGTTTATTTCAGCATTATTCACCACAGCTAAGATAAGGAATCAGCCTAAGTATACCTCAGCGGATAAATGGGTAAAGAAAATGTGGCATATACACAAGAGAATAGTAGTCAGCCTTTAAAAAAAAGAAGGAAATCCTCTCATTTGTGACAACATGGATGAAACTAAAGGGCATTGTGCTAAGTGAAATAAGCCAAGCACAGAAAGATGAACACCATACAATCTTGCTTATATGTGGAATCTAAAAAAGTTGAACTGTGATTAGTAGGGGCTGGGTGTTTGGGGTTGAAATGGTGGATTAGGGAGATGTTGGTCAAAGGATTAAAAATTTCAGTTAGGAGGGATAAATTCAAGAGATCTATTGTACAACATGGTGACTATAGTTAGTAACATGATTATTAAAAATCCCAAAAAATTTTAAGTGCTCTCAACATACACAAAAAAGTGTGTAATGTGTATATAAATTAGCTTGATTTAACCATTTCACAGTGTATACATATTTCAAACCAGCATATCATACACAATAAATATGTATAATTTTTATTTGTCAATTAAAACAAAATAAAAAGGGTTTGTACAATGTGTTTGAAATAGAAGCAGATATTTAGTTTATTACTTATATAAGCCTAGTAAGATGGTTGCTGGACTTTTTGAACATTTTCTAAAACACATAGTGAACTTATTAAACTATATTTGAACATTGACTCTTAATGTCTTACCAATTCTCATTTTTCATAGTATGAAAATGGGACAGATTATAAGTATTCTTCATACCATGCCTCCTCACTGTCCTTTTCACTCATATGAAGATCTCCAGGTGTATTGGGATGACATGGTAAGGAATGGAAATATATATTACATTAGAAATTATTTGATTTTTTTCTTATAGCATAACCTAAGTTCAGCTTTCTCCAAGATGTTTTTAATTTTGTGCTTTTTAGTATGGCTATAAACTTCCAGAAGATTGTGAAAATACTAAAATATACTGCAGCATCTATTTCAAAATGATCGGAGAAGGGACCTTCACATATCCTTTATGTACCAGTTGTAGCAGATGCTCTCTGCTCATCTTATGCAATCTTGCTCCCACCCCCGTGTCGTCATCATTTTCAAATTTCTCTATGTCTAAATGAGGCTGCAGTACTTTCCCTCTACTTCTTATCTGCACAAGTGTTTTTTGTTTTGCTCAGAATTTCCTCCTATTTTTATTTGAGGATCAGCTTAATAAGGATAGTTTTTTTTTTCCTTAAACACTATTTCAGTAATTTAGAGGGAAAAAAATTAGAGTAGGCAGAAAAAAATGTTTACATGTTTCCTAATAGAAAGTTAGGATGTTATGATTCTCCTTAGACAAGAGCTCCCTCCAGTGTCACTTTAGATATTATTGAAAAGGTTGAATTAAAGCAATCAGTTGTTGAACAAAGATTTTTCTTTTTGGGAGATTATCTAATTTTACAAGTAAAATTTAGAGAACTTGACTTGCACTTAATGTGCCCCATTGACTCAAAAGAAAAGCTTTCTTAACAATATTTCAAAAAATCTACACACAAAAAGAGCACAAGTGCTCAGGTAGACTCTCAAATCTTAATTAGTACTGGTTTCACATTCTTATCTGTTTGTATTCTGACGTCCTGGAGTTTAAAAATGGAAGAAGGAGAACCAAGTGTGTTCTTTCTGAATTCTACCAAAATCTTAATAAATTTAATCTTCTAACCTAAATCTTAATAGTAAAATAGTAAATATGACATATATCGTTGATTCTCTTTCATTTGGTGCCAAGATATTATTCCAAATCTTCAGACTGTTTTTCATCAGAAAATTTAACTGCTTTTCTCAAATAACTGCTTTTGGAAGTTGAACACAATCTATATGTGTTGTTTCCCTGTAATGTTTTGGATATAGTAAATGATGGTAAACCTGTTCATTGTTTACTATATTTATTTTATAATCTTAAGGGTCATTATATCTTCCTTATAAATTGTTTTTGGAATATCTTAGTTGGCCCTTCCATTTATAAAGCCATAATAAGAATATAATGAATTGTCTTGATTGTGTTAGAATATAAGGAATATAACTCCCCATGAGAAAGTATGCTTTTCAGCTGTGGATAGTATCAGATAAGCAATACAAGAAATACAATTTACTTATGTGTGCCTTTTTCAGCATTCCTGTTTTAATACTTTTGAAAATCCCATGGATCTCTCGTGTACAAAAAATTAGACATTGTTCTTTAACGTTATTCACATATCCTCTCAGTTGTATCAGAAGTCAGCCCATACAATTTTTTCCAAGGGTAGATTTGGAAGGTGTATTGAAAAGTTTTCTTTCAGATTTAAAATCTAACCTGACTCATATGTGTGGATTTCCCATAAAGATGACAGATAAACCATGCTACTACACACAAGAACTAACTAAACCTCATATACAGGTAAGAGACCTCTTGTCCTAGCTAGTTCTTCAAGACATAGTATTCACCTATTTTATTTGAATCTCTTGCTTTCTGGGGTGGAATAACAAACCCGCTGTGCAGTAATTCTTTTCTCTCAGTTCAGTATTTCCCATATACCATTTGTTATTGTCATAGTACTTAGCCATTTGTCACTATTTGTTATTATTGTATTTGACATGGTGTTATAATAGTTGTTTATTGAAATGTTTCACCACATCAAGGATATGAGTTGGGTTTTTGTAGATCAAAGAGATAATTTTGTGAAGAGTATTTATTTGGAGATACTGTGTTGTCAGCACAAGCTCAATTAAGTAAAAGGTGAGCTGTCTGCCCATTACCAAGTCAAGTAAGTGGTGGGCTTCTGTGGAATCATTCAGAGCTCAAAGTGTGACTCTCACAGCATGAGGAAAACAGTGGGCTAGTATCTGGCTCTTGTCTAACTTCATTAAAAAGTTAGTATAACTGCCTGTCTGCTGATGACCCATACCCTGGAGTTTTTCAGTACAAAAGGGTAGAAGACTTAACCTGAAACCAGATTCAGAGTTTTTATTTTTACTGAGCCTGGAAACTATTGGGGAGGGAATGGTGTTTCCTGCTGGGTTTGTCTCCTCTGCATTTTAAAAATCTTATGGTGACATGTGGTACACATATAGAAAAGTACATAAACGTACAGCTTAATGAGTGATTATCAAGCACCCATGTCACCATCACCCATATAAAAAATAGAACATTGCCAGGACTTCGGGAGCCTCCTTCTTGACCTTCCTAAATTGTAACTCCTTCTCTCTTTCCAAAAGGTAACCACTATATTGGCTTCTAAGGAATTAGTCCTTGTTTTCTTTGTTTTTATCAACTGCATATCCTTAAACACCATATTTTAGGTTTGCCTACTTTTGAACTTGATGTGAAATAAATCATAAGGTCTGCATTTCTTTGTGTCTATTTAGACTCAGCATTATGCTTATGACATTCATCCATGTTGTTCCACTTAGCTATAGTCAGTTCATTTTCATTTAAATGTAATATTTTATTATATAATGATACCACAATTTATCCAGAATACTATTGATAGATATTTGGATTCCTTCTTTTTGGGGGCTGTTACTAGTAATGCTGCAGTGAACATTCTTGTGTGTGTCTCATGATGTACATGTACATGAAACTTCCTGGAGTGGAATTGGTATGTGTATTTCCAACTTCAGTGGCTATGGCAAACTATTTTACTAAGCAATTGTACCAGTTTCTAATCTCCCTGCCTCAGAGCATTGTAGGAAAATTTATGTTTCTCCACATTCTTGCCCACATTGATATTGTTGGTCTTTCATTTCAGCCATTCTGATAGGTGTATTTATTGTTGTGTGTTTTTAATTTACATTTTCTTGATGGTTAATGAGATTGAAAATCATTTCATACTTACACTAGCCATTTGGATATCTTTTTTGAAGTGACTTTCTCCCATTTTTCTATGTGTCTGTTTGATTGATTAGTTGATTGATTGATTTGTAGGTATTTTTAACATTTGCCAGATATGAGTTCTTTATCACTTATACACAGTTATATTCTTCTATTCTGTGGCATGCTTTTTCATTCTCTTAATGGTGTCTTAATGGTGTCTTTTGGCAGAGGGTCCTAATTTATTAGTCTTTTTCTTTATGGTATTTTTTGTATACTGTTTAAAAAATATTTCTGTACCCCAAAGTCATAAAGATATTTTCCTGTACTGTCTAATAAAAGATTCACTGTTTTCCATTGAATATTAATATTATATGATGTAGGGAATAAGTTTTTTCTTACTATGGCTATTCACTTGTCTAAGCAATGAACAAAAACAAACAAAAAACAAAGATCATTTCTTCCCTCATACTTTTTTTCTGATGCTTTATTCCTTCCCATACTTTACAGTACTACTTTTGTCATAAACCAAGTGTCCTTATGACATTGTTTCTGGACAAGTTAATCTGTTTATCCTTGTACCAGTATCACACTTTTAGAATTATCTTAATTATTTAGGCTTAAATTTTATATATATTATAAATAGCGTTGTAATGACATTAAATTTTATAAGATTTTTTAAATCTGGTAAAGCATTTTAGTTATTTTTGATCCATATGTTTCTATGCATATTTCGCTTCAGTTTGTCAAGTTACACACACACATACGCAGAGAATGTGGGATTTTGATTGGAATTTCAATAAGTCTTAAAATCCATGAATATAATATATTTCTCCCCACATTAAATATATCTTCTTTAATTTCTCTCAATAATTTTATGTATAGGGAAGTCTTGTATACTTTTATCCTTTTTATTTCTAAATATTTGATATTTTTAACGTTATCATGTTTGGTATCTGTTTACAGTGTTTATTTCTTTATCATTTATTTCAGAATATTTTCAGTTTTTTACTATGATTACACTTTTAACCCATGAGTTATTTAGAAGTAGATTTCATAATTTTCTAAAATACCAGAATTTTCTAGTTATCTTTTTCTTATGCGTTTCTAACCTAAATGACTTATGATCTACCAGTTGTTGAGAGATGTGTTATAATCTTTGCCTATGATTGTGAATTTCTCTGCTTTTCCTCTTTCAATTTTTGCAATATGTATTCTGAGACCACACTATTGGAGACATTTACATTTAGAATTTAGAATTGTTTATCTTCCTGGTCAGGAGACAACTCTTCCTACTACTGGTTGGAGTAAAATGGTACAAAAACATGACAACCTAGACATTGGGTCCTATAGGCAAAGCTATTTTTTAGAAAGAAGTGTGAGTGGATGAATACTGATTGACATCTTTATGACACTGAGTTAAAACTTTGTCGAGGCGTAATATTTTTTAACATTTAGCTGCTGGCAAAATCTGAATCTGAGGAAATTGGAAGATGTGTCACTATATCATGCTTTTTTTTTTTTTTTTTGAGTTGGAGTCTCACTCTGTCGCCTAGACTGGAGTGCAGTGGCCACTCCCGGCTACCGCAGCCTCGACCCACTGGGCTCCGGCAATCCTTCCACCTCAGCCTTCCAAGTAGCTGGAACTACAGGTGCGCGCTACCACGCCCAGCTCATTTTGGTTTATTGTAGAGATGAGGTCTCACCAAGTTGCCCAGGCGGGTCTTGAACCCACGGGGTCAGGCAATCCACTCACCTCAGCCTCCCAAAGGCACGGGATTACAGGCTGAACCACCGAGCCGGCTTATATCATGCATTTTTATTGAGTATTTAATATTTTCAGCCCATATCTGTTTTAGAAATAGTGAATCAGGACTATATACTTGTGAAATTTGCTTCATAGATGTAAAATAACACTTAACTAGAAATTCTGGTCTTTTTTATTGCTCCTGACAGTAAGAATTATCCTACTCAGCTCTCTTGAGTGCCTTCTACATGCCAGCTGCTTTTATGTATATTATCTCATTTAATCATCAAATTGACCTTTTGGATAAAGAATTGTTTACTCAATTTTGCAGAAAAGGAAATTGAAGCTCAGAATGTCCATGTACTTTAACCAAAGCCACAAAGTTAAATACATTGCAGGATTGCAATTGAACCCAAACAGTCAGATTCTTAGTCCTGTCATTGGAAAAAGTTTAGATTTGTAGCTAAAAGCTCAGGCTTTAGAAACACCCTGTCTGGATCTGAACCACTTACTACTTGTGTAATTTTGGTAAAGTTATGTGATCTCCCTGTTCCTCAGTCTTCCCAGTTGTAAAATGGGGCAGGAGCTAGTGGTGGCAATGATTGTCACAGATTAAGTCCTCTGGAAACCGATCTGAGCTGGAGTCCAGTGAATATGATATTTGCTGGGGACCACCCTTGGAAGCAAGTCCTGTGAAAGGCAAGAAGGAAGCAAGATCAGGTAAAGGGAGAAGTCAAAAGCAAAGCAGGTACCAGATAGCCTTGACCAACCTGAGGAACTCTGAGACTAAAATGGTTCATCAGAGTTGTTCTGCACTTGCCAAAATAGCCAGGCCTTTATAGTCCTCCTGCATCTGTGGGCCACCCTGAGACAGGCATGTCCTTGGGCAGTGACCTCTTAACCAAGACGATTAGTGAAGGGATATCTGCTAACAGCACTCCCACCAGTGGGCACATCAAGTCCTTCCTCAAAGGGGAACATGTTCTGCGGTACTTACTTCATAGGGGATATTTTTTAACTTGGAAAAGTTTCTTGTACTCAGCGAGCTCTCAGCAAATGTTAATTATTGTTTCTAGATCACATGCATATTAGCTCTAAGATTCATGCAATGTTAAAAAGCATAAGTTCAAAAATTAATTGATCAGACTACTTAATATAGCTCAGCCAACTTAAAAATAATAATAATAATTAGCAGGAATGCTTGGCCAAACTAGTTTTTTTCTTTTTTAATTTATGGAAGTTTTCAAAGATGCATTTTAAAAAGTAGTATAATGGCCAGGCTCAGTGGCTCATCCTGTAATCTCAGCACTGTGGGAGGCCAAGGCGAGTGGATTGCCTGACCCATGGATTCAACACCAGTCCGGGGAACTTGGCGAGACCTCATCTCTACAATAAATGAAAAAATTAGCCGGGCATGGTAGCGTGTGCCTATAGTTCCAGCTACTTAGAAGGCCAAGGTGGAAGGATCGCCAGAGCCCAGCAGGTTGACGTTGGGGTGGCCGTGAGCATGCCATTGCACTCCAGCCTGGGCAACAAGAGTGAGACTCCAACTCAAAAAAAGAAATTAGTATAATGACTTCTCATGTGCCTATCCTCTAGTTTCCCCTAGTTTCCTCTAGTTTAGGGTAAGGGGTAGACTTGAGGATTTTAGGTCAAATTCCAGATATGATGTTTTACTTGTAAAGACTGTAGTGAGTATTTCTCTCATAAGCGTTTTTTTAAAGATTTTTACATAACTCCCATGTTACATCTAACAGAATTAACAATAGTTTCTTAATATCACCAAATACCAGTTTACACTGAAATTCCCAAATCTAAAGATTTATTTTTAGAATTTTTGTTTAAATCAGGATCCAAAAAGTTCACACAATTTTATTTATGTCTCTTACGTCTCTTTATTCTATAACATTTCAAACTCTCTTCCTTCTTATTTATGGCAGTTATTGCTAGAAAAACAAGGTCATTTGCCCTAGATAATGTCTCATACTCTGAATTTGACTGCTTCCTTTTTGGGTCATGCCATTTAAAGTTAGCATATTCTTCTAAACTCCATATTTCCTATGAAGGATGGTTCTAAACTTAGCTGAATTCTGGTTCAACTGAAAACAAGAAACACTGAGGTGGTGCAATGCATTGAATCAGATTTTAATAGATAAAAAACTTTGATCAGTTATCTTCATCATCTTCAAGTTTCATTTAATTATTACTTTTATATTAAGACTCCATGAGATATCCTTTTATATCTAAATGTAGGTTAAAACTTTTGGTTTTCTTCTCTAATTTTATATTAATGTGTATAAAGTAACATAAATTGTATGTAAATTCTAGAATTAGAAGTCAACCAAATTACATTTGCCAATAACACCTACCATAATAATAATAATGGTATAATAAAGAATATGTTTTTTTTGTTGGCTTGTGACTTTGCCAAAGCTTTGGTTTGTTGAGCATTTAACTGTATTTAAGTTCTGTAAATTATTTATGATCTCATCTGCTGTTTACATAGGTCCTTTTTGTAGTCTTTTTATAAATTTTGAATATAAACCTAGCAGTTTCCCCCTTTAGGCTATTTACCACATTTTAAAAATTGAAAGAATGAGTAAATAATATATTGACATACTCTAGAACAAAATAAACTCCTGGGAATTATTTTCACAAGATGTATATGTCTGAAACAGTTGAAGAAGAAACAGGGTGTGAATATAAACATATTTCAGACATAACACATTCTAGAGAAGTTTTATGTCAGAATACAAGTAATGTATTCTTATATTAATCTACCTATGAGTTTTTATTTTGGTATCTCAAATAGTAGATAGTGTTTAAATGTTACTACATTGTATAGAACTCAAAGGTCCACACAATGGATGTTCTTTGCTTTTCTGTCATTATTTCAACTTAGTTCCTGAATGCTTTTATATTTTTAATTATATATAATTTAATTTAATTTTTAAATTATATATGTATATAAAATAATTTTTTAAAATTTCAATTTTGATATTTCAGGATGACTCAGTCACTTCTGACAAAATATCTCTTTGTGGTAGAATGTCAGTCACCTTTAAGAACCGGGCTTCTCAAACCTGCGGGCTCAGGCAATCCACTCACCTTAGCCTCCCAAAGGCGCGGGATTACAGGCTGAGCCACCAAGACCTCATCTCTACAATAAATATAAAAAAAAAATCAGCCGGGCGTGGTAGCGCATGCCTGTAATTCCGGCTACTTGGAAGGCTAAGGCAGAAGGACCGCCAGAGCCCAGCAGGTCGAGGCTGCGATGGCCGGGAGTGGCCACTGCACTCCAGTCTGGGTGACAGAGTGAGACTTCAACTCAAAAAAAAAAAAGAACCTGGCTTCTCATGGTAGCATCTGTGCAGGGAAAGCATATGTATGGTGAGGGCAGTGGGGTGTGGTGGAGTGTGTTGGTACATCCATCTAGTATGCTCTATAGCAAGAGATAAGTGAAACTCTGCTTTGGATACCTACACTTGAGCTGCTAACTCTACAACTGAAAATTAAAGGCATTCATAATAAGCTTTTCAGCAAAAATAGAAGTAGGGTTTGAACTTCCTCCTTCCAAATATTTTCTGAGTGCATCTGATTGCCTAGTTCTAAATCACTTCTGAACCCTAGCTGCGAAGGACAAAATGTCAGTTTTAGATCCCCAGGCTCTATTCTAGGTAGGAGCACTAGGAGGAAAGTGAAGTGAAGGTGGAACACCCGTCCACCTTATCCATTGCAGAGTCACTGCAGGGTGGTGAAGGGGAAGAACCTTTACTTCCTGACCTGGGTTGATCTGTGATGGTCGCTACTTATACAGTATGTTAAGAAAGATGGTATGTGAGGTTTTATTAGACACTTTTTAGTGTCACCCTAGCTCTGTTTTACAGAGGGTCTTCAGAAAAACAGCTATATCCTCTCTTCACTCTCTTCAGAACTATATATCTGTAATCCTGTGCTTTGGGAGGCCAAAGTGAGTGAATTGCCTGAGCCCACAGGTTTGAGACCCACCTGGGCAACTTGGCAAGACCTCATCTCTACAATAAAATAAAAAAAAATTAGCAGGGTGTGGTAGCGCATGCCTGTAGTTACAGCTACTTGGAAGGCTGAGGCAGAAGGATCGCCGGAGCCGAGCAGGTCGAGGCTACAATGGCCGGGAGTGGCCACTGCACTCCAGTCTGGACGACTTAGTGAGACTCCAACTAAAAAAATAAATAAATAAATAAATAAATAAAAAGAACTATATATCAAACCCTGTTAGGGGTCGAACTATGTCCCCTCAAATACATTTGTTGATATTTTAGCCTCTAGAACCTCAAGATGTGACCTTATTTGAAACAGGGTCACTGCAGATGTAATTAGTTAACATAAGGTCATACTGAAGTAGGGTGGGCCCCTAATCTAATGTGACTGGTATTCTTATAAAAGGGGGCAATTTGGACAGAGACATACATAGAGGGCATATGAATGTGAAGATGACCATCTATAAGCCAAGGAGAAAATCCTAAAACAGTTCCTTTCCCTATAGCTCTCTGAAGGAACCAACCCTACCAACACCTTGTTTCAGACTTCTAGCATTTAAAACTGTAAGATAATACAACTCTGTTATTTCAGCCATCCAGTTTATGGCACTTTGTTATAGCAGCCCTAGCAAACTAATACAAACCCCTTTTCTTTTTAAATTTTTTTATTTTTGACTATTCTGCTTAACTGTATCTCATTGTGTATTGCACTAATGTATTAATTTGTATCTTTATGAGTCAAGAAGTTGAGAAGTTTAATTTGCCTTGACTATTATCTTTAATGAATTACCTTTTAAAGCCTTTGGCCAATTTTTGTATGAGGTTTAGGTTTTTACACTGGGTTGTTTATCGATTTCTTTTTTTTTTTTTTATCAATTTTATTTATTTATTTTTTTTGAGTTGGAGTTTCACTCTGTCACCCAGACTGGAGTGCAGTGGCCGCTCCCAGCCACCGCAGCCTCGACCTGCTGGGCTCCGGCGATCCTTCCACCTCAGCCTTCCAAGTAGCTGGAACTACAGGCACGCGCTACCACGCCCGGCTGATTTTTTGATTTATTGTAGAGATGAGGTCTCACTGCCCAGGCGGGTCTCGAACCTGTGGGCTCAGACAATCCACTCACCTCAGCCTCCCAAAGGTGCAGGATTACAGGCTAAGCCACCGAGCCTGGCTATCAATATTTTTTATTATGATGTTGTGAGGTACAGTTAAGGGTTAGGTATACAATTACGTTTTATTCAGGCACCCTGTTGATAAGAGGTGTTTCCCTGTCCCCAGACAGACATTTGCTACTGTTAATCCCATCTCCCTCCGCCCCTCCCATAGTTTCCCAGTACCGTTAGTCATTTTCTTATAGTATTACATTGGATGTTCAAGGTCCATTATATGAGTGAGAACATGTGATACTCAGATCTTTTTTTCTGTGAGAGGTCACTCAGTATTATAGACTCTAGTTCCATCCAGGTTGCTGTGAAATTCATGATTTTGTTCTTTTTTATGGCTGCGTAGTATTCCATCGTGTATATGTACCACATTTTTTAAATCCAGTCCTGTTTTGATGGGCAGCATGGTTGCTTCCAGGTTCTTTCTATTGTGAACGATGCTGCGATAAACATATGTGTGCAGGTATCTTTTTTTTTTTATAGAGTGATTTGAGTTCTTCAGGATATATTCCCAGTTGGGGATTGCGGGGTCATATGGGAGGTTGATATTTAGAGCTTTTAGGAATCACCACACTGCTTTCCACAGAGGTTGCACTAGTTTACACTCCCACCAACAGTGTAGAAGTGTTCCCTTTTCTCCACACCCTCTCCAGCAGCTGTTATTTTTTGAGTTGCTGATAATTGCCATTCTGACTGGAGTTAGATGATATCTCAGTGTGGTTTTGATTTGCATCTCCCTGATGATTAGTGAGGTTGAACATTTCTTCATATGTCTGTTGGCTGCTCGGATGTCTTCCTTTGTGAAGTGTCTGTTCATATCTTTTGCCCATTTTATAATGGGGTTGTTACAAACCCCTTCTTGATGCATGCGTTTTCACTCAGCTGGCAACATCAAAGGGCAATAATCTAGCAATTATTCCTTTGTTGACCTCTGTATCCCTTCATTAGAGGGTCATGAAGCCTCGATGGGTCTTCTTCTGTAGCCCCTGAAAAGTGGGGTATATAAAGAAGGATGTGCTATGTTCTGAATGTTTGTGTCCCCCTAAAATTCAGTGTTGAAACCCAAACCTAAGGTAATAGTATTAGGAGGTGGGGCCTTTGGGAAATGATTAGGTCACAGGGATGGAGCTCTCAAAAACAGGATCAGTGCTCTTATAAAAAAGACCCAAGAAAGATCTGCCTTGATCTTGGATTTCCCAGCCTCCATAACTGAGAAATAAATTTCTTCTGTTTATAAGCTACCTAGTTTGTGGTATTTTTGTTACAGAAGCCCAAGCTAAGACAGGGTGTCTTCTTGCCCTGGTGGCATGGGTAAACTTCCAGCTTGAGAAATCTCCAGACTAGAAATGATCCCCAACTGCCTGTTTTCAGCATCACCCCCAAACCTCACCCAGTAATTTTTACTCTCCCTAAGAATAATCAAGGTAGGAGAAGGAGTATTGTTCTCTATGTTGACTTTGTATTATGTCATCTTAAGTATTCTGAAAATACTGTTTCCTAGAATTGCATCCTCCACATAGTTCTGGCTTATAATGACACATGATTGGGAGAGTAGATGTCAAGCAAGAGCTATGTTTATGCTTAGGTCTGTGTGAGGTCACTGTGCAACACACACTCACTGGGGATCTGCTGGTGCACATCGTTGATATAAGCTAGCAGTCAGGTGTAACTCCTTCAGCTCTTGTCATGGATCCTCCTTTAGCTTCTCTAAATCCTACATCAGGTTGTGTGTAGCTCCATTGCAAAGTGAACCAGTAAGCTTGGAGACAGTGAATGAGCAGTATGGCTTAGCTAAAGCTAGACTTCCCTGTGACGTATACTGCATTGTCCAAGGTGGCCACAATAGCATTACCCACTCCACATGCTTTTCTGGCCATGTGATGACATTCATATTGAGCTATGGGTCTCTGTTCCCTCCTCCTGAGTCTGGATGTCTCTGTGACAGGGTGATGCTGTGCGACTCTGCGGCTAGGTCACTCCACCTGATCTTTCTGGGGGCATTTGTTCTTAAAACTCCACTACCATCTCTGAGGCATTCCTGGCACATGAAGAGATTACCTGTCAGTATTCCAACTAACAACCAGCATCAGCCATCACATGTGAGTGAGGAAGTGCCTCTAAGGTGACTCTGGCCCCAGAGTTTTCTAACCATACAGCATGAGAGACCCCAAGCTAAGGCAATCCAACCCCCAGAACTGTGAGAGATGAGACCATAATTATTGTTGGGTTTTTTGTTTTAGAATTCTGCTTTTAATTTTCAGTTTGATTGTTGGCCTTGGAAATATTTGTTAAAGATTTTTATTTTCTTTTTTAATTTTTTTATTTTAAAGATGTGGGGTACAATTCAGGGTTAGGTGTACAAATGTTCATTTTGCAGGTGTCCTTGTTGATGAGGTGTACCCCCACTTCCCCAGGCAGATTCGCAGGATGGGCAGTATTATTGATTTTAAGTAACTAAATGTTGGTGTGGTCAGTTACACCTACTAGATTATTGGATCAGTCTCTTTTTGTGTGTCTATTTACAACTCTGATCTCCCAAAATTCTCTCCTGTTCTCTTCTCATCCCCAATCAACAACTGAACCTCCCGTAGTGGAGAGAAAACAAGTTGTTTGGTTTGCGTATTATTCCTAGTAGTTTAAAATTTTTATTTCAGGCTGTAAATCTATCTTTTTTAATGTGGGAAGGTGAGAAAAGAACTCTGTTTAATATTTCAGATTATTGCCACATTCCATTCTTGCAGAGGCATTAGGACTCAATAAAAATGTATTTAAGAGAGTATAAACACTTTCTATCAATAGATTAATGGATAAACAAAATGTAGCATGTACATACAATAGAATATTCAGTCATAAAAAGGAATAAAATTCTGATACATGCTGCAACATGGATGAACCTTGACAACATGCTAAGTGAAATAAGCCAGACACAAGAAGATGAATACTGTATGATACCACTTATACCCAGAATGGGTAAATTCATGGAGATAGAAAGTAAAATAGAGTTTACCAGGGCTTGGAGGAAGGGGAAACAGGGAATTATTATTTACAGAATACAGAGTTTCTGTTTGGAACGAAGAAAAAGTTTTGGAAATAGATAGTGATGGTGATTATATAACACAAGTACAGTGATGAATGTACTTAAAGCCACTGAATTGTTAAAAATGTTTACATTGGTAATATATATAACCACAGTTTAAAAAAAAGACTATAAACACTTGACTCTTTAATTTATCAAATTTGTTTGACCAGTATTTGCTGAATTGCTACTCAGTGCCAAGCACTATGAAAAAATAAACATGACTAAGACATTGACAGCCCCTGCCCTGTAGTCAAAATCCCACCTTTTTCTAAAGGCCTAGTGTAGATGCAACTACCCCTTCATTAATTTCTTTCAACAAGAAACTGTAATGGACATAAGAATAAATAAGTCATGATTCTAAGTCAAGAGTCTAGTATCTACCTAGGGAGATGAAACACATGCCCTAAAAGGTAAGACTGCTTACCTTGTCCTATTTTTTTGTGATAAATAGTATTTAACCAATAGCAGATCCTTGGAGAGTTGAGAGTAAAACAGTCACTCTACCATGGGTGGAGTGGTGGAGGATTCAAAGGGGGTAGGACTTTGAGGCTTAGAGGAAGCCACAGCTTGATCAGTGGGGAGAAGTGGGGGACATTATCTGAGCAAGACAGCAGCGTGAGCACATTGGAAGGACAGTGAGTAGCCATGTTTACAGCTTTTATCGTTGATTTATATAATGCAGAATGTACCTTTACCTTAAAATGTTATCTTGAAAGGATAGTATCTAAAGAGGGATACAAACCATAAGAAATGTACATGTTTTCACCAGAAGGCTCATTTTTATTTTGTTTTTCTTTACCTGTTCTGTGTATCATAGTCTTACTTTATATTCTTATTTGAATGACATCTTTATAATTTTATCTTTTTCATCAAGAACATTATTACATTTTTATAACCTCTATCCTCAGGAAAACAAAGTCAAGTTGCCCAATTTGACTACTAAAAAAATGTTCAGGACATCTCTGACTGAAGCCACTTCCATAAAACCTGCCTTGACTCAAAGGCTTCTATCACATTCAGTAGCAGCAGACCACAAGGTGGAGCTTTCAGCTAGCCAGCCAAAGTCAAGCACTTTCTCAGCTCTGCATCTGCAGCCAGAGTTTCTTCTGGGTAGAAAGAAATCCCTGTCTAACAAGGCACCACAAGTACATTTGGAAGTATTAAAGCCCAACAGAGGAAAGACCCAAGTTCAACACACAAATCTTAGCTCCCAGAGTAACATCACCCCTAAATTCCTACCAGTTTTCAAAAATAGATTGTTACAAATGAACAAAAATATCTCAGCACTTGGCAACCTGAAAAAAAAACAGCATATTGTTACAGACTCTAAATTGTTTTCTCTTAAAACTAGCATGATTCAGGATGACAAACTGAATTTAGGTCCAACAATTAAAAAAAGATCTATTAGTAACATCCAGATGCATGCTCGAAATCTAAATCAGAAGAGCTCCAGACCTCTACAAGAAAAAAATGCTGAGTCCTGTGACAGTATGGCAAAATTTCCCTCTTCTAATGGAAAATCAGCTGTGAGTTTGAATGAAAGTAAACAACTATCTAATAGTGCGGTATTTCAGATATCAAATATCAAAGTAGGGATGATAAAAAGTACCACTGACTGTCAAGAAAATAGAAAAGAAAATTTAACAAACAAATGTGCAACACAAATTTCAGGGAAAGGCCATGAGTCACTACAACTGAAAAGACAACCACACATTTTTGAATCAGACACAGAAATGGAAGGTCCCCAAGTGCTACTGCAACAATCAGAAAATCAAGCTAAAGAAGTTGATGTCAGAGATCACAGATTGATAGTAAGCAGAACAGCCCACAGATCTGAAAGGAAATTATGTCTAGAGTCTTCAAAAACTTCAAAGAAGCGCCATTCCAGTACTATCTATTATGGGCAATCCAGTTCTTCCAATAACCAGGTATATGCTAGCCCTTTAAATCTGTGGATAAGGATTTAAATGATTTGCCCGAGATTATCTAGAACCATACTAAGAAACAGAGGCCATGTGTGGTGCTTCACGCCTATAATCGCAGCACTTTGGGAGGCTAAGGTGGGAGTATTGCTTGAGCCCAGGAGTTTGAGATCAGCCTAGGCAATATAGCAAGACCTTGTCTCTACAAAAAATAAAAAAATTAGCCAGGTATGGTGTCACACACCTGTAGTCTCAGCTACTCAGGAGACTGAGGCAAAAGGATCACCTGAGCCCAGGCGGTGGACCTGTGGTAAGCCACAATCATGCCACTGCACACCAGCCTGAACAACAGAGCAAGACCCCAACTCAGAAGGGAGGGAGGGAGAGAGAGAAGAATATCTACCCTAGCAACTCTAAGTATATGCAGTTAATTTGTAACGAAATGCTGTTCTTCAATCTGATACAGATAGATGACTTTGATCAATCAAAACCAAAGAAATCTCTCATCATTCCTAATGCTTGGAAGTGAAAGAAGAAAATGTACAGTAGGTAACTGAGGTAATATCTTTTAATTTTTATATTCTTTTATTTTATTTTTACATTATCTGAATTGCCAAGCTTAGGGATTCCCAAACTCTTGCTAAGGAGGAGCTACCTTTAAATTCTTGAAATCTTAATATTAGCAAAGAAATAGAAAATGATGAGAACTGTATGCCCCTTGAATCAGGATTACACATAGCAACTGTTTTGTAAAGACCCCAGGGAGGGCTGGGGTGTGAGTGGTCTCGCCATGGGCTCCCACGCTATTCTGGGGATCTTGGAAGACCACAACATGCACAGCAGCAGCAGGCTGCCTAAAGATAGACAACCCAGATGGCTACTTTTGGAGACTCTTACCCAAGATGATAAACCTTAACTGATGTTTCAAGGTTAATTATTTGTTAAAATTTACTCCAAAAGTGCTACAGTGCTGGCTAAATTTAAACTAGAGATTCAGTTGATAATGCTGAGTCCATGGCACGGAATCTGCAAAATCATGCATCTGGAAATTACATTTTATTCTCTTCTGCCATCTGTTCTATTATAAGAGCAAACATATTGCTAAAATATCCACAGATACTTTTTGCATAGAACGATGGAATTCTTTTGATTCAAATTCTTTAAGAACCAACTAGAAAACATTTTCTCTTCCAAATGCTGTTTTTTCTATACTAGGATTTCCAACCTGATTATAGTTAAACAAAAGGTATTTAAGTCTATCCCCATGTATGTTATAATGTTGTGTTTTATGTAGTTTTTGACATCTTACATTTTAACGTACTCAGTGGGTAGTTGAGGAAAAATTTTATGTGCTTAAAAAATGTTATTTGCATTTTTATAAAATAATGAAATCTATTCTAGATTTCATATTGTTTTAGAAGTATAGCACTTCCCCACTTTAAACTAATTAAGACCTTACATGATTTTAAAAATTTTATTTGTATAAATTGATGGGGCACAAGTGCAGTTTTGTTACATAGATATATTGCACAGTGGTGAAGTCAAGGATTTTAGAAAATTCATCACTAGAATAATGCAAATTGCACCTATCAACTAATTTCTCATTTTCTGCCCATCTCTGACTCCCCTATTCTGAGTCTCCATTGGCTATTATTTCATGCTCTACATCGAGGTGTATAGATTATTTAGCCCCCACTTACAGGAATCATCCTAGAAAATAGTTGCCGCCTAGCCAGGTGTGGTGGCATGTGCCTGTAGTTCCAGCTACTTGGAAGACTGAGGCAGAAGGATCACCTGAGCCCAGCAGGTCAAGGCTGCAGTGGTGGTGAGTGTGCCACTGCACTCCAGCCTGGGCAACATAGCGAGACTCCAACTCAAAAACAAAAAGTTACCTCCAAATAATAAGTAAAATTAATACATACTCCTGTAAAAAGTTAGAGTAATACAGAGCATATTTTTTTTAAGTTTAAAAAACTACCTGCAATCCCTCTTTGCAGAGATGATCATTTTGAACATTGGGTGAACACACTTTCAGATGTCTCTCATACTCCTGTGAGCAAGGAATCAGCTCTACATGCTGCTGTGGAACCTTCTTTTACACTCCATTTCTTTTAATGTTTACATAGCATTTTGTTATATGTAGGTGTACTGCATTTAACTAGTCCTCTATTGTTTGACACTTAAGCTATTCCCACTTTTGCCCTGTTTTAACTATGTCATGTAAGTTAATACTCTTGTACAAATCTTTGCACAATATCCAATGATCTTATGTAGTAGTTTTGATAGTTGGAAATATCTTTACTTGGCTCTTACTATTTTTATTTTTGAAATTTGTTATTTTTATTAGAAGTTTTAAACTACACAAAGTACAAATAATAACATGAAGAACCTCTAACTACCTGTCACCCAGATCTACTAACTATTAATATTTCTTCCACTGTCTTTTCTGTGCTTCACAGATACACTTTTTTGCTATAATATTTTAAAACACACTTAAAATATCATATAATTTCACCCATAAATATTAACATATACATCTCTAACATAAGGCATAGTATATTTTTAAAGGAAAAAAATGGATATTTAAAAAAAGGTGTATATTACTTTTAGGGGGTGTCTACTATATCTCTTTTGACTCACTAAATTTTACTTTTTAGTTTTACATGCAAGCTAACAGGAAGGCCTGAATAAATATAAAACCTATTTTACAGCAGAACCAGAGATTTTATTAGGGTGGAGAATTCTGTGTCCAGTAATGTTCATGAGTATCTGCTATATGCCAGGCAGTGGGTTAAGCACTGTGTTCACTACTGAAATGTACAAGACAGCCAAGGCCTGAGTCCTGAAGTCTGGTGGTCCAGTCTCTACCAAATCTATTCTGGCACAGGCTTAGGGATATATATATATATATATATATATTGACAGACATGTCCAGAATGACCTTCTGGTCTATGTTGCAAATAAATTATCTAATGGGGGAGGAAGAAACAGAAATAGAGTTTCTCAACTAATAAGTATTATTCCGGCTTTCAACATTTCAGATGTTTAATTTACAAAATAGTATATAATTGTAATATATTTTAAAAGAAACCAAAAATCTTCATTGAATATTCCACTAAAACAATCATTAAATAAAAATAACCAGTAGAGATCCAAGTATAAGTCGAACTTTGATTTTGTAAATGTGATTTTCTTTCTCTACCACTTCTTTAAATCATTGCATTTAAAAGCAGAAATAAACATGACTCCTTCAAAACTCTAAATGTAACTCTTGTTTCTGAAATTGTTTACTTAATTTGCTATATACCTTTACTGTAAGCATTTCTGTTTTCCAGAATTATCTCTATTTACCAATTATTTTGGCATTTTCATAAGGACATGCCTTGACTAAAGCTCGTTTTGAGTGTGTCTTTCTCATTCTAAAGCAGGTATTATAGATAACTTAATAGACTGCTGTAAGGAGTGGTGGGTCATTTTGTCTGTGAAGCCGTGGGGAAAGTATTTGTTTATGAAAGTAAGGTTAATAAATATGCATATTTAGTCAGTGCAGTCATCCACAGCATGTAGTCATTCTTAAAACCAGCCTTCCCCACTGCTCTGTACATTCCCAGACCACCTTCCTGCTACTGCCCAGTCATTATGCCTTATGCAATGAAGTCTTAGTTTATTATTACACTAAGAAAAATAATTAAAAAGATAAATCCACTGCTGAAGTAGTGTGTGGTATCTTCCAGTTCTTTATATAAATAATCTTGATAGCCCATTCTACTCCATTAATGTCTAAAATTTAGAATTTATAATATTTCATTTAGATAAATGTTACACTACATGGCTAAAACCTGCTATGTTAATATGTCTATTTTCTTTATATAGTAGACTTATTTTTATCTTATAATATTTATCCTAGTGAAAGTTTTAAATATATATGCATATATAAATATGTATACATATGTGATTTAATATAGATAGGTAGATAGATTGCTTGTTGATTTAATATTCCATACTTAGAGAAAAGGTTCTAGACCAAATTTCTGTGTTCAGACCAGATAAGTCAATGAGATTTTGATTCATTTTAAAGATTGCAATTCTTGAAAGCCAAAATAATTTCAAATCTAAGTAGAGAAAACTAAATGTAACTTCTTTAAGTTTGGGGTGATTTATATGCAATGTGGACCACCCCCTTCCAAAAAAATAAAAACAAAAGTTCTACACATTCCAGTTATACATTGCTTTTAAAACCATTATAATTTTAAAACCATAAATACATGAGTTTATGTTTGCCTATATCCAGAAGCTTAAAAAATCAGCCATTGCATTAAGAAATGTGTGGCCATATGTGAGAATTAATGCCACGAATCATATTTATAGAAATGTAAAAATGCTTCTTATGTGCTACTCATATATTAAGTTTCATGGTATTGATTATTATATTGTTTTGGTTTATCTTTTTTTTACTATATATTATAATTGTATTATACATTTTTATTTGTATCTATTGCTTACTGTACCATATAGGTTTTTAAAAAAAGGATGTTATTGGCTAGTTTTTATTTGACTAACCAGTTTGTTAACTAGTTTTTGCTCTTTTTTTTCAAATTGCATATGATTTGGTGCTGAAATTGCCAATATATTGAGTATTATTGATACTTAAGAATGGTCAATATTTATAAATATTTAAGGATGTCATGATTCTTATGTATTGATGCTTAAAATGTTTATGTTGTATCCTACATACTGCCTTCTTTTAAATAAAAAAAGATATTTCAAATAGGTGTATTTTTCATATGTCAAAGCTATATATAGAAATAGAAAGGTTTTGATAAATTGCTAATTCATTTTCCTCTGTGGTCCATTTTTCACATGCATTAGCTGTTCGACCCATGTAAAATAGCTTATTAGGTCCTCACTACTTCATAGAGCTATTATTCTTAAAAATTTTTCATTCTTTAATTCAACAGATAGTAAGTATTTGCTATGTGCCAACACTATTATAGATACTTGGGATATATCAGTGAATACCAACTTTACATTCTAGCAGGAAGAGACAGATGATAAACATTAAGTAGGTAATTGTGTAATGCATTAGAAAGTGACAAGTATAATAGAAAAAGAGAAAATTGAACATGGTACGGTTAGGGTAGGCTTTGAGCAGAGACCTGAATGAGGTGAGGGAGTTGGCCACATGGATATCTGAAGGTTGAGCTTTCCATAAGAACAGCCTTCATATTCAAGAAACACCAGGACGCCCAGACTGCCTTGAGTAGAAGGAACTGAAGAGAGGAGGCGCTAAGACCTGATCATACTGGGCCCTGTAGGCCACGGTAGGGGCATTGACTTTACCCTGACTAAAATGAGATTGGGACCAAAGGAGTGGTGTGGTCTGACTTAGTTTTCCACAGGATCCTTCTGGCTGCTGTGTTATGAGTAGGGGAGTGTAAGAGAAGAAAACAGGGACACCAGTTAAGAATCTAGACAACAGATGACAAAGATGGGTGGCACCACTATGATAGCAGTGGAGGGGATGAAAAGTACTGATTCTGTTCCTATTCTGAGAAGTAGAGCCCACTGGCATAGGGATTTGAGACAAAGAGGTATCTAGGATGAGGCCAGTGTTCTCGGCTGGATCACTTGGAAGGATGGAGTTATCAACTGAGATAAAAAGAAACAAGTTTTGGAGTAAGAGGAGGATTCAGAATATAGACCATTGGGTTTCACAGTGTGGAGTCCATTAATACTCTAATGAGTAATGAGTAATGTATTTGAAGTGATTAAGTGAAAGCCTGACTCAAGCAGATCTAAGAGAGAAGGGAGGGGAGAGATTAGAAGTCATGAGTACAGACAACCCTTCAGAGAAGAATCATCATGGACTTTTCTAAATCCTTGTATTCATTTTCCCATAAACAATATTGTTCTTTGATTATCCTCTTCTTGAAACCCCATTCTCCCATGACCTCTATAATATTACATCTCTGGATGTATTTTTTTCAGTCTTCTTTACTGACTGGCATCAAATACCCCAAAGACCTTGAAGGTTGAACACATTTAGGTGCAGGAGGAATGGGAAGAAGGGTGTTCCAAAGAGAAGGAATAAAATGAGCAAAGGCATGAAGATGTACACATGATTTGGGAACAGTGGATACCGCTTCTGGTATGGTGGTATGGTTAGCATGTGACTGTGTGGGGACCAGAATAACCGCAGATGAAGCTAGAAGGCTACCCCAGGCAGCAGTGGGGAGCTCATCTGGAGACTCTTTCAGAAAGCTGATCCAGGGGGCAGAGACTGGAACATCAGACCTTACTGACGGACCTCGAAATGGCAGGATTTAGGAACTGGTTACATGGTGCCTGCTGGAGGTGAGGATGGAAATAAAGCTGATTTTCAAGTTTGAGCCACTACAAGGAGAGTACTGCCTTTTAAAACTACAGAAAATTGGGAGTGGAGTGGAAAATAGAATGGTAGATGACTGGTTTGTGTGTCATAAACTGGGTTGGGTTGGTGGCATTAGCAGAAGATTCAGGTAAAGAAAGCCAATGGATAACTAGTTGAATCTCAAGAAACGTTAGCATTTGGGGAGTCATCTGCATAGAAATGTGTGTGAGAGTGGAAGGAGTGAAGAGAAGAACACAAATGGCATTTAAAGAGTGAAGAAGCCGGGCTCGGTGTCTCAGCCTGTAATCTCGCGCTTTTGGGAGGCTGAGGTGAGTGGATTGCCTGAGCCCACGGGTTCGAGACCCGCCTGGGCAACTTGGTGAGACCTCATCTCTACAATAAATCAAAATTAGCCGGGCATGGTAGCGCACGCCTGTAGTTCCAGCTACTCAGAAGGCTGAGGTGGAAGGATCGCCAGAGCCCAGCAGGTGGAGGCTGCGGTGGCCGGGAGCAGCCACTGCACTCCAGCCTGGGTGACAGAGTGAGACTCCAACTAAAAAAAAAAGAGTGAAGAAAGGGGAAGGAGGACAGAGAAGAACAGTCAGGATAGGGTCAGAAAGCAGAGTTGCAGTGTGAGGAGGTCAAAGCAACATGTCTTGGATGTTAATCCGCCATGTTGAAAGATATCCAGTTTATTGTTCGTTGTGCAAGAGCAAATACCATAAATCCCGCCCTTAGGTCAGAACAACCTTGATTTATTGTATCTCAGTTGTCCTACACGTCCCTTCTGAATCACCCCTTCCCTGTGGTATATAAACCCTGGGTCTAGGGGTTAATGGTGCAAGGATCTAAACACAGACATGGCTTGTTAGTAAGTGCCTATTAAATATTTCTGTCTAAAAAACCGGATTTGTCAACCTCTTTCTTTGGCTTCTCAGCATCCTGGGACTTTGGGGGATAGGTTTGCATAGACCTGCCTACCACGGAACACAAGAGCGCACAATGTCAAGCACCATGCAGAGTCCTGGAGAAAGAACCTGAAAAGAGAGAGAGGACTGAGTTCTTAACCTTAAGAGGTTCCTAACTGCTGCCACAATCCAACTCATGTCAGGAAGACATGAGAGGTGGGAGGGTGGAGGAAGCAAGCGTTGGAAGCTTCTACCAGAAACTTGGCTGTGAGGCAGGACAAGGAAAAAAAAAAAAAAAGGAATATTAGTGATATGAACCAAAGGGTTAAACATTTAAATACATTCAGGAAATAAAATGTGCCTGGTAAGAAAATATCAAATGGGTAGAATTTTTCCATTTTAACTTTTTCCCCTGTGATTTTTTAAAAATTTGTGGAATGTGCTACCACCTAATTAACAGGAAAAAAATCATCTTAGTTTTATCAGCTTGTTTTTGAAAATAAATGGTATAACTGATTTTTAAAATATTGCATATATTCTTTCCATTCTTTTTTCTCACAATAAAATGTTTTTCTAGTTTCCATAAAAAATAAAATGTATTAATGTTTTACTGTATTCCACAAAGATCATCTTGGCTACTAATATATATATTTACTATATTATGAAATTTCTGAATTTAAAAATATTCAAGGAATGTTCTGCTATTTACATTTCAGAGACTATGTATTATATACTTTATATTACATATAAATAATATAGGTAGTTATATAATATAATATAAAATAATATAATATAGTGCACACATAATATTTTTAATTTTGTTTTACTAGCTCGTTTACAGAGCATCAAAAGGAATTATTTCTAGTTGGCAACCTGTATTCCTGTATAAAAAGTACAAATCTGCAGTCACCCTCAAGGAGAAATCTGACTAAACATAACTGGTTCTATATCTACTTACCTCACTACTAAAATAATTTTGAAATAAAGTCTTTAAACCTCTGATGAACTTAAGTTACCCTAAAATAAAAGCCTGGGTCTGCTCTTAGAGGGAATATATGTCAGTATAATCATTTAGCTAAAATGAATAATATGGAACTTTATAAACTATACCATTACAAAGTTTTACTTCTAAGAATAAGGATTTTATATAAATTTTCTTTTTCACATATATCCCTAGCTCTACTGCTTACTGATATTGCCATACTGAGGCAAATATAGGACCCTAGTAAGCCAAGAGAGCCTAACTACCTTCTTTTCCTTCGGTTCTAAACTTTATAAGCTCTTGTTTTGGTCTGAATCAGAATTTGAAAACTAGCTCCCTGATGGAGGTTATTCAAACTAACCCCTCATAGAAAATAACTCATAACGCTGGATCAATTTTTAAATTTTCTCAGAAACATCAAAGAACCCAAGTGATGTAAGGAATTGCCAGTCTAAAACCTAAGAACCAATGGGAAACCAGAAGGGGAAGTAGAAAATCCAAAGTGACTTTACTCTTAAGAGAACTTTTTTTTTTTTTTTTTGAGTTGGAGTCTCACTCTGTCGCCCAGACTGGTAACCCATTCTCAAACCGAGCTGTGGTTTTGATGACATGAAGGAGTGAGGGAAACAGAAATATAAAAGTCCTGGGCCTGGCTAGGAGGCAGCCCAGCTGGAACTCCCACCCCACCCTGCAGCACACACATTTTGCTGGGGCCCTGCAGCCCTCAGGGTAAAGTTAAGCCACAGATAACTAGCTTTGTCCTTTTCATCCCCAGGGCGCTGTGGGAGAGAGCATACTACCTTGGTGAGGAGTAGAGTAGGGGGAAACATCCCTAAAAGCCCCTCCCTTCCATGAATTGCAGCTAAATTCATATCATCAAGGTGATCCAGGAGACCTCAACCAGTAACTTAGTTTAAGATAATATCAGAAATATCAAATATCAGAAATATAAAAAACCTCAGGAAGAAAAATGAAACTTTTTTGTGTGGCATTAAAGAAGATCAAAGTAAATGGAGAACTAGGTCATGTTTATAGATTGGGTGTGGGGGTGGGGATGTAACTCATTCCAAAACCAGGAGAAGCAAGGAGACCTCTATTAGCAAACAAACAGGCCGCATGTTATTCTCCTGAATTTAAACCTTAGGCTGCTCTCTGGGCAGCCTGAGACCAGAGTCGACACAAACAAGATGGTAGCTGGTCCCAAGACGTTGTCTAAGTTCCAATACCTGAAGCCAGCTCCTCAGTTATAGGGAGGGAAAAAAAATTCCCTCTGACTTTAAGCTGGTTTGGGTGGGGTATGTTTGCACCTTGTGACTGAAGGAGTCATAACTAGTACACATCCTAGTTGTTAAAAATGTATACAGAAAAATATAAAGAAATTAAAAATCATTCCAAACCCCACTACCCAGGAAAAATTGCTGTCAACATTTTGGTGTTCCTCCTTACAGATTTTCATGTGTGTGTACATGCAACCATATTTATTTCTACAAACTTAAAACATGCTGCTTGTTTTATACCCTGATTTTTTTCAGTTAACACTGTTTTATATACACCCATTTGTTGAATGTAATTCAAAAATATTAAGAACTGTATAGATTTTCATCATATAAATATGCCAAAAATAAATGTTTTTTCTTATTGTCCTACTCATTTTAAGTAGCTATGGAGTTTGAGCACTACTCCGTTAGCAGAGATTCAGTCAACATTTTTGACTGTTCAATGCAGTCCTGTTCTAAGCATTGAGAATACAGAAATAAACGTCCCTGAAGCCAAGGAGCTCCTTATGGGTTGCCGCCAGCCACTATCACTACAATAAAACCCATGCCATCTATGGTAGAGAGAAAGGTTGGTGGAATTCACTACATGACCTTATAAAACCTTAATAGGTAAATCATTTACTTATTTAAATAGTGAAGTCTGGGCAAGATAGCAGTCCTCATTTCCAATTTTAAAAAAAGTAGCTGGGCATGGTGGGGCATATCTTGTAGTCCCAGATACTCAGGAGGCTGGGGAGGGAGGATTGTTTGAGGCCAGGAGTTTGAGGCTGTGGTGAGCTGTGATCCATTGCCACTGCACTCCAGCCTGAGTGACAGCATGAGACTCTGACTCAAAAAAAAAAAAGATACTGCTTTACCCAATACATCATACTGATAAATTAATGAATTTACAGCAATGGAGATTTACTGGAATTCTTTCTACTTTGAGAAACTAACAAAAAAATACACAGTGAGATATATACCTTTAGGAATATTTTAATGAACATTTGTAGTTAGGAAAGAGTTTATACAATTTACGGGTACTGGTCTAGGCCCTGAATATTTTTTGTCTCTATTTTTATTATGCTAAAGTTTTTGGAATTTTTACAGTTGTTTTTCAAGTTCACAAAAGAATAGCTTTTTTAAAAATAAGTATTTTTATATCAAATCCTGAAAAAATACACATAATAAAATATGTTACATTCATACTACATTTTAAACTTAAAAGGCACTCAAAACCATTTTCCATTTGATGTTTCTAATAAGATCATAAGTTATTATTTTCATTTATGAGATGAGAACACTGCTGTTGAGAGAATTTATAAAATTTGCTCAAAGTCATACAACTAATAAAAGTGGCAATACTAAGGTTAGAACCCAGTTTCCAGACTCCTAGTTTTTCACTGTTAGCTGACTACGGCGCTTGACCTCCTAGAAGGATGATATTCACAAAAAAGGAAGTTAGTCTCCCCTGAGCCAAGGAAAATGAGACTCCATCCTCAAATGTGGTGGATGGCGGGGCCGGTGTAAAGACAAAGATTTCAGCTGCCCCGCATTTGGTGACTTTCCTACTGCTCTTTCTCCTCCTCTGGTGAGAATAGGCCAAAATAAAAGTTATAATAAGTTATAATAAGGCTTACTTAACCTCCAGGGCTTTCCCTCTTGGAAACGCAAGTCCTGGGCAGCCAACAAGTGGTCCATTTAAAGTAAGAAAAATAAGCCGGGCTCGGTGGCTCAGCCTGTAATCCCGCGCCTTTGGGAGGCTGAGGTGAGTGGATTGCCTGAGCCCGCGGGTTCGAGACCTGCCTGGGCAGCGAGACCTCATCCCTACAGTAATCAAAAAAATCAGCCGGGCGTGGTAGCGCATGCCTGTAATTCCGGCTACTTGGAAGGCTGAGGCGGAAGGATCGCCGGAGCCCAGCAGGTCGAGGCTGCGGTGGCCGGGAGCGGCCACTGCAATCCAGTCTGGGCAACAGAGTGAGACTCCAACTCAAAAAAAAAAAAAAAAAGTAAGAAAAATAAAGGTGGGGGCCTCTGACCACCACTGAGGAACAGGGACCTTGTGCTCAGTGAGCGCAGGTCTTTTCTCCTTGCAGCTGGGGGAAATCCTTTTTTTGTTATAGTTCAGGGCTGGTCTTTTGGACAGCTGCTTTGCAGGCTCACGATCTAGCACCATTCCAATGACATCCATTTCTCTCTTTTTTGGGGGGGGGAAATATAGAAAATGGAACAGGAACTGGTTTGTCTTCCAGATCCATTGCCTATGTAGGAAAATGTTTCTATAAGGAACTTCTCCTATAGAAGGGGGAAATCACTTTGTGTAGCCGGTAAGACTATGAAATGCTTCCCTGAGATCGTATTGCAGTTTTCTAACTTCGGAATGAATTTAAAAGAATTTAAAAGTCCTAGAAATAAGAAATTCTCAGAAAAAGTTGTTATCCATCAGCACAGCCACAGTTTACTAGACCTAGATTGGAAGCCTTACCTAGGACACACTACAGCATGACATTTAACAGTCTAATCTTAATAGGCCATTGGAGAAGTTTTTATTAGAGCTGTAGTGAGAAGAAAGTGAATTGAACTGTAATCGTAGGTCTACATTGTATGACTTTTACCTTCTGGATCTCAATTTTTAAGATAAATTTGAGTTCTGAAAACAATCGCTTATCCGCTTTGTTTCCTGTTTAGTTAGATTCAATACTTATCCACATAATAAGGAGGCTGAAAGACAGGTCTAAGGAAAAAAGGGGAAAGAAAGTTCCATCATGAAGCTACTTGTGACCAATAGGAATCTAAGGTCTTTATTATTTTATGTATCTTTTCAGGATTAACTACAAAGAACAAGAGCACATCAGAAAACTCTTCCATTATTAACTGGAAAAGCAAATGTAAGTCATTAAACTGTGCGGTAGGAAGAGGTATTAAGAAATAACCAGGTTGGGTGCGGTGGTTCAAGCCTGTAATCCCAGCACTCCTGGAGGCCAAGGTGAGGGGATTGCATGAGCCCACAGATTTGAGACCAGCCTGGGCAGCTTCACCTCTACAATAAATGAAAAAAATTAGTTGGATGTGGTAGCACACACCTGTATTTCCGGCTACGTGGAAGGTTGAGGCGGAAGGATCACCTGAGCCCAGCAAGTCGACACTGGGGTGTCCATGAGCATGCATGCCACTGCACTCTAGCCTGGACAACAGAGTGAGACTCCGACTCAAAAAATAAAGAAATAACCAGGACCTAGTTCATCTTATAAACTTTGAAAAAAGAAAAGGAAATCTCTCACCCATCCCTGCCTCCTAAAATAAGTGCTCAAGAGAAGCAGGAGATAATCACCACAAAGCTCAACTGTTTGAGAATGGATTGGGGAACAGAAGTCACACCTATAGTCAGTGTCGCAAATGGGAAGGAGAGGGTAGGTGGGACATAGAACTTGTACCTTGGGGGTATTACTGGGAGCTTCCAGAATGGCTCCTAGGTTCCTGCCCTCTACTGTGGAAAGCCTGTTCCATTTCTTCCCATAACCAAGCCACTCTCAAACTCCTGACCCCCAGAAACTGCAAGACATAAATATTCACGACTGTCTTGAGTCACTGAGTGTCGAGGTTAATTTGTTACATGATGATAGATAACTAACAGCCTCACAGTGTAGGAAACAAGGTCAGGAAGTAGGATTTGCAAGCTGAATCGTTAGGTAAGCAACTGCAGACATTAATGTGAAAAATGAGAAAACATCTGTGCAAACTCAATTGGCCAAATTTGACTGGACTCACCTCACTTTCCCTTGGCGTGAGAGGAGAATACAGCTCTGAAGTCTTACTACCTGAAGCAGATTCCCTAGAAAGTCTGGAGCAATCTGTATATTTACCAAGTCTACCCCACTGTGGGAAACACTGATCTAACTATTATCCTAAGATTGGGAGATCACACCGCCAAATCTTCTTTCCCTAGTTAACTCCTATCAGTGTTTTCTCCAGGAAGCCCAATGGACTCCTAAATCAGGGTTTAGTGCCCCCTCCCTAGTACCCTAATACCCTGTATTGTCCCTTTTGTGGGACATCCCTCTGAGATCTGCTGCACTCAGAGCCCGTCCTGGGAGTCAGGGACCATGTGGCATTGCTGCACCCTGCAGTCTGAGAAGAAAACCATGTCTGCACCTGCCTGTGGCTAGTTCAACTGGCCAGTGATGTACAGAGCAAGAGCTTCCAACACTCAGCGTAGCATTCTCCCTGCTAAGCCACATTGTGTCACCATTTTCAAGGAGTGCTTAAAAATATGTGATCTAGCTTCTGCAAAGCCAAAGAAACCATCTAGAGAGCAGAGAGACAGTCCACAGACAGGGAAAAAATATTTGCCAACTGTATGTCTGACAAAGTCCTAACATCTAGGATCTACAAGGAACTCAAACGTGCCGAAAAGAAAAAAAACAAACAACCCCATTACAAAGTGGGCAAAAGACATGAATAGATAGTTCTCAAAAGAAGACATCTGAGCAGCCAACAGATACATGAAAAAATGCTCAGTCTCACTAGTCATCAAAGAAATGTAAATCAAAACTACACTGAGATACCACCTAACTCCAGACAGGATGACTATCATCAATAACTCAAGAAATGCAACAGATGCTGAGAGGATGCAGCAAAAAGGGAACACTTCTACACTGTTGGTGGGAATGTAAACTAGTACAGCCTCTATGGGAAAAAAAATTTAAAAATCAACCTTCCATATGACCCTACAATTGCCCTACTTGGAATATACCTGGAAGAACTCAAATCACTCTATAAAAAAGATACCTGCACATGTATATTTATCTCAGCATTGTTCACAGTAGCAAGAACATGGAACCAACCATGCTGCCCATCAAAAGAGGACTGGATAAAAAAATGTGGTACATATACACAATGGAATATTACACAGTCATAAAGAACAAAATCATGAACCTCACAGCAACCTGGATGAACTTGGAGTCTATAATACTGAGTGATGTATCACAGAAACAAAGAACTGACTATCACATGTTCTCACTCAAGCAGACCTTGAACAATTATTGTAATACTATAAGAAAAGGATTGGCAGTAGCTGGAAACTGCCGGCAGGGAGCACAGGGAAGCGGAATCGGCAGTAGTGGGAGTCTGCCTGGGGAAGGGGGGCATACCTCGTAAACAAGGGTACCTGCATAATGAACATTAGTATACCTAATCCTGAATTGTACCCCACATCTTTAGAATAAAAAATTAAAAGTTAAAACAAAAATAAATAAATAAATAAAAATAAAAATATGTGATCTAAAGCTGGGCACAGTGGCTGATGCCAATAATCTCAGCACTCTGGGAGGCAGGAGGATTGCTTAAGCCCAGGAGTTCCAGACCAGCCTAGGCAATATAGCAAGACCTTGGCTCTACAAAAAAACAAAAAAACAAAATCAAAAAATTAGCCAAGTGTGGTGGCACACACCTGTAGCCCCAGCTACTCAGGAGGCTGAGATAGAGGATTGCCTGAGCCCAGGAGGTCGAAGCTGCAATGAGCCATGATCTTGCCACTGCACTCCAATCTGGGCAACAGGGTAAGACCCTGACTAAAAAAAAAAAAAAAAAAGTGTGATCAAAAGGAAGGATCTAGAAGACACATTTACATGGTTATTTTCAGGGGTATCAATAGTCTCCATAAACATATAATTCCTCCAAAAACCTTTCTTCGAATTAGCAGTTTTCAATCTTTTCTGTCCTTCACTGTCCCCGTGTACATGCACTCTGGGAACATTTCTCATTTCACACAGTGGTGAATGAGGGTTTGGAATGGTACATGGAGCTTAAATATCTGAAAAGCCCCTCAAGAAGCTAGCTGTGTAGGCTGGGAATTCCCCCACCCCACCCCACCCCCATTACCCTTGGGAATTGTCTTAATTGGTTTGAGCCAGTGCCCAGAAATCTTCCTAGTTTACAACACTGAGAAAATTTGAGAAAAGTATAAACTTCTCTCCATTATCAGCAAAAAGTCCTGGCCCTCAGAGATCCTGATCAAGGATTCCGAAGTCTATCGGGTGGTAATGCACTTCCTTACCCAGTGCCCCGGACCGGGCAGTTGATTGGCAGTCGGGATGCCAGGCGTCTGACAGACCCCTACATACACACACACACACACACACACACACACACACACACACACACACACACACAGAGAGAGAGAGAGAGAGAGAGAGAGAGAGAGAAGAAAGCCCATGTGACCCACCATCTCACAAGGTCCCAGGATGTTCAGCAAGCTTGCAACAGCACCCAGAGTAAGTGGTTGCTAATGATTGCAACCTAGATTTTTATGGCATCTCTATAAAACAAAGAACTTTTATATATTATACAACTGAGCAAACTTGATGTTTCCCAGAGCAATAAATTCAACCTTTTTTCTCCTAAGAACTAATTTTAGTACTTTGTAAACCAAAATAAGCCACGTTACCTACAGGCTATTGAGATGAAACAGAGAAAAGTATTTTTAGTCATATTCATTTTTAACCAGATTTACCACATTTCATTACTTTGCTGCCTATGGTTGCTCTGTGGTCCCTAAGGAAATAACTAGATGAAATTGAGAATAAAAACAACAGAAAGTAGGATATTCAATACCCCAGGTTGGGTATAACTAGCCAGGTCACACAATGATTAAATTTAGCTCTAGTTAACCTGATTTCAAGTGCAGTTCAATTCTGGCGATGAGAAACAAATGTTTGTTCTACATTATTGGGAAATATTTATATTCAAACATGTGGTTTTGAGTTTCCCTGCTGTATAGGAACATGAAGACATAATGGGCAGGTTCTGCTTTCAGAGATCATGGAACATTGCGTTTGTGCTATCAACTAGAAAAAGATTTTACTGGGCCAAGTAGAACATTAACCAGCATTCTTTTCTGTTTCCTTCTCTGTGCACATGTGTAGACACACACATACATACACCCTGCCTAGAGCATCTCCGCCTTGTCTAGAGCTCCAGCGTATTGTGGGACCCATGACTTTTTTATTTTCAGATGGGCTTTTAAAATTTTATTTATTTTTATTTTTATTTTTGAGTAGGGGTCTCTGTCACCCAAGCTGGAGTGCAGTGGCATGATCACAATTCACCACAGGCTCGACTTCCTGGGATCAGGTGATCCTTCCGCCTCAGCCTCCGATGCAGCTGGGACTACAGGTATGCATCACCACAGGCTAACTAGAGCTAAATTTAATCAGCGAATTTTTTGTAGACATGGGTTCTGTCTATATTGCCCAGGTTGGTCTCAAACTCCTGACCTCAAGTGATCCTCCCATCTTGGCCTCCCAAAGTGCTGGGATTGCAGGTGTGAGCCACTGCATCCGGCCCAACCATGACATTTTTGACAGGCCGTTCCATTGAGATTTAATCCCTCCCTCAGCTTTGCCAACCTTGAATGTATTGTCACATTGTTTGAAAGGTGGCCCCAAATCGTGGAGGACCTGCGTAGGTTGGAAGGAAGAGTTTTCAGACACTTAAAGTTAATTATATAACAAGCCTGTGTCATTTCTTCCCAGGGAAAGGGAGGGGTGGGATTTCCAAGTCAAGTTGGTTCACTTTTCCCTGAACTGGTTTTAATTAACCAGTCATCCTGCAGGAATGTGTGGTGATAGACCAGGTGACCCCCTCAAGATTCCTTCAAACCTGTCTGCTACTGAGTCTCAGAATGTAGAACAAAAAGAGATCTTTCTCAACGTGAGCCCAGAGCCTTCCCTTGATACGGAGAAAGTAGAAATACAAGGATGATGTGCAGTTCACACTCACAGAATCATTGGGAGAAAAAATCATAATGTTGCTTTAGCTTCCCATTTTCCTCTTTATTAAAATATGCCCCCCAAAATCTTCTTATTGTGAAGAATATTATGGATTCAACAGAATTCATACAGTAATGCTTGCAATTTAAAGAATAATAATGGAACAGACCTTCTACCACAACCCAAATTCAGAGACAGACCCACCAGAGCTTCCAAGACCTCTTCCTGATGTTAGTCCCTTCAAGAAGTAGCCACTGTCTAGAATATTTTGTTCATCATTTTCTTGCATTTCTTTATAGTTTTACCACTTACGTAGGTATCCCTATGTAATATATCTGCATGTCATCTAAGCTGACTAGATACCAAATGTAATCTTCCGCGACTTTTTTCTTTTTAAAAATTGTATTTTTTAATCTATTTTTTAGTCGGACTCACTCTGTTATCCAGGCTGTAGTGCAGTGGCATGATTACTGCTTATCACAGCCTTGACCTCCTGGGCTTAGGTGATCCTTCCACTTCAGCCTACCAAGTAGCTGGGACTACAGGCACATGCCACCTTGCCTGGCTACTTTTTTTTTTTTTTTAAGAGTTGAGAGATGAGTTCAGCCGGGCTTGGTGGCTCAGCCTGTAATCCCGCGCTTTGGGAGGCTGAGGTGAGTGGATTGCCTGAGCCCGCAGGTTCAAGACCCACCTGGGCACCTTGGTGAGAGCTCATCTCTACAATAAATAAAAAATCAGCTGGGTGTGGTAGCGCACACCTGTAGTTCCAGCTACTTGGAAGGCTGAGGCGGAAGGATCGCTGGAGCCCAGCAGGTTGAGGCTGCGGTGGCCAGGAGCGTGCCACTGACTGCACTCCAGTCTGGGCGACAGAGTGAGACTCCAATTCAAAAAATAAATAAATAAATAAATAAATAAATAAATAAATAAGAGATGAGGTTCACTATGTTGCCCAGGTTGGTCTCGAACTCCTGAACTCAAGCAGTCTTCCCACCATGGCCTCACAAAGTGCTGGGATTACCGGCATGAGTCACCACACTCAACTGACTTTTTTCTCTTATCCAGTATTGTCTTGAGGTTCAACCATGTGGATGTCCTAGTTGTAATTTACTGATTTTCCTTTGGATATATATCCCGTTGTATGAATCTGCCATTACTTATTTATTCTACTGTCAATGGACTTCAGGTTGTTTCCAGTTGCATTTTTGTCTATTTGTTTCTATTTGCTCTGCATATGGTTTGCATGTGTGCAAGCTTCTGTGGACTCTAGGTTGACATGTAAATGGAAAGTCACCTTTAAATTGAAGAAGTGACCTTTAAGCTGAATCTCGAATGGCAAGGAGGTGTCCATGTGATGATAGGAGGCAGAGTGTTCCCAGTAGAAGAAACAGCACACATAGAGGCCGTCTGGTGAGAAGTTTGGCAAGCTAGAGGGCAAACAAGGAGGCCCAGGTGGCCAGAGCATTGGAAGCCCATGGGAAAGTCATCAGAGATAAGATCTAAAGGCAGGCAGAAGCGGATGCCGCAGACACTGTGTCCAGGTTAGATGCAGCAAACAGCTGATACCAGAAGCCACTCAAGGTGGTGTAGAGAGTGGATTACACATTGACAAGACAAAAATCAGGGAGACAGGAGGCAGTCGAGAGATGCAAAGGCGGCTTAGGTCAGAAAAGGCACTGGAGATGGGGAGATGGGAACAAATTGAGAAATATTCTGGAGACGGAGAAGTGAATTTATTACTGGGTTAGACACGGAAGGTGAGGAAAAGAGAGCAATCAGCTTGAGTCCTGCTTTTCTTGCCTTGAAAGACCAAGTGACTGATAGTGACAGTTTCTGGAGATGTACACAGTTATGGGAAAGATGGAGGTGTTTTGGAGGTGTGAGGAAAAGGAGAATTTGGTTTTAGCAGTGTTGGATTTGAAATGCCTACTAGACATCCAGAGGGAGTAGCTGGCAGGCAGGCAGGCCTATGAATCTGGAGAAAGGTCTGGTCTGGAAAAGTCAGTTTGGGTTAGGCATAGTGGCTTACATCTCTAATCCCAGCACTTTGGGAGGCCGAGGTGGACCACTTGAGCCCAGGAGTTTGAGACCAGTCCAGGCAACATAGCAAGATCTCGTCTCTATAAAAAAACCAAAAAATTAGCCTGGCATGGTGGTATACCTGTAGTTTCAGCTACTCGGGAGGCTGAGGTGGAAGGATTGTCTAAACCCAGGAGCCTGCTGTGAGCTATAATCATGCCATTGCACTCCAGCCTGGTCAACGGAGTGAGACCTTGACTCAAAAAAAGTAAAAAAAAAAAAAAATCAAAATCAAAAAGTCAGTTTGGCCACAGGAAAAAGTAGGATTACCCAGAGAAAGCACAGAAAAGGAGCAGTCCAAGAACCAACCATAAGATACTCCCAACATTTTTAGACAAGCGGAGGGAGAAAAGTGAGTGACAGATAGGAATGTTAAGAGGAGAACCAGTAAGGATGGGGTTTTGGAGCTGGGAGATTAGACTGTTTCTGGAAGAAGGGTTTGCTCAATCAAATGCTGCCGACAGGCCAGGTGAGGTGAGGACAGGGTCATGGACTCAACAAGTAGTGATAGCAGGTAATCTTGAAGAAAGCAGTTGTAATTGAGGGTTAGGGAAGATACTCAGCCAGAGTAGGTACAAGTAAATTCTAGATCAGGAAGAGGGAACTGGAGCCAAGATGGGATCTTTCCATAAGTTTAGCTGGCAAGGGTGCCAGAGAACTCGGGTTGGAGCGGGAGAGGAAGCAGGGTGAGAGGAGGGCTTTTGTTTGCTTAAGATGGAAGCTATTAGAGAACACGTGTATGCTGATGGAGGAATTTGCTAGAGAGGAAGTCATTGATGGAGTAGGAAAGTTGCAGGAATAGTGTCCTTGGAAAAGCAAGAGATGACCCAGAACACAAGAGGAGAGGCTGGCCTGTGATTCGAACTGAGATGTTCTCACAGAATAATTTATAATAGAAAAATTGGGAACAACCTATATGGTCAACAATAGGAAAATAGTTTTTTAAAAGTTATAGCATATCCACAAAACGGAAGATTATACAAATCACTTTTTTGGGTTATGATGTATATAGAAAAAATATATATCGGGGGCCCAGGAGCAGTGGCTCACACCTATAATCCTAGCACTTTGGGAGGCTGAAGAGAGAGATTATTTAATCCCAGGAGTTCAAGACCAGCCTGGGCAACAGAGAGAGCTCATTTCTACAAAAAAAATATTAAAAAAGAAATTATCCTGGTGTGGGCAGGAGGATTGCCTGAATTCAGAAGAATGAGGCTGTGGTGAGCTGTGATCATGGCACTGCACTCCAGACTGGGCAACAGAGTGAGGTGATACCCTGACTAAAAAGAAAAAAAAAATCTGAATTTTGAAAAGAAAAATATACATCTGTGTGTACATGTACAAAAGAAAGGAAATGTATCAAGTCATCAAGTTAATACCAGTGATTCATCTGTGTATTATCTGGGGTCATCCATTTCTTTTATATACTTTTTAAAATGTCCAAACTGTCCATAATGAATATATAAAATTGTTTGTGTTGTCAGGAAAAGGACAATTCATATTATTGTTTTAAAATAAATGGTGCAAGGCACAACATTTTTTCTTTTAGGCCAGAGAGCTCTTTTCTTTTGTTTGATAGATGCAAAAATATTACAGGAGGGATCGTGTTTAAATTTAGGTTAATTCCACTTTGCTTTCTTATTTTACTCTTACCTCATCTGTTTTACCTCTTTTGTGTCTTTAGGCATGTTTCACTCAGACACATCACATGCTATGGCTTGTGCTTTCTAGGGCGCTGGATAATCACCCAGATCTTTGGAACATGTGAAGGTAAAGTTAAAATTGTCCTACCTGGAAAACAGAACAGAAACATGCCAGATAACTTCACCCCAGTACATTTCATGATAGAAAGATAGCCGAGTGGAAGCATTCTGTAGCCTTACAGGGAATCCCAGTAACACATTTAAGTGAGAAATTGCAGTTTTAAAAAACTGAAGCCACAGAAGCAGACCAATTTTCTTAATGGTTAATATGTAAGTAACTACTGGAATCAGGGTAAGTACAAGCTTCTCAACAACTGTATAGATCCCCAAACAGAATTCAAGCTTTTATTAAGAAAAAAGAATAAATATTGGGAGGTGCCCGATGTTGACGGCAAACTGTGATTCAGAAATCCTGACCGTGTCAACCTGTTACCACAAACTTAGTGGTCATATTTCCACTAAGCTTTCATTCATTTGTCAAATATTTATTAAGCACCCACGAAGTGCCAGAAACTGTGCAAGGGGCCAGATACCCAATCAAATATACAAGACCCAGTTACTATCCCCCGATCCAGTGGGAAAGATAGGCAATTAAACAAGTCATGTTGATATGTTAAATGCTACTCCAAAGGACATACGATGAGCTATTATGGAAGCAAGTGGCAGAATCAAGGCTGCTAGAAAGAAGAAAAATTTAAGATATTTCCATGGCTGGGAATTAGCAGAGTGAACTGCAAGTGAAAGACTATCCAGGCAGAGAGAAATGTGTACAAGAAGACCCAAGGAGAGCGTGATCGCTTTAAGGAACTAAGGAAGGTCAGCGAGGCTGAGTGGAAGGAGAAAGCAGTGAGAGATGCAACTGAAGAGAAGAAGCTGGAGATTTGGAATTGGAAGCAAGACTTCAGAAAAGGGAATAAGTTAGGAGGTTGTGGCAGCAGGATGGAGAGGAGGAAACTGGTATTTAAGAAGTAGAACTGGACCAGGCTCGGTGGCTGACACCTATCATCCCAGCACTTTAGGAGGCCGAGGTGAGAGGACTGCCTGAGCTCATAGGTTCGAGACCAGCCTGGGCAACTTGGTGAGACCTCATCTCTACAATAATTCAAAAAACTAGCCAGGCGTGGTGGCATGTGCCCATAGTCCCAGCTACTTGGAAGGCTGAGGCGACTGAGCACAGCAGGTCGAGGCTACAGTGGCCATGAGTGTGCCATTGCACTCCAGCCTGGATGACAGAGTGAGATGCCAACTCAAAAAAATAAAAAATAAAATAAAATAAAATACACATTAAAAAAATATGAAGTAGAACTGACAGGACTTAGTGTTAACTAGATAGAGTGAAAGCTTAGAACTGACATTAGACCTTTCTTTGCTAATATAAGCATGTGATGCTATGAGTGTTCCTCAAATCACTGCTTTAGATGTATCCCACAATTTTAATATGCTGTATTTTCATTTTCATTCTGTTTAAAATACTTCCAGTTTCTATTTAGAAGCTCGTGGTTTAGTTTCCAAATACTTGTGACTTTTCCATATGTTTTATGTTATTGCTTTCTAGTTTAATTCCACGTGGTCATTTATTTTAAATCAACAGAGATTTATTTTATAGCCTAGTATATGATATATCCTGGTGAAGGTTTATTTGCACTTTTGAAAAATATGTATTCTGCTACTGTTGAATGGAGCCTTCTATAAATGTCAATGAGGTCAATTTGATGAATACTATGTTCAAGTCTTCTATATCCTTACTGATTTTCTAGCTAATTGTCCCATAAATTATTCAGAGAGGAGTGCCAAAATCTCTAACTGTAATTGTAGGCTTTTAAATTTCTCCCTTTACTACTATCAGTTTTTGCTTTATATCTTTTGAAGTGCTCTTGTTAAGCACATTTATATTCAAGACTATTAGGTCTTCTTGAAGGCTGACCATTTTATCATTGCAAAACATCCTTCAGGGTCCCTGATATTCATTGTTCTGTAGCATATTAATATAGTCACTCAAGTTTTCTTTTGAATACTATTTTCTGGTCATATTATTTCCTCATCTTTTACTTTTAGTCTATCTATATCTTTATATTTCAATGAGTTTCTTATAGACAGTACATAGTCGGATCTTATTTTCTCTTAAAAATCCAATCTAACAGACTCTGCTTTTTACTTGAAGTGTTTAGATAAGTTTACTCTTACTGTAATATGGCTTGATTAAATCTACCATCCTACTGTTTGTTTTATACTTTCTTCAACTTTTCCTATTTCCATTTTTCCTCTTTTCCTACCTTGTTTTGGGTTAATTTTTAGAATCTTATTGTATATTCACTATTGAATTATTAGCTATAACTTTTTGTTTAACTTTATTCCTTATATTATATAAATAAGATAATGTTTATTTTATTGTTTTAGTTGTTGCTCCAGGGTTTTCTGTATACATTTTTAATTTATTGTGGTCTTCTATCACATATAGAGTGACAACCTTACAACAGTAGATAGTTCTATTTATGTCTCTCATTCTTTCTGCAATGATTGTCATACATTTTATTTCTACATGTTATAAGTCTCACAATACATGGTTTTTAGTTTTCCTTTAGATCACATATTTTAAGGAGATTTAAACTGAGAAAAAGTCCTTTATATTTGCCCACATGTTTACCATTTCAATGCCCTCCATCTGCTGTCATTTTTCTTCTGCATAAAGAATTTTCTTTAACATTTTTTTGTAGTTCATAAAATTTCTGTATTTTGCCTTCCTTTTTTGAAAGATACATTCTCTGGTAGAGCATTCTAACTGGACACTTTTTTGTTTCAGTCCTTTAAAGTTTTTGCTCTATTGTCTTCTATCCTTGCATAGAAGTAGAAATCTGTTGTCATTATTATCTTTATCTTTCTAAATGTAATATGTCTCTGGCTGCTTTTAATATCTTATTTTTATTACTGTTTTTAGTAATTGTATTATAAAATGACTTAGTGTGTTGTTTGACATTTATTCTGTTAGGGATTCATTGGAATTCTTGAATCTTTGGATTTAGAGTATTTATCAAGGTTTAAAATTTTCAGGGCCAGGCATGGTGGTTCACACCTGTAATCCCAGCAGTTTGGGAGGGCCAGGTGAGAGGGTTGCTTGAGCCCAGGAGGTTGAGACCAGCCTAAGCAAAATAGTGAGACATTATCTCTACAAAATATAAAAATAATAATAATTTTAGCCATTATTTCTTCAAATACTTTTTTCTCTTCTCTCTCTTTTTTTTCCCTTTTTTTGAGTTGGAGTCTCACTCTGCCGCCCAGACTGGAGTGCAGTGACCACTCCCGGCCACCGCAGCCTCGACCTGCTGGGCTCCGGTGATTCTTCCGCCTCAGCCTTCTGAGTAGCCAGAATTACAGGCATGCGCTACCACGCCCAGCTGATTTTTCGATTTAGTGTAGAGATAAGGTCTTGCTGCCCAAGCGGGTCTCGAACCCGCGGGCTCAGGCAATCCACTCACCTCAGCCTCCCAAAGGCACGGGATTACAGGCTGAGCCACCGAGCCCGGCTTAGTCTTTTTTTCTATGTGTGTTTTATTTCAGATAGTTCCTATTGCATTGTCTTCAAGTTCACTGATCTTTTCTTTTACATTTTCTACTTTAGCGCTAATTCCATATAGTATATTTTTCATTTCAGGTTGTTCATTTTCATCTTTAGTTGTTCCATTGTAGGAACATATATTCCTACATGATTCATATATTTTAAAAATCTTCTCATGATCTTCTTTATGACAGGGGACCCCAAAAACCCGGAATCTATTTATTGAAAAAGTGTATTTATTCTTACATGTTTAAACTTCAAGCATCTAAAAGTACTCTTCATTTGATGCAATACACTTACTGAGACACTTTTTCCACTGCTCAAGAGGTTTTGAACTCAATTTTGATGCCTTTTAGTGCTTCTGCTGTTTTTTGTTTCAACTCTTCCACGTTGGAAAATGTTTCCCCTTGAGAACTTTTTTCATCTGGAGAAACAAACAAAAAAGTCACTTGGAGCAAAATTGGGAGAATAAAGAGGGTGGGGCACAGGTTTTTGGTCAAAAACTGCTGAACAATCAGTGCAGCGTGGGTAAGTGCATTGTCATGGTGGAAAAACAAGTCACCTCTTTGCCACAACTTTGGACATTTCTTCTACAAATCATGATGCAACCGTCTCAAAACTTTCAGATAAAAACTTTGGTTGACTGATCCAGAGGAACAAAATCCAAGGGTATAAGGGCCCACCCTCCAAAAGATAATTCTGGCTTTTGGGAGGATTCCCTCCCCCCCATACCTCTAGTACATATAGAAAAGCAGTTTTTTGTGTGTTTTTTCTTTGTTTCAAATGATACAGCACTTTTAAAAATTTTAGATTTGTGGGGAACATTTGAGGATTTGTTACATAAGCATATTGCAAGAAGGTGAGGTTTGGGCTTCTGTTGAGCCTTCCTCCCACCCAGTGGTCAGGATGGTACCCAATGGGTGGTTTGGTGTCCCTTATCTCCCTTCTATCCCTCCTTTAGCAATTTCCAGCATCTCTTTTTCCCACCTTGTGCCTGTGTGCCCAATGTTTAATGCCCATTTATGAGTGAGAACATGCAGTATTCAGATTTTTGTTTTTGTGATAGTTCACTTAGAATGGTCTCCAGCTGCATACATGTTGCTACAAAGGACATGATTTTGTTCTTTTATGATGGTGTAGTAGTCCATCATGTATTTGTACCACATTTTCTTTTTACAGTCCACCTTTGATGGGCATCTGGGTTGGTTCTGTTTTTGCTATTGTAGATATTGCAGCACAAACTTATATGTGCAGTTGACTATTTTGTAGAGCAATTTGTGTTCCTTTGGGAATATTCCCAGGAGTGGGATTGTTGACTTTAATGGCAGCTATTTTTTATATTATTTGAGAAAATGCCACACAGCTTTCCACAAATGTTGAACTAGCTTACATTCTCACCAACAGTGTAGATGTGTTCTCTTTTCTCTGCAGCCTCATCAAACCTGTTTTTTGTTTTACTTTTTAATGATAACCATTCTGACTAGTGTGAGATGGTATCACATTGTAGTGGTAATTTGCATTTTTCTGATGATTAGTGATGCTAATCATCTAGGAATCTTTAAAATTCTGCCTTGATTTCTGTGTTAACCTAAAAGACACTCAGAAGCATGTTGCTTAATTTTTACATATTTGTGTGTTTGGGGGCATTCCTCTAGGTGGTGGTATCTATTTTCATTCTGCTATGGTCAGAGAATATACTTGACATCATTTCAATCTTTTAAAATTTGTTCATGCTTGATTTGTGTCCATGTATGTGGTTGATCTTAGAATATGTTCTATGTGCTAATGAGAAGAATGTATATTCTGTAGTTGTTGTATGGAGTGTTCTATAGATCTATTAGATCTAATTGGTCTGGTGTTGAGTTAAGGTTCTGGATTTGTTGGCTAGTTTTCTAACCCTAACCCTCAGTGATCTATCTAAAGCTGTTAGTAGGGTAATGAAATCTCTGACTATTATTTTATGTTTGTCTAAGTCCTCTCTTAGGTTAATTGGAAATTGTTTTATAAACCTGGGTGCTCTATGTTGTGTGTGTAGGTGTTCAAATGGATATTTATTGCTGGTGCATTGAGCCCTTTATCACTGTGTAGTGCCCTTCACTATCTCTTTAAAGTCTTATTGATTCGAAGTTCATTTTATCTGATATAAGAATAGCTACTCATTCTCTTTTTTGTTTTCTATTTGCCTAGAAGATCTTTCTCTAGCCCATTACCTTGAGCCTGTGGATATCAGTTGCTGTGAGATGGGTTTCCTGAAGACAGCAGAAGGATGGGTCATGCTTCTTTGTCCAATTTGCCATTCTGTGCCTTTTGAGTGGTACATCCAGTCTGCTCTTGATAATTATTGAGATGTGGGGGTTTGTTCCTGTCATATTGTTGCTAAGAAGCTCCTTTCCATTTTAGTCATGTGGTTGATTTCTATGGTTTGTAGACTCTGTGCTTACTTATGCTTTGGGGATGGGTGGAACTGTTCTTTCATTTTTGTGCTTAAAACTTTCTTAAGCATTTCCTGAAGGGCTGGTCTAGAGGTGAGCCATATTCCATATTCTCTTAGGGATTGCATGTCTGGGAAAGATTTTAATTCTCCTTCATTAATTAAGCTTGGCTTGGTGAGGTAGGAAATTCATGGCTGGGATTGTCTCTCTTTAAGAATGTTAAAGATGGGTCCCCAGTCCCTTCTGGCTTGTAAGGTTTCTGCTGAGAAGTCTGCTGCAATTCAGATGGGTTTCCCTTGGCAGGTGGTTTGTCCTTGTCTCTAGCTGCCTTTAGAATTTTTTCTTCCATGGTCACCCTTGGCAAATCTGATTGTTATGTGCCTTGAGCATGATCTCATGTAATATCCCACAATAAGGAGTTCTCTGAATTTCTTATGTCTGCATGACTACCTCTCTAGCAAGGTAGAAATTTCCTTGGGTGACATGTTGAAGAGTGTGTTCCAAGGTCTTCTCAGTTTTCCCTTCTCTCTCAGGGATACCAATCAGCTATAGATTTGGTCTCTTTACATAATCCCAGCCCTCTCATAAGCTTTGTTCATTTTTCCTAGTTCTTTTCTCATTTTTGTGAGACTGGGTTAATTCAATCTTCAAACTCTGAGACTCTTTCCTCTGCCTGGTCAGTTCTGCTGCTGAGGCTTGCTATTGTGTTTTGAAACTCTCAGAGAGAATTCTTCACTTCCAGAAGTTCAGTTTGGTTCTTATAATGGCCAGATCAGTTTTTACTTTCTCCACTACTTTCATGGCCTGGTTGATTTGAGTAGCCACTTTCTCCTGGATCTCACTGAGTTTGCTTGTCATCCAGAGTGTGAGTTCTATATCTGTCATTAGGGACAGGACATTCTAGATGGGGTCCATTGCTTTGACTCTATGAAGCCCCTTTGTTGGTGCTGAATCATTAAGGTTTTGGAGACTGCCAGTGGGTTTTGGGTTTTTGTTTGGGGTTTTTTGTTTTTTGTTTTTTTTGGTTCTTTCTCATCTGTGATGGCATTCTCTTCCTTTTTTATTTTTTGTTTTGTTATTTTTCATTTGATAAAAATGCTATTATTAGAGTGACAGTTTGAGTTGTTTTTTTACTTGACCTTCCACCTATGATCCACCAGTGAGAAGGACAGAGGTAGGAGGGAGGGTGGGAAGCTGGGGGAAACTGCCTGGCACTGTTTCACTGATGCACTCTGGTGGGAGTGGAGCATGTCCTTTCCTCCAGATGGGAGCTTTCTCCTCCCTTTGGCACAAGCACCAGGGGCCCTGGCTGACTGGGAGCTTTGGTGTCACCCTTCCCCACCTGTGCATCTCATCAGGAGGATTAGTGGGCAGCCAGGAGGGGCCCTACAGCACCTACTCTGGCATAAGTGTTCTGGGGGATATGAGTCAGCCTCCTTCCCTCTAGATAAGTCTTCTGTCAACAGGGTTAGACTGGAGGCCACTGCCTTGCTGGGAGATACTTGGCATTCCTCCCTCAGTCTACAGGTGGGCTTGTGCTGTGCACAGGTGCACCTCCTCCTGGTTCCCACCCTGCTCCCTGGAAGGGGTCATTTCAGTGATGGTGGTCCACTAGAATAAATCATGCTTGCAGTCCTAAACTGGGCTGGGGTGGGTGCTGGCACTACTGGAGAAATGTCCCCAAAGTGAGTATACCATTGCTGCTGGGGGCTTTAGAGGAAGAGAAAGGAGTGTCCATATGGTGCAGACCACCTCCTAGGGTGAACTTCATGGGACGTCTCTTGGCTAGAACTGCAGAGGCTCGCAAGAAGTGTGTAAACAAATTCTCCAATACACTCACCATTCCTTCTCCAGAGTGCCCTCCTGATCTCCTGATAGGGCTGCTTCTGTAGGTGCCTGGGGCTTGGAGATGTCCATCCTCTGTGTTTCTGGGAGCTTGATCAATAAACCTCGGCCTGGATTTCCAGGCTGACAGCAAAAGCAGTAGGCTCACTTCTCCTTTTAGGCTTCTTTGCTAAAAGCTGCTGTCGTTCACTGTCTCCAGTCAGCCACCTGGGCTTCCCCCTAGAATAGCAGTTTTAAAGTCCTTTTCTGCTAAATTTCACAATCCCTATTTTTTCTGAATCTGTTTCTATTCATCAATTTTTCTCCTTATTATGGTACTTATTTTATTTTTCTTATTTTATTTTTTTATTTTACTGATTTGGGGTCTCACTTTGTTGCCCAGGCTAGAGTACAATGGCACCATCACAGCTCACCACAGCCTTGACATCCTGGGCCCAGCCTCCCAAGTAGCTGGGATAGCAGGTGCATGTCACTCCACTCAGCTAATTTTTTGTTTTGTTTTGTTTTGTTTTTTAGTGACAAGGTCTCTCTATGTGGTCTTGAACTCTTGAGCTCAAGCAATCCTCTCATCCTCCCAAAGTGCTAGGATTACTGGTATGAGCCACCTTATCTAGGCTTTTTCTTCTTTTTTGGATGCTTTGTAATTTTTACTAGATGCTAATTCGAATTTACATTGTTGACTGCTGGATTGTATAGTATTGCCTTTCTTAGGAATCACAGCTTTGTCTTGCCTTATATCCAAATGGTTGTTCTCTCTACTTTATTCTGTTTCACAGTTGCTTACAGAAAGAAGGAAATTGCAGGCTGTCTTCCTCCTTCATGGCCAGCAACATGTGTACCCTCATGACTGGGGCTCTAGAGACTTTGGGGGGGCGCAAGGGGTCATGGACAATTCTGAAGTTACTGGCATGGACAAGCAGGTGGATGGTGGTGTCATTCATGGAGATAGCAAATTCCAGGGGGATAAGCAGGGGAGAGGATGAAAGATCGGGTTGTGTTTATCTTTGTGTATGTTGGATCTGAGTTATTTGCAAATCAGTAAAGACATGAGTAAGCAGCGGAGTTTACAGAACACTTCCCTCTTCCCCTCAGCCTCTCCATTCTCTCTGCTGCTACCTCCATGGGATGTACCCCTTCCCAGGGTAATCAACGGTGAATTGTGATATTCCTGCCCTGTAGTCTCCCCCAATACTAGACCGCATGGCCCAGCATCAGTGCATTTCCCAAAGTCTGGTTTAGGCCTTTTTAGATAACACACCAGACGAGACATCAATGATCTAGTGTAAGTTGCATTGCCCCAAGTCCTGTGGCTTCTTCCCTTTTTTTTTCTCTGACCTGACCTTACCTTATTTCCTTCTTTCTTTCTCTTTTTCTTTTTCAATGGTCCCTTCTCCAGTGGAGAGAACTGAAGACCAGGTCAGGCCTGCCAAGGTTTCCTATAGTCTGGGGATCTTTATCAGGAGTGCCTGTGAAGAGCTGTGCACCAACTTCACGAAAATAAGCAATAAAACGTTTGCATATTGTGGTCTAAATCCATATTTGGGAAAGAAAATCATTCTAAGAAAATTATTCTAAAGAATCTCAGTCTGCAGAAATGTAATTCTTACCACAATAATTACAACTTTTATACTATTATGCAAAGCAGCTGACAGCTCCTTCTCAGAAGGAACCACTTCCACATTGGAGTGGTTTCCCAGAAGAAAGACAGTTCAGCCTCAAAGATAAATTCAAGCTCCTATCACTTAAGAGGCAAGAAATTGCGAGAGCTTTAAAATTATAACTTTTTAATATTGTCTCTTTACTAAGTGTGTGTGTGTGTGTATATATGTGTGTGTGTTGTGTGTGTGTGTGTGTGTGTGTGTGTGTGTGTGTGTGTGTATACTGTGTTTTATTACTATTGCTTGATGAGTAAGAGAATCATGTGTTGGGCTGGGAACATTAGCTAGAAAAAGTAGGTTCTGCTTTGTGTTCTATAAGTAGTGAGAGCGTAAAAATAGCCTCTGAATCCCCACGGGTATCTATTGATATCTAATACCAGCCTTCTGCCCTTTTTTTAATTATAATGGGCTCTGGAAAGTGACTGTACAACTTAGTTCTTACTACACTGGAATTCTAGCAAGTTTCGAGACACCATGGTGGTTTCTCTTGCTGCAAAAGAATCGAAACACCATTTAATTGGATTACAAATATCCTCAGGAAATGCTGAGTAGGCCCCCAACTTGTAAGTCAACAATCAAAGGAGTGGTTGATAAAAATATGAAGAAATCTTGACATTTGAGTCCCTGTAAGTCCTTAAAATCATAAATGTTAAGGAATCTGGAAGTATTTAAAGGGAAGAAAACAAGGACTTTTTTTGGTCATTCAGAATTTTGTACTTTAAAAGAGGAAGTGGAATAAAGAAAATGCTATAAAATGAGTTAGGAAGTCATGTGGTAGCCTGCAACAACTTTAACCTAAAACATCTTGAGGTCATTCTGATTCTCTTTTGAAGGCTATTTCTTCTCTGGGTACTTAAAACCATCATTTCCACTCACACTCCTTAACCGGGATCTTTGGCCAAATCCGTGCCACGTCTGAGAAGATCACATGTGTGCCTCTGTCCACATCTTGAGGAGTTCTGTTCTTGCCATCACCCTTGCATTTTATTTCACTTCTCCATCAGGCTCCAGTTTTGAATTCCACAATTGAACCACAGCCTTCTGAGAGATGTCATGCATTTCTCTATTTGCTCTAATGAATCCTGGAAACTTCCACGCCCCAAGAGCTGCCAAGCCAGGGAAGCAATAATCAGTCTCGTATCTGTCCTTCTTCTTAAATTACTGGCCCAGCAGTTACCCACCGCCAAAGGTCACCATGGTCCCAGCCCAAAATCACACAAGACTTTTATCCAAGTTTTCTAAAATAAGATCGTTCATAAATGTCAGTGTCAACCATGCTCATGGTTCCGAGTTCTTAATTTTAGCCAGCATTTGTATCTTAAAAGTTTCCACTAGAGTCCTGTTGTGCAGTGTTTATCTATCCTCCAGATGAACTTGGTTGGACATTTCCATCTGCATAAGGTAAGATGTTGCAGGAGCTGGATAGTTTATTCTAAGATGATGTGGAAGAAAATTCAGAAAAGTATGTTTTTAAGAAAGCAATGGTAGAAATTACTGGATAGTAGACTAGGATACAACAAGGCATGCCACTGAGTTTATTGTCTCAGCCCTCCACAACAAAGAAGTTATCCACCAAAAATGTGAAAGGTGCTGAGGTTGAGAGGCCCTGAGCTAGAGAAATAGGAAGGTGGATCTTCTGACCATCATCTCCCAAGACCTACAGAGTTACATTTTCTGTAACCCAGAGTTACAAGGTTAATCCAGAGAAAAAGGGAACCTACTCTACGGGATATTTTTACATGGGAGGAAAGTAACTTTGACACACAGCATTATCTAATAAAGACTAATGAGTGACCAAAACAATAAGCTCTAGGAGTTAGAGCAGCGGTCCGAACCTTTTTGGCATCAGGGACTGGTTTCGTGGAAGACAATTTTTCCACGGACGGGAGGAAGGGGAGGACAGTGATGGGAATAATCAGGAGTTAGATTCTCATAAACAGCTGCACCCTAGATCCCTGACATGCGCAGTTCACAATAAGGCTCGTGCTCCTATGAGAAAGCGATGCGGCTGCTGATCTGACAGCTCGCCGGCTGCTCACCTCCTGCTGTGGGTCAGTTCTTAACAGACCACCAACTGGCATGGGTCCGAGGCCTTGGGGTTGGGGACCTCTGCTTTAGAGGACAAAGAGACAGCTCTTGAGATCTGCCTTTTCTGGGGTAGTTGGAGAGGACTTTTCTGGGAATTAGAGACTTGAGAATGACCTTGAGAAATGGATAGGAGAGGTGGAAGAAGGAGATTTGCAAATATCAGACGCTGGAAATTTGCAACTGTGTTTAAGGGCAGGGAGTAGACCAGCTTGCCTAGAACAGGGGATTGTGAAAAGAAGTCGTGGAAATTCAGGTTGTAATGGCATGTTGAGGCCAAATGATGGAGAGCCTCCAAGAAGCTTTGGACTTTATTCATAGTGACTATATGTCCATTAGTAAGCAATTCAGTAAATTACTAAAGTAAATGACAAAAGGAAGAAGGAAAACATGCATTTGGAGTTCCCCTCCTCCATCATATGTCCACTAACAATTCTATTTCACACATTCACTGCTTCCAAGACAAGTAGATGTCCTCATGCTGTAAAAGATGGCAGGGTCGAGGGAACAAAGGAAAACAGATGTTTTTTTTTAACAAAGGGTGCCAGTGGCAGGGAACCATATATCCCAACTATCCTATAATCATTCATTCAACAAATATTTATTGAGTGCCTACTATGTACAGGTTCTTTGGACATTGGTTCATTAAGGAATCATAAATCTCAGGTAAGAATGAACTGAAATGTAGTCAGAGCCCTAAACAAAGGCCCTCTGTGAACTTGAGTGCAAATAAACCTCTGATTCAAGTGAGCTACCAAAACCACAAGAAGAAAAGTTAAAACCTGTGTTTCCTGCCTCTAGCTGGAAACACAGAATCAATGGACGAATGTGGGGGAAAGTTGTCAAGTCGTGTCCCAGAACTGGTGTCACACTATGCTAGTGTGATGTCTTCCTCTATGGCACTGTTGGTGCTTGTGAAGACACTGGATACAAGTAATTCCAAAACCAAAATCTCAGCCACCATTCATCCACATCCCCATTGTTCTGACATGCCTGTAGTCTGACTGTAGAGCACATCAACATGCAAAAAATAAAACAGGCCTATAGTCACCCCAGACAGAGAGTCAAACTCACTCAGCAGTAAGTAGTGAGCATGAGTTCTCTTCCTAGGAATGTTTTTATTTTTAATTATTTTATTTTTTTAGGGATGGTGGTCTCGCTATGTTGCCCAGGCTAGTCTCAAACTCCTGGACTCAAGCAGTCCTCCTTCCTCAGCCTCCCAAAATGCTGAGATTATAGGCGTGAGGCAGCACCCTCCCCCTAGGAATGTTTTTAGAAAAGGACTGCTTCAAGTCACAAAGGCCACACTGGTCAGAAATAGCCTCCCCAGAGAGGCTTAGCATAAAGTGAGTGGAGCACTTGTCATATTGGGGAACTACTCCAGGGACAAAGAAAGAAACTGCTCCAAGAGATCATCAAGTCAAGAGTTTTGGCTCTTGGGAATAAAGTAACAGAAACTACTTCTAAATCCTCCTTGCTTGGGAGATGCAAGTGTGGACCAGGACCCCCCATCGGTTGGGGAGAGGCAACTTGCAAATGACAGATGTTGTCACTAGCGGGCTGGGGTTAGGAGTGGTAGTGATTAGAAATACTGAGTTGATCATACTCAGTGATTTATCACAGAAACAAAGAACAGAGTTCCATATGTTCTCACTCATAAGAGGACCTTGAACAATTACAATGCTATAAGAAAGGGATAGGCATTAATGGGAAACTGTCGGTGGCATTGACAGTTGAGGGAAACTGCTAGGGGACGGAAGGGCATACCTCATCAACAAGGGTACCTGCATGATCAATGTTTGTATACCTAACCCTGAATTGTACCCCACATCTTTATAATAAAAATTTTAAAAAAAGAAAACCAGAATGATAAAATAGCACATGGGTCAAATGCATTAATTTGTTCTTCAGCAAAATCAGTTCCACCGTCACCTAAATTATGTACTGAGATTCCTTGTAACATTGTGTTTTCAAAAAGAGTTGCACTAAGGGGTATTCACAAAAAAGAAAAAAAAAGAAAAAAGAAATACTAGCTCTGCCTGTCACGACTGGACCCAGATGAGTAGCAGATTCAGCTTGCTGCCTTAGACATAAATACTGTAGGTATGAGTCTTGCCTCAAAGCTACTACTAACTGTGCTCCATCAAATTCCTCTGGTGTGACCGGGCTGGGTGGCTCAGCCTGTAATCCCAGCACTTTGGGAGGCCGAGGTGAGTGAATTGCCTGAGCCTGAGGGTTTGAGACCCTCCCGGGCAACTTGACGAGACCTCGTCTCTACAATAAATAAAAAATTAACTGGGTGTGGTAGCGCGCTCCTGTAGTTCCAGCTCCTTGGAAGGCTCAAGTGGAAGGATCGCTGGAGCCTAGCAGGTCGAGGCTGCAATGGCCAGTAGCGTGCCACTGCACTCCAGCCTGGGTGACAGAGTGAGATTCCAACTCAAAAAAAAAAAAATTCCTCTGGTGAGGGCAGCCCCCTTGGGTCCCCTCCCACTGTGGGAGCTCTTCTGTCCTGTCAATAAATCCTGCTTTCCAAAAAAAAAAAAAATTCCTCTGGTGAGCAGTCTTCCTTGTTGACATCTAAGATCCACTTCACAACTTTATATTTTTAGAAGTTGTATGTGGAGGCCAGGTGCAGTGGCTCACGCCTGTTATCCCAGCACTTTGGGAGGCCAAGGTGGGAGGATTGCTTGAGCCCAGGAGTTGGAAACCAGCCTGGACAACACAGTGAGACCTTGTCTATACAAAAAAAAAATCAAAAAATGATCCAGGCTTGGTGGTCTGTGCCTGTAGTCCCAGTTACTCAGGAGGCTAAAATGGAAAGATCGCCTGAGGCCAGGATGTCAAGGCTGTGATAAGTCATGATCGTACCACTGCACTACAGCCTGGGCAACAGAGTGAAGCCCTGACAAAAAGAAAAAAAGTTGTATTTGTGCTCTGTAAGTCTCAATATGTGAATCAGTCAGACATGGTGGTTCACGTCCATAATCCCAGCATTTGGGGAGGCTAAGGAAGGAGGATTGATTGAGCCCACAAGTTCGAGATCAGCCTGAGCAACTTGTCAAGAGCTTTCTCTACACTTAAAAAATAAAATAAAATAAATTAGTTACTTGGAAGACTGAGGCAGAAGGATCGCCTGAGTCTATCAGATTGAGGCTTCAGTAGCCATGATTATGCAACTGTACTCCAGCCTGGGCAACAGAGTGAGACTCTGACTCAAAAAAAACCAAAAAACCCACTGCTCTCCTCTCCTGACTCACTCTCTGATGGGAGCCAAGGAGGATGGAGGGGACAGAGACAACCTGTCCCTGGACACCACAACTCCCCTTCTTGCTGATCCTAGCCAGTCCAGCCAGTTATCTGGAGGATTAAAGTGCAGGCATCTGACTGTCCACCCGGCAGAGCCCGATGACAACCTGTGCTCTGGTCCCAGAGCTTTCCCTGGATCCATGGGTCCTTTGAGGCTGGGACATTGGGTAGTGACCTCACCCCCTCCTCCTGGTTGTTCCAACACACCATACCTGCATTGGGACCATGGGGTGGATTAGCCCCACCCTGGCTAAGCAGGTGCCCAGTGGGGATGGAGGTCAAGTGCCCTTTCCTTGCAGACACCCCGTACAATCGGACAGACTCTCTTCAAGAGCACTGCAGATCCCAAAGTGTCCATGCTCCTCCCGCAGTGGGATTCTGCCAACTGCGTTGAGATGGGACCTCTCCCCAAGCCCCATGGGAAGGCCTTCACCCCAGTAGTCATGGATTTCTAAGATAGAGCAGGGAATTCTTGGCATCCCACTCCTTATCCTCAAAGGCAGCCAGTGTTAACAGCTTCTTATGACCCTTAAGCCCTCCACAAAAGTGCTTCTCTAACACATAAAATCGATCACCCATTTTTTTAAGAGCACAGAGCTCTGCATTTCACTTTTTGTTACTGTGTTTTGAAGACTCACCAAGGCCACCAAGGCCAGGTCCTGAGCCCACCTTGCAGCCCTCACCATGTGGACTGACCTGCCCATGGCAGGGACGTCACCTGCCTTGGCTCTCTTCTGTCTTTGGCTGTCCCTCCACATATTCCTGTTGTCCCCCATCTTTTAAATGCTGTGCTCCCAGGATTCTGTCCTCACTCCTATACTCCCCAGGGACCTGGTTCACACTGTTTTTTTTTTTTTTTTCTTGAACCGGGATCTCACTCTGTCACCCAGGCTGGAGTGTAGTCACATGATCACAGTGGCTCACTGCAGCCTCGACCTGCTTAGTTCAGGTTATTCTCCTGCTTCAGCCTCCCGAATAGCTGGAACTACAGGCCTGAACCACCATGCCTGGCTAATTTTTTTAAAATGTTTGTAGAGATGATGTCTCACTATGTTGCTTGGGCTGATCTCCAACTCCTGGACTCTAGCAGTCCTCCTGTCTTGGCCTCTCAAAGTGCTGGGATTGCAGGTGTGAGCCACTTCACCTGGTTGGAGACCTTGTTAATCAGACTTTATAACAGCAACATCCTAGTACTTCATGTGCATAAAACGTCATTCTCCCGCCACTAACTCTGTACAAGGGAAGATGTGATTTGTTCAGACTTCAATTGTATGCTATCTCCACCCTCAGTTCACAGAGTGGACCGCCTGCAGAGTGAGTTTCTGGCCTTTTTAACGACTGTGATTTCACTAGGAGAGAATCCACTGAATAGGACTCTGACAATAATAACCCTTACACTTGTATAGTGTTTTACACTAGACAAAGCACTGACACACTTAACAAATGAACCCTTGCAACACTCTGCAGGCCCGAGGATTTCCATCCCTCCTGGCTGCCCATCAGGACCCAAGGGGGGCGGGGAGAGATGACTTTAAACATCAGCTCAGGCTCAGGCCACATCCAGAGCTCAGACTACACCGAGAGCAATTGCATTGGAATTCTGAGTGTGACACCCCAGCTTCAGCCTCCCCTACTCCCCCTTTTTCCCATGTGACCACTCACGTTCATGGGTCTTGACACTTGACAGTCATCTCAAAACTTCCCGGGTGAGTCCACTGGGTGGCCAAGATTGAGCAGCTCAAAGCCATGCTGCACACATGAGTAGAGAAGCCAGACTTGATGTGTCCTCTGACCCCACCTTAGTGCGTGCAGAAAACAAGGATAAGGCACACTGCCCGATGTGTCTGCCCATTTATAATGGACTTAGGATGGACTCACCAGACCTTCTGCACCCACTCTGTTTCCCCAGCACACCTGCCCTCCAGACTGCCACACTCTGACCCTCCCATCCCCACATTTCCACTGAAAAGGGCTCTCACCAAGGCCACCAAGGCCAGGTCCTGAGCCCACCTTGCAGCCCTCACCATGTGGACTGACCTGCCCATGGCAGGGACGTCACCTGCCTTGGCTCTCTTCTGTCTTTGGCTGCCCCTCCACATATTCCTGTTGTCCCCCATCTTTTAAATGCTGTGCTCCCAGGATTCTGTCCTCACTCCTATACTCCCCAGGGACCCGGTTCACACTGTTGTTCCAATCACTACTTATATTCGAAGGATTCCCAAATCTGTATTTCTGGTGCAAACCTCTTTGTCTGAGCTCGCTCAAGCTGGTCATCTCTACATCAGCTCCCAGCTGGTACCAAAATTCATCCACAAATGCCTGAGTTCTGACTCTTACCAAGTTCTCCATGAATTTTGACCCATTTTTCTGATGCAACCAGATGCAATATTTCCATCTCCCAGATTTATAACCATGATGACACTTCCAAAACATCCAGAGGGTGATTCACGTGTTTTGGCTTGACTTGCAAACCTCACTTCCCTTGAATTTCATGGTCACCAAGACCCCTTTACATTGACTGTTGTCAACCACCTCCCCCCTTCCCATGCCTCTGTGAATAATTTCCCTTGGCCAGAAATGTGTTTCTCAATGTGATATCACCCTAAAGTCCACCTCTGCTGTGGACTTTTCTCCCGTATGCCCACTCATGTCCATGGGACTTGACACACAGCCATCATCTCAAGTTTCCTCAAGTGTTCTATCTCCCTCCCCTGCCATCAGCTACTTTTTTTTTTTGCCCCAGCACCTGAAAAACATTGAAAGAACTTCAGAAATCCTGAAATAAGTTTTTTTATGCATGTCATTTATTGTTTGTGTTAATTCAACCAACCAAAAGAGTCATAATATCACTTTGTAGATTAAATGAACCTAGGTCAGGCGCTGTGACTCACACCTGTAATTCTAGCACCTTGGAAGACTGAAGCAGGAGGATTGCTTGAGCCCAGGAGTTAGAGACCATCCTAGGCAACATAGTGAAACCTCGTCTCTACAAAAAATGGAAAATAAAAAATAATTAGCCAGGCTCAGTGGCTCAGTCTGTAATCCCACGCCTTTGGGAGGCTGAGGTGAGTGGATTGCCTGAGCCCGCGGGTTCAAGACCTGCCTGGGCAGGCGAGACCTCATCTCTACAATAAATAAAAAATTAGCCGGGCGTGGTAGTGTACGCCTGTAGTTCCAGCTACTTGGGAGGCTGAGGTGGAAGGATCGCCGGAGCCCAGCAGGTGGAGGCTGCGGTGGCCAGGAGCGGCCACTGCACTCCAGTCTGGGCAACAGAGTGAGACTCCAACTCAAAAAAAAAAAAAATTAATGAACCAGATACTTGCCTCCTGTTGTTCATTTTGCAGCCAGCATGATGGTTGTTTACCAATGAGTAGACAAACATGAAAAGGATCTAAGACATGTCAGTTTGTGACAATACCGGGGGGTAATGCATGTGGTATGATAGGATAAAGTAACTATAAAGTCACCTGCTTCCTGCATCCATGTCTCTGCTTGTGTCGTCTGTGTCCCATGTTAGTATCTTTCTCATTAATCGAGATTATAAACAAGATGTTGCACACAGTATGATGGCACACACGAGACAGTGCCAGTAAAATGTTAATCAATGACAAGACACAAAGAGGTTAGGGACAACTTTAAAATCCCTGACTCAGAGCACTAGGAAATTTCATCAGTCCCTTGGGCCTATTGGAACCAGTCCAGAGCTGAGGAGATGAGCAGACTGAGCCCGCTGGGAAAGTGTCATAGAATACATGAAGTTGCAGTTGTGCCTCGGAGAATGGGGAGGGTTTGAATACCTGGAAATGTGAGTGCACTAGCAGATTTATAAAGTGGAAAATCTGGCCCAGTTCAGTGGCTCACACCTGTCATCCCAGCACTTTGGGAGGCCAAGGTGGGAGGACTGCTTGAGCCTAGGAGTTCAAGACCAGCCCTGGCAACATAGCGAGATCTCACCTCTACAAAAATTAAAAAAAAAAAAAATTAGCCTGGCATGGTGGTGCACCTTGTAGTCCCAGCTACTCAGGAAGAGGCTTAGGTGGAAGGCTCACCTAAGCCCAGGAGGGTGTGGTAGAGATGACTATCCTAAGCAAGCTCAGACCTCCTGAGCTCAGGAGTTTGAACCATGATTGTGCCACTACACTTTAGCTCGGGTGACAGAGTGAGATTCCAACTCAGAAAAAAAGAAAGAAAGAAAGAAAAAATAGAAAATGGAAAATTGTTTAGGAAATGGTGGCATTTATGTGGAACTTCCCAAAGACATGTCTACAGGCTCAAAAGAGTCTGGGCAAATATGCTGCTTACAAGTTTTCCATTTTACATATTGCTCAAACATCTCAACAGCAACAATATAAAAACAAATAACCCTATTAAAAAGTGGGCAAAGGACACGAACAGATATTTTTTAAAAGATAACATACAAATGGCCAAAAGCATATGAAAAAATGTCAACATCACTAATCATCAGAGCAATGCAAATTAAAACCACAGTGAGCTATTATCTTACACCAGTCAGAATGGCTGTTAATAAAAAGCCAAAGATGTTGGTGAGGGTGCAGAGAAAAGGGAATGCTCACATACTGTTGCTGGGAATGTAAATTAGTACAACCTCTATGGAAAACAGTATGGGTATTACTCAAGGGACTAAAAATAGAAGTACCATTTGACCCAGCAATTTCACTACTGGGTATCCACCCAAAGGAACATAAGGCATTACATCATAAAGACACCTGCACTCGCATGTTTGCTGCAGCCCTATTCACAATAGCAAAGATATGGAATTGACTCGTGTCTGTCAATAGAGGAAATGTGATAAACACACACACACACACACACACCATGGAATACTATCCAGCCATAATAAAGAATAAAATCATATGTTTTGCAACAACATGGATGGAACTGGAGGTCATTATCTTAAGTAAAATAACTCAGAATCAGAAAGTCAAATACCACATGTTCTTATTTATAAGTGGGAACTAAATAATGCATAGACATGGACATTTGAAAGAGCGGTGGGGGGTGAGAAACTATTTAATGGGTACAATATGCACTATTCAAGGAATGGTCCCCCTAGAGATCCCCCCCAGAGTGTTTCCTGTTCCTCTCAGTTACTGCATGTCCCAACTCTCTCTCTCTCTCTCTCTTTTTTTTTTTTGTGAGTCGGGGTCTCACTCTGTCACCCAGACTGGAATATAGGGGTGCAATCCCAGTCCACTGCAGCATTGACTTCCTGGTCTCAAGTGGTCCTTCCACCTCAGCCTCTCAAGTAGCTAGGACTACAGGCAAGTGGTACTATGCCCAGCTAATTTCTTGTATTTTCTTGTAGAGACAAGATCTTGCTATGTTGCTCAGGCTAGTCTTGAACTCCTGGGCACAAGCAATTCTTCCCATCTCAGTCTTTCAAAGTGCAGGATTTAGGAGTGGGCCACATGTCCAGCCACATCCCATGTCGTAATCAGATATGAAAATTACATACAGCAGAAGGTTAAGCATGAGGGGCTGGAAAGCCACTACAGAATTATCTACAGAAAAAATGCTTACGTTAGACAAGCTAAGTTTTCAGCATAGTGCCCATGAATGTTTGTTGAGTGAATATACTTTGGACAAAATATAAGCCATATAATACATTATAGTAAACTTGGAAAATAAAGTGGGAAAAAACTACTCACCATCATGACCCAACTACCACGGATCTTGTGATTTATATTTTACTTTTTATATGCAAAAGTAAGTCGTTCTCATCATTGTGTTCCAGTAATCTTGCAGTCTCATTTTCTTTGGCTTATCTTTATATCATGATCAGCCTCCCATGTTGCCCATGTAATCCACATAATTATCATTTTAATGACTGAATGAATGTCTTAGATTACTTTGTAACAATGTTCCATCATGAACTTACATTTCCCTAAGATTGGGCATATATGTTATTACAAGTTTTTTTGTTTTGGGGGTTTTTTGTTTGTTTGTTTGTTTTTGAATTGGAGTCTCACTCTGTCACCCAGACTGGAGTAGCACACTCACGGCCACCCCAACATTGACCTGCTGGGCTCCGATAATCCTTCTGCCACAGGCTTCCAAGTAGCTGGATACAGGTGCACACTACCACACCCAGCAACTTTTTTACTTATTGTAGAGACGAGGTCTCACCAAGTTGCCCAGGCTGGTCTCAAATCCACGGGCTCAGGCAATCCACTAGCCTCAGCCTCCCAAAGTGTTGGGATTACAGGCTGAGCCACTGAGCCTGAACACAAAATTTCCATTTCACATAATGCTATGATGAACAACTTACTCCATACAGCTCAATTAATACTTTAGATTAACCATATGATGCAGCTGAAGAAAATGTGGGTTTCACGAGGCTTACCATGGTAACAGGCACTTAGACAAAAATGGAAGAGAGAAAAAGACATTTTAAATGATGGCAAATCAAGTAAAAGCCAGCATGTGATTAGTCCTATATTATAGAAAAATTTCATTAGTTCAGATTAACTGGAGAAAGGTTAATTAGATGCTAAATTAGTGCATCTAATTTAATGTTATTATTTTTAATTATATAAAAATGCAAGTTTATTGTTTCATTTTTCCAAATGAAAATCTGTCAAGATTTGCAAATACTATTTAATTTGTGAGAATCGCAAACAATTTGTAATAGGCTGCAAATGGATACTGATAAAGTACTTACACAGTAGTCAATTTAATCAAGGAGCAAGGTGATTTTAAAATCTGGAAAGCAAGGTCGAGTATGGCTCACTTGTAATCCCAGCATTTTGGGAGACCAAAGTAGGAGGATCATTTGAAGCCAGGAGTCTGAGGCCAGCCTGGGCAACATAGCAAGACCCCACCTCTACTATAAATAAATTCTGGACAGCTGACAGGTGACTTAGCATGTCTGGGAAGGAGTGGGTGGAAGCAAGGCATTAACAAGTTTTGTTGAAAGCACAAACCCATATTCCTGCTCATTCTGCTGTCCAGACAACTTGTCTCCACTCTCCCAGGCACAGGCTGAGGTTTTTTTCTCAGCAGGTATGATGCAGGCTCTTGGACTGGGAGACACCATGCACTGCAGAGAACATGGGCATGCTCTGAGGAGAAGGTCCAAAGATCAAGAGCAACCACCAGCACAGAGCACGTGCTCCATAAATATTTATTGAATTGGTTACTGGTGAATTCAAAATCATTTAATCATATAGGGAGACTATGATGGTTCATCTTAAATTAAGCACTAAGTGTTGCTGTGAGGTAAGTTGCAGATGTGGTTAACATCTATAATCAACTGACTTTCAGTAAGTAGATCACCCATGATAATGTGAGTTGAATCCACTGAAAGCCTTAAAAGTAAAATCTGAGTTTCCCAGAAAAGAAAGAATGCTGCTTGAAGACTGCAGCAAACTGCAGCCTGCGTTTCCAGGTGCTGGCCTGTCCTTTAAAATTCAGATGTGACACCTCCCACAATAGTGTCAGCCAGCCTCCTATTGGTTTTTTTCCTCTGGAGAACCCTGAATAATTCAGCAACCTCAGTCTTCCTCCAAGTTGCTCCCAGAACTCTAGCACCAAGCCCAAGTCCTCCGCACAACAAATTGAAAAATACTTTTCTGGGGAACCTGACCAGCTCAAGAGGAAATGTTCAAATTTCCTCTTGATGCTGGCATCAGAGGTTCCCCAATTAAAAAGCTCAGATCGCTCCACATAAACTCTACACCTACCAAGCCCACATAAATGCTCAAAACTCCATCAAGTTCTTAGTCCCAGTTTTCAACTGTGAACAAGACCAAGATCTAGAAACCCTCAGGGAACAATTATAAAAGGACTCTTGGCTATTAAAATATGATGGCAGAATGAAAAATTCAGCAGAAGAGATAGAAGATAAAGATAAGGAAATCTCCAGAAAATAGAGAAAAAGAATATATGAAAAAGACAAGATGAAGATAAGACAAAGGAGAATACATTCAGGAGGCCTAATTTTTTTTAAATTAAAATAATATCTGAAAGAAAAGAAATAATCAAAAAAGTAATTCAAGAAAATTTCCAAGACGTAAAAAGTATGAGTTTCCTGATAGAGAGACCCACTGATAAAAAGACCCCAGTATAATGGGAGAAATTTTATAATATGATGATAGTTCAAAACACTGGAGACCAAAAATCCCTACAACTATCCAGAAAGAAAAAAATAAGCAATATCCAAATTAACAGGAATCAGAATAGCTTCAGAATGCAACAGCAGTACTAAAAGGCAGTGACATCCAATTTGTCATTATTCTGAAAGAAAAATGAATTTCCAACTTAGAAGTCTATGTTCAGCCAAACAATCAACCATGTCTCAGAGTAGATTGGAGGCATTTCAGACATTCAAGATGTAAAATAAATGAACTCCTGTGATCCCTTTCTCAGAAAGCTACTGGAAAATGTGCCTCCACAAAACAAGGGGTTGGCCCAGCACGGTGTCTCACACCTATAATCTTAGCAATTTAGGAGGCCAAGACGGGAGGATTGCTTGCACCCAGGAGTTCAAGATCAGCCTGGGCAACATAGTGAGACTCAGTCTATTTTTAAAAAAAATCAAACCAAGAATGTGAAGACGTGGAAGACAGAACCTAAGATCTAGCACAGAGAGGAGGAGAATGTGGGTTGTGGTGGTGGAGGGCCATCTCGGAAAGGCAACTGTGCCCCTGGTCCATAGGTTGCCCTTCAGATGGAACGAGGACCTCAGTGGGATGTCCTCAGGACTGTGTGACCAACATAGCAGAATGTCTTGACAGGAGATCCAGACAAATGAAAAATAGTTTGAGGTTGAAGTCATAACAAAAACCAAGCAAACGAAAAAGAGCATTACAAAGCCCAGGGAAAACAGAACTTTGTGCAACAAATTCATGGTTCAGCTATGAATCACCTGTAGTCACCACCACATAATCATTGAGCACTGAGCTACACAAAATGATGACAGAACAACACTGGGGAGGTACATGAATGAGGTGGCAGGTGGGAGCCAGAGCAGGGGCAGGAAGAAGGAGCTATAAACCCTCATATCCATCGCTAGTAAATAAATAACACCTGACACTGAAAGATGAGAGAGCATTGGTAACAATCAAGCATGGTGCTTAATGGTGGAGAGGTAGCTGGGAGCAGTGGCTCACACCTGTAATCCCAGTATTTTGGGAGGCCAAGGCAGGAAGACTGTTTGAATCCAGGAGTTCGAGGTCATCCTGGGCAATATAGCAAGACCTTGTCTCTATAAAAAATTTTAAAACTTAGCCAGCACCTGTAAATCTCAGCTACTTGGGAAGTTGAGGTGGAAGGATCACCTGAGCCCAGGAGGTCAAGGCTGAGGTAAGCCATGATTGTGGCAACAGAGTAAGACCCCAACTCAAAAAAAAAAAAAAGTTGGAGAGGTAACTACTCAAATGTCACCTGGAGTAAAGTTGTTGCTTCCTTGAGGGGGAAAGGAGGGACAGGAAGGCTGGAAACTGCTCATTTTTATAACAATTTTATACAGCTGTTTGAATGTTTAAACCATGTGCATGTATAACTGTGATGACAATAAAAACTAGAAAACAAGACAAAAAACCTTTTTAAGATTTAGTCCAGCCCGTGTCTGAATGATCTCAAAAGTGTCTAAAGTATTCATGACTCATGGCTGTCATAAAACTAAATTGTATTGAGTAGTTCTAGTAGTGTCATTGTTTCATTAAAGTTTACTGTTTGGGAGGCATCAGTGGAATTGGAGAATTTTTACTTTTTTCATTCTTTCTTTTATTTTTCTTTCTTCCCTCCTTCCAGCCCGCCCTCCCTCCTTTTTCCTTTCTCTCTCTCTCTCTCTCTCTCTCTCTCTCTCTCTCTCTCTCTCTCTCTCCTCTCTCTCTCTCTCTCTCTTTCTTTCTGCCAGTCTCATTCTGTTGCCCAGGCTGGAGTGCAGTGGCATGATCATAGCTCACTACAGCCTTGAACTTTCAGGCTCAAGTGATTCTCCCACCTCAGCCTCCCAAGTAGCTGGGACTACAGGCAAACACAAATGCACCAAGCTGTTTGTTTGTTTGTTTGTTTTTGAGTCAGAGTCTCAATCTGTCACCCAAACTGGAGTGCAGTAGCATGAGCATGGCTCACTGCAGCCTCGACCTCTTGGCTCAGACTATACTTCCACCTCAGCCTCCTGAGTATCTGGGACTATGGATGTGTGCCACCACACCTGACTAGATTTATTTTATTTTATTTTATTTTATTATTTTTGTAGAGACGAGGTCTTGCCATGTTGCCTAGGCTGGTCTCAAACTCCTGGGCTCAAGCAATCCTCCCGCCTTGGCTGAGATCACAGTGTGAGTCACCGCACCCAGTCAGAATTGGAGAATTTGAGAAGTTGCAGAGTTGAGAGTGTACACTGTCCCAGGATTAGGCAATGTTTTAATTTCTTGTGGAGCTATGCTATTGGCCCTCTTACCTAAGTGGATAGATCATCTCCCTCCCCTATTCTAGAACGTTCTTCCTCTTTCTTCTAGCTAATCATAAGAGCAGATATCTATATTGGTGCAGACTGTCGGGGGTACTTAAGCACCAAGATGTGTAGTCACACAGGATCTTCAACACCTATGTGCAGGTGTTAACCACTGTGAGATGAGAACTCTCCTGAGCAGAAGATGGCAGTGACCTCCAAGGGCAAAGGGCAAAATTTTTATTGGAAAAACAGATTTATCCTGGTCTTTCCAATACTATTCCCCCATGTCCTGTCATGTGGTGTAGGTGGTCTTATGTTGGAAGGGGCTGGGACTGTAAGAGATTAGTATTGGGGGAGTGATTTTCCCATGTACCTCTGGGATTGGCTTATGGTCAATGGGCTGAGACTATGAAAATGAGGCCCTGCCTCTCTGAAATACAGATATTATTACCACCTCCTTTTGCTGAAAAGGAGGCTTCAGAGCAGTGCTGGCAGGGCCAGTACTTGACATCAAACGTGTCTGATTCCTGAACTCATGGTCTTTTGGCTACCCTGGGCTGCTTCTGTATCTTGAAGATTTTAAAGGCACTGTGATGGTTAATATCATATGTCAACTTGACTGGCCACAGGGTGCCCAGATATTTGACTATACAATATTTTTCTCTCTCTTTTTTTTAAATAACTAATTACACTCTAGACTTTATTAGGATTGGATTAGTTTTCCACTTCAGTTTTTTTCTTCTTCTGGGATCTAATCCATGATGCCACACTGTATTTGCCATATACAGATTTTTGAGAAGAGTGATTAAGCACTGGGGTTTTCATAGTTTTACTTTAAGAAATTGAATGTGCTTAGCCATAGGAAAGGAAATTGCACATAAATCAACCCAGTGTGTTGAAACACTGTAACTTATTTTTGTGTGACAAAATGAAACTTAACCAAAGAAGCTCACAGGCCTGATCATTATATTTATTTATTTATTTATATTTATATTTATTATATCTATGTAATGTGTATATAATATATGTGTGTATATATATTACATATACATACACACTCATCTGACATTATTAGAAAGAATATAAAATGCAGGATTAGAACAGAGGAAAACCAGGCAGGAGATGCATGATGACCATCTACTTTCTAAATGAACTCTGTCAGTCATCAAACTTCCCGAACCTGGAAGTCTATTTGCCTCCCTGAATCTCCCAGCACAGAAGAGCCCGATTTCTTTATTCAGGACATGTTTACTGAGCACCTCATTATACGACAAGCCCTGGGAACCCAGTGACACCCAGGCTCATGAGGGTCCTGCCCTGTAGAGTCAATGATTAGGCAACCCCTGGCCTGTGCACAGTTTGCAACACCCCTGAGTTGCTGTCACCTGGTGGATCACCAGGCAATCGAGTCACAGAACATAAGAGCTTAGGCCTCGAGAGATCAAGTCCATTCCTCATGTGCAGAGTGGGAAACCAGGGCCTGGAGGTCAACCCCAAACACTGAGATATGCCCAAGGCCACCAAACCAGGCAATAGGATAGCAGAGACCAGAAACCAGATCCTCCGCCCCATGTGGGTGTCTCATCCTACAAGCCTACTGCAAACACAGTTCAAATCCCAGGTACTGGCTTCTAGACCAACCTGGAGCTTGTCAGACTCACCTTTCAAGGAAAAAGGGATGAATCCCAACATCAAGAAAAAAGTGAGAGAAAGAAAAACGCTTCCAGACGATCACTAGCCCAATATTTTCTTATTTCTTAGGCTTGGAAAACATCTGCCCCATTCCAAATCTCTGGGCACATTCTCAAGAAATACTGCTACTTACATCTATTAAAAGCTCCTTGGAGAGCACGGTCGGGTACTTAGGATTCCAATTTATATATTACAGTCTCAACTTGAAATACCACAGTTAATGTATCAATGTTAAAAATGCAGCGCTTGAAGTATTTACTAAAGTTTCATTGAATCCTGTGTTCCTCTGGGACCTGTAGAAATTAGAAGCCTGGGGAAAATAATGATTAGCAAGCATTTATACCTCATAGCAACCCGTCATTGCAAAAAGAAGTTTTAAGTGCTTTTAAGCTTTTCATTTCTCAGTGCCTCTCCTGTGAGACGGCAGCTCTGCTCCAGAAAAGCTACCAAGCTGTTTGCACAAAGTCACACTGTATATGTACGGGTGGTTAGAATGCTCACAGCTTTCAAGTCCAGGTTTGTCCACTCATGTGAAGCTTGTTGGGACACTTCCTCAGCACAAAGCTGGGTATAGATTCGGAATCAAGGGGTTACCCTCTGCGACTTTACACCTCATCAGCAACTGAACAAGGGAAACCCTTCACTCTAGCAGACTGCAGTACATAAGATGTACCAATTCCTTGTATGATTTTTCTCTGAAATGGCAAATCCCAACTTCCTCAATTTTTCATCTCATTCCTTAACACTATAAAATACTCTTTAAAAGGAGATGTGTGTGTGTGTATACATATATATGACATATGTGAGATAGACAGGGTGTCACTCTGTAACCCAGGCGGCACGAGCATGACTCACTGCTGCCTTATCCTCCTGGGCTCAAGAAGTCCTTCTGTCTCAACCTCCCAAGTAGCTGGGGCTGCAGGTGCATGCTACCACACCTAGCTAAGTTTAATTTTTTTTGTTTTGTAGAGATGAAGTCTTGCTATGTTGTTCAGGTTGGTTTCAAACTCCTGACCTCAAGCAATCCTCCCACCTCAGTTCCCAGAATGCCGAGATTACAGGCATGAGCCACCAAGCCTGGCCCTCCACTTTATTTTTTTCAGAGTCGGGGTCACACTCAGTTGCCCAGGCTGGAGAACAGTGGTACGATCATAGCTCACTGTGGCCTCAAACTCTTGGGTTCAAGAATTCTTCCCACCTCAACCTCCTATGTAGCCAGGGCTACAGACATGCGCCACCATGCCCTGGTGACTTTTTGTAGAAACAGGGTCTTTTTTAGTTTTTTATTTTTTATTTTTTATTTTTATTTTTTGAGTATATTTGAGTATATTTTGAGTATATTTGGCTCACTCTGTCGCCCAAGCTGGAGGGCAGTGGCACCCTCCTGGCCACCGCAGCCTCAACCTGCTGGGCTCTGGCAATCCTTCCATCTCAGCCTTCCAAGTAGCTGGAACTACAGGCATGTGCTACCTTGCCCGGCTAATTTTTTGATTTATTGTAGAGATGAGGTCTCGCCAAGTTGCCCAGGTGGGTCTCGAACCCGTGGGCTCAGGCATTACACTCACCTCAGCCTCCCAAAGCGTGGGATTACAAGTTGAGCCACCGAGCCCCGCTGAGACAGGGTCTTACTATGTTGCCCTGGCTGGTCTCTTGACCTAAAGTCAAGCAATTCTCCTGCCTCAGGCTCCTGAGTAGCTGGAACTACAGATGTATGCCACCATGTCCAGCTAATTTATTTTTATTTTTATTTTTTTGTAGAGATAGGGTTTTCCCCCAAAGTGGTCTTGAACATTTGGCCTCAAGCAATTTTCCCGCATCAGCCTCCCAGAGTCCTGGGACTACAAGCATGAGCCAATGTACCCAGCCAGAGACCATACTCTTAAGCAATAAAAAGTATTATGTGCAGGAACTATGAGTCTCTTTCTTCACTTGTGCAACCAAAATAGCTGATGGTCTGAGGGATGGGGGGCAGGCCCCAGAATGAGCACAACTTAAGTGACAGTTGCTCAGTTTCCCCCATTTTCAAAAGGGGAGGTGATGCACCTTTTATTTTAGGCATCACATAACACAGAAGAATGTATTGCTACTTGTGACCTTTCAGGTACCCACAGGAGTTGGGGAGGGGTAGGAAGACGGCTCCTGGTCCCCAGTCTCCTGACTCAGACAAGAGAAGCTAGCCCTGAAGGTCACAATGGCACCTACAGACTCCTTGACTGCACTCTAGGACGATGGTTCACAAAGTCTGGCATGCACAGGAACCACTTGCAAGTCGGGGTGGGGTTCACATTGCTTGGGAGTTCCCAGGAGCTGCAGCTGCTGAGGCTGGTCCAGGGATCAGGGCGCCCCATGAGCCACTAGGCTGAGAACGTCTCTCAGGTGCCCTCCCATAGTTGAGGAGGGGCTTCCCAACCAGGCATCTCTATGGCCCACTCTGTGGTCAGGCACTGGATTGAAACTATGATGTGTGCTGCAATCCCTCCATGCCCTCCCCATGTGTTCTATTTATTATTGTCTTAGTCCAGGCTGCCGTAACAGGATACTATAGACTTAAACAAGAAGAATTTATCCTCAGAGTTCTGGAGGCTTGAAGTCTGAGATCAGGGTGCCAGCAAGCTCGGGCTCCAGTGAGGGCTCTCTTCCTGGCTGTGGACTGCAGCCTTCTAGCTACATATTTGCATGATGGGAAGAGGGCTAGAAAGCTCTCTGGGGGACTCTTTTGTGAGGGTACTAATCCCATCCATGGAGACTCAACCCTTGTGGTCTAATCTCTTCCTAATGCCACCACACTGGAGATTAGATTTCAACATGTGAATTTGGGGGGACATAAATATTTAGTCCACAACAACTGTGGTTAAAGTGATTAAGCAAAATCATATGGGGGGTGGTTGATGTGAAAAAACAGAGACTATCAACCCATTTTGGTTTTGTTTTTAAAGAAAATTCCTAGACTTTGAAACTGTCACCTTAGAAACAGAGTAGCATCCAGATACTGCTGTGGAGAACATGGATCTACTCAGGCAGACGTGTCCTTTTTCTGCATCCTAATCACAACGCTCACATTTTCTAAACATTCACTGAGCTTATCTTGTTTTTCCAGCCACAGAGTCTATGTAAGTGTTGTTATTTTTTAGGGGAAGAGCAGAAGAATATTAAAGAACTCAGTCTAAAAGAGGAAAAAGCCAACAGATGCAGAAATGATTTAAAGTTCCAGCACACTTCTGTACTTAAAATAAACCAGTTTCAAACCAAACTACCCACTGGCTACTTAACTCTCTCCTTCCTCTCCACCCCACTGCTGCATCTAGGGATGGAGCCAGAAGAAACATTTCTCCTCAGTTAGTGGTTCTCCTCTTCCGCTTCCTCTGGTAAGTTCTGGAAGGTTCTTATGCAACCTAACAACATGAAAAATGAGATGGAAGAAGTCAAAACAAAAACAAAAAAAGGAAGAAGGGAGTGCATGAGACTCTTGAAACAGTGTGACTTTCATTCTGTAGGGGAGAATCAATGGTCAAGTCAAAGAAAGCCTTTTATCGGACTCGGTCACTTAAGAATTGGCCAGCCGTTGGATGGAGAGTGGTGTTGGGTGGGGGTGGGGGAAATTAAAAGAATCAACACTGGTCTTGTCTTCGAGAGACTCACAGGGCACCAGGAAGGTGTGGTAGGCAGAATAATGGCCCCACAGCAATGCAGCATGTCCTAATTCCCAGAAACCATGACTACATTACCTTACGTGGCATCGGGTACTAATGAAGTAAAGGACATGGGGACATTATTTTGCAATGTTTGGGGGTGTCCAATGTCATCCCAAGGGTCCTTCTAAGGAAAGAGAGCAGCGAGAGAGTCAGAGATGTGACAACAAAGCAGAGACCAGAGAGGGAGAGAGAGAGATGGGAAATGCTGTGCCTCTGTCTTTGAGGATGGAGGAAGCGGCCATGAGTCAAGAAATGCAGGCAGCCTCTAGAGGCTGGAAAAGGTGAGGAAGGAGGTTCTCCCCTAGAGCCTCCAGAAGGAACACAATCCTGCCAATGCCTTGCTTTAGCCCGTGAGATCCAGTTGAGACTTCTCTAGAACTGTAAATTGGTGTTGGCTCAAGTCATTACGTTTATGGGAATGTGATGCAGCAACAGGAGACCATAGAGAGGAAGAGGGACTTGGAGGGAAACACCAAACGAGCCTGAGTCTCCCACACCCCAGCCCCGATCAGGGCCCAGGGACAAGGACCTGTCCTCAATACCAGCTGGGGCACCTGATCTTGCTTCTATGTTTGGGTGACTAGCCTTCTCAGGATCCTGCTCACCGGAGTCATTGAGTCACGTCGGTTTATCCCCACTGTTAACCAGTTAACCACCAATCTGTTTATTTGTCTGTTTGATTGGATCTCATTCTGTTGTCCAGGCTGGCGTTCCATGGCACAATCACAGCTCACTGCAGCCTCAACCTCTCGGCTCAATCCTTCCTCCTTAGCCTCCCAAGTAGCTGGAACTTATAGGTGCACACCATCCTGCCTGGCTTTTTTTTTTTTTTTTTTTTTTGTAGAGATGAGGTCTTGCTAGGTTGCTCAGGCTGTTCTTAAACTCCTAGGTTCAAGCAGTCCTTTCTCCTTGGCCTCCCAAAGTTCTGGGATTACAGGTGTGAGCTTCCATGCCCAGCCAACCACCAATCTTGAAAGACTCAAAAGGCCTTATGCTCATCCAGACAGATGTAATACTGTGGACATTCCAGTGCAGTATTTTTCAGATCTGGGATCTGAGAAACAGTTTCTTGATGGAGAACCCACTTAGAGTTCCCCACCGAGGTAGGTGAGTAGAGCATAGGCAGTACCCACGGACAGGCAGCTGGGCTGGGGACAAAAAGATTTGCTCTCAAGAAACATTTTCCAATAATACTCTGAGTACTACATGCAAGCAAGCCCTACATTATGCACTCACAACAGAAGAAATGGATTTAAAGCCACTCACTGACTGAGCCAAAAATAATTACCCAAGAGGCCTGGGAGACAGCCAACGAAAGCACAGAGCAGAGCCCACAGAAATACACGGAGCCTAGAAGTAGATTTACTTGGAAATGTGTAGCTAACACACCAAAGTTGACCCTTCCTGTCCTGCCCCCTACTTAGATGGAAGCCCAAAGGGAGCTGATAAACAGCCTCAAGTGCAGGTCAAGCAGAGTGGAGAATGCCCAGGGACTCAGAGCACCGCCCTGGTTCAGCCAGATACAGACCTGATCTACTTTAGAGGTTGTGATAGGAAGTATGACCACAGGAAAGAGGACAAGGGCTCTCTCCTTCTGCCTCATTCACCCCTCCTCCCAAATAAATAAGTAAATAAATAAATAAAGGTTTGGTGGTTCACACCTATAATTCCCAGCACTCTGGGAGGCTCACGCCTATAATTCCCAGCACTCTGGGAGGCCGAGATGAGAGGATTGCCTGGGCCCAGGGTTCAAGATGAGCCTGGGTAACTTGGTGAGATCTCATCTCTACAATAAATCAAAAACTTAGCAGGGTGCAGTGATGCATACCTGTGGTTCTAGCTACTTGGAAGGCTTGAGGTGGGAGGATCGCCTGAGCATAGCAGGTTGAGGCCGCGGTGAGCCGTGAAGTGTGCCACTGCACTCCAGCCTGGGTGACAGCGTGAGACTCCAGCAACAACTCAAATAATAATTATAAAAATTTAATAAATAAATAAATAAAGGAAAGGAACGTGGATCAGGAATTGTCAAATTGAACTCTACCCATCATTTTCAACCACTAAGTTCCGAGCACCAGCGTAATGGGACACAGGTGCAGGAGGCAGTTCTGGGCACTTCAGGACCCACCACCTGCAGGAGAGGGGAAGGACGTGGAGTGTCTGGAAAGATGCAAATAATTCATTATAATCTAAAATATAGCAGAATAACTGAGGCCTCGCAGGAACATGCTTGGTCGGCAATTGGTCTTGCCCTCCTCCACGGGTTGCGGGCTAGTGTGTGCAAGTTGACAGTCCTTTGAGAGTGTGTTGGGGAACAGAGGGGTTGATTACAGTGAGGAGATTTGGAGGAACCACCACATATGCGAGCTATTCCCTTCTCAGAAGAAGAGAGGCAGAAACAGAACAATGAGGAAAATAATCTTGAGATAGAACAGAAATGCTTTGGAAAGGATTTTAGAAATTCGTCTGATTTGCAGTATAATATTCTTCTCCATCTTTTCAGAAACTTTCAGTAAAATCAACATTACCTGTCCATGATTCTGAAGTTTGAGAGGGGGAGTTCTGGGGTACAAGGGTATACTAAGTCTATCAGGTAAGATTCCATTTGGACTGCATATAATGGAAAAATTCACAATAATAGTGGCTTAAACATGTATTCCTCTCTCATGTAAAGGCAAGCCCATGATGATAAGATCCAGGCCACATCAAGTTTTCTGCTCCACTATCTAAGCAGAGGTTCCATACACCTAATTATCTAAGATCTGCTAACACTCCAGTCATTACATCTCTCTTCCAGGTAGCCAGATATAAGAAGGCAGAAGGGCATAAAAAGTGTACCAATTCTCTAAATAAGATTAGGATTCTGATATGAAGGAAGAAGAAGTTGGCCCTGAAGGCCAACTGAGCAGTCTTTGCTGCACTTAGTCTGGTCTAAAAATGGTAGTGGAGTGAAAGCAAGAGAGACAGCCCAAGAATACCTGCATGAGTCATTAGTGTGACCAAGCTGTGGTGAAAAGCCAGGTGCGATGACTCATGCTTGTAATCCCAGCACTTTGGGAGGCCAAGAGAGTAGGATCACTTGAACCCAGGAATTCAAGACCAGCCTAGACAACAGAGTGAGATCTCATCTCTACAAAAAAATTAGCCAGGCATGGTGGCACATGCCAATAGTCCCAGCTGCTCAGGAGGCTGAAGTGGAAGGATCACCTGAGCCCAGGAGATTGAGGCTACGGTGATCCATGATCATACTATTGCACTCCAGCCTGGGCAACAGAGTGAGACTCTGGCTCAAATGAACAAATTAATTAAACAAATAAATAAAATAGTATTTTTTTAAAAGATGTGATGAAGGGGTAGAAGAAGATCTGTGAGACCACAAAGGCAAATAGGTTGATTCTGGCCAGGTACGCTCTCAGAGGCTTCCTAGAGGGACTTATACAGCATTTGAGTTGAGTTTTGAGGCATGAATAACAGTCCGCCAGCTGAAAGGGAGAATGACATTCCAGCAGGGCAACAACTAAAGAACAGAAACTGGATGACACTCTTCAAACTCTCACCCCTTGGGCTTTCCTTATACCAGCTGGATTTCCTCAGCCCTTTGCACCTCAACCCTTTGCATGTGGCTCTCAGAAGTCACCAGTAGGTTGTTCACTACCAAAGCCCACATCCTATTCCCAGTCCTCACTGGCTCGGTCTCTGGGTCGCCCTCTGGTTTTTTCCCCTCTCCATCACTGCTGACTCTCTTTTTCTGAGAAGGGAATAGCTCACATTCCTTACAACAGCACTGACCGCCACATCTGGAAATCCTGCCCCATGTGACCTGCATCAAGGCTTGCACTGTGGAACCCATGCCCCAGACATCCGAAGATGAGTGTGTGTGTGTGTGTGTGTGTGTGTGTGTGTGTGTGTGTGTGTGTGTGTGTGTGTGCGTCATGGGACCCTGTTCTTTCCAGAAAACACTCTAGTTTGAGAAAATAAATCTAAGAGCATGTATGTGTGAGTAAGAGAGAGAGAGAGAGAGAGAGAGAGAGAGAGAGAGAGTGTGTGTAACGGATATGGTAATTAGCTTCATTTAATCATGCCACATCGTATACATGTATCAAATCATCACATTGTATCCCATAAATGCACGTAATTATGATCTGTCAATCAAAAATATAAAAATTAATTTAAAAGTAAGGAATATATCCATAGAGATGATGAGGAAACACACTCCTGAGACCAAAAGAAAAAAAACAGACCTGCCATTAAGATTACACTCCTAGCAGTGTATTGCATTTTGATTTACATTTTCATTTTCCTGACTACTAAAGAAATTATGTATGGTTATGTTTTGTTTTGTTTTTGTGAGTGTGTATGTGTTTTTAGTCAGGATCTCACTCTGTTGCTTAGGCTGGAGTGAAATGGCACAATCACAGCTCACCACAGCCTCGACTTTCTGGACTCAGGCGATCCTTCCACCTCAGACTCCTGAGTAACTGGGACTACAGGCATGCATCTTTCACTCTGTGACTTGCCAAGTCACTCTCTTAATGGTCGCTTTTGAAGGCATAAGTACTTGATTTCAATGTACCTCGATTAATCAAATGTTTCCTTTGTGGCTAGTACACTTAATGTCCTATTTAATATGTTTAGTAATCAAAGTTAATAGAGGCATAGAACCTATAAAAACAAAGCCCAACCTGAATTCAGTCATTGTCAGGGGAAGCCTGTCCAAGACGATGTATGTCTTGTCTTAGCTAAGTGATTGAGAAATACTGGCATCTCTCTTCTCTAATTGGCAAATTTTTTTATTGTAGTACAATACATATAACATGAAATTTACTTTTTAAACCATGTTAAAGTGTATCATTCCATGCCATTACGTCCATTCACAATGTTGTACAATCACCACTACCTAGTCTCAGAACTTTTTCATCACCCCAAAAGGAAACCCCCATGTCCATTAAGCAGTCACCATCACACCCCTCCTCTTTCCATGCCCCTCCCCTCCATCTCCACTGGCAACCATGGATCTGCTTTCTGTTGCTCTGGGTTTGCAGACTGGCTGTGTCATGTAAATAAGATCATAGACTAAGGGGCCTTTTGTGCCTAGCCTCTTTTACTATGAGTAATGTTTCCAAGGTTCATCCATGTTGTAGCCTGTGTCAGTCAAATTAGGAAATCCAAATAGACTAGACCACATGGGGAGAAAAGCCAAGTTGCCATTCCATTATCAAAATTAAAATTCCATTTTTTTCCATGGCTTATATGTTTTTTTTTTCTTTCAGCAAGACATATTCCAGTGGATTCTGATTACCTGGATGCAGTTTTAGGAAATGTGAATTGTATTTATTTAGTTTAGCTCACGAGATTGGCAATGTTAGTGTTCACGTTCCCCAGTATTTTAGTGGGAAATTGGAAGATATATCAAGAGCTACTTACCAGATGCCATTTAAAAGTGGAAGTTGAGCAGTAACTGAGGTCAATACCTGCTAACCACGTTTTGGAAGGTGTCATGGCCACCACGTGGAAAAGGAAGAAACAGCTGCTGCATATTGCTCATCAATAATTTTAGGTGGAAGTCCGGGCATGGTGGCACACACCTGTAATCCAAGCACTTTGGGAGGTGGAAGCAAGAGGATTGCTTGAGCCCAGGGGTTCAAGACCAGCCTGGGTAACAAAGCAAGACTTCATCTCTACCATAAAAATAAAAAAGTTAACTAGGTGTGGTGGGACACGTCTGTAGTCCCAGCTACTTGGGAGGCTGAAGCAGAAGGATTGCCTGAGCCCAGCAGGTTGAGGCTGAAATAGCCCTGAGTGTGCCACTACACTCCAACCTGGGCGACAGAGTGAGACTTTGACTCAAAAAAAAAAAAAAAAAAAAAGAGGGGTAGAATCAGTGTTGGATAATAAATCACTTATAACAATTAAGTTAATATGAGGTGTGCCAAAAAATTTTAACACATTTTAAGAATTATATTCACAGCCGGGCTCAGTGGCTCAGTCTGTAATCCTACGCCTTTGGGAGGCTGAGGTGAGTGGGCTGCCTGAGCCCGTGGGTTCGAGACCCGCCTGGGTAGCAAGACCTCATCTCTACAATAAATCAAAAAAATCAGCCGGGCGTGGTAGCTCATGCCTGTAATTCCGGCTACTTGGAAGGCTGAGGTGGAAGGATCACTGGAGCCCAGCAGGCCGAGGTTGCGGTGGCCGGGAGTGGCCACTGCACTCCAGTCTGGGCGACAGAGTGAGACTCCAACTCAAAAAAAAAAAAAAAAAAAAGAATTACATTCACTCAAAAGATGGCATTAATCAAATGAATGCTAGTGTCACCATGTGATAGGCAAGACAGCCAAAGAAAATGGCGGAAGCATGGTTGAGTGAACATCATACTACACAGTGCTACTGTAATTCAATTCACCTTCAAAAAGCAAGATAACATCTCTTAAAATGTGTATACTGTTTTTGGCATTCCTGTATGAGCCACATTTTCTTAATTGTCTTTTCTAACATGTCAGCTTGGGAAGAAAGCCCAGAAACCAGAATCCTGGATTGGAAAAGGGTGAAGATGCCATTTCTGATGCCTTGTTATCCAGAGCAACTTGACCCAGAGCTATCCAGGCAGGCTATTCCAGAGGGCTGAGTCTGCTCAGAGGGGCATGTAAGTAGGGAGTTAACATTTAAAGCTTTTAAAAGTGGGAATGCATGTTCAAATAGAATAGAAATAGAAAGAGTAACCTCCTAACAAGGAGAGGAAAAAAAAGGGAACTAAAGAAGCTTGGATAATCCAACAGAAAAAAGAAATGAAGAAGAAGGGGTCTAATAAAAGCAAGACAAATAGACAACAAAATGCCATGGTGAAAAGAAATACACACTGTCCTAGATGGAAGCCCCAGACATGCAACAACACACACACACACACACACACACACACACACACACACACACACACACAGAGAATAAGAGTAATGAATATTAGAAGAAAGACATGATTGTCATTATTTTAGGAAGATATGATTGTCTAAGTAGAAAACTTCAAATAATGTATTATTTTTCAAACCCATTGGATGAATCTGGAGGATGTTATGCTAACTGAAATAAGCCACGCACAGAAAGATACATCCTGCATGATATCAATTATATATGGCACAACATGCAAAGAGCCAATAAATAAAAGTAAAAATAGGCCAGGCGCAGTGGTGCACACAGTAATCCCAGTACTTTAGGAGGCTGAGGCAGGAAGATTGCTTGAGCCCAGGAGTTTGAGACCAGACTAGGCAACATAGCAAGACCTTGTTCGTCTCTACAATAAATTTTTTAAAATTATCCAGGCATGTGGTACATGCCTAGTCCCAGCTACTTGGGAGGTTAAGGTAAAAGGTTTGCCTGAGACCGGGAAGATGGAAGCCATGATGAGCCGTGATCGTGCCACTGCACTCCAGTGTGGGTGACAAAGTAAAACCCTGACTCAAAAAAAAAGTACATAATTTATTTAGTAATCAGGAAAATGATTACTAGCTCAGCTAAATGTCTTTCCCTCACTTTGTAGAGTAGGTTTCTCATAAATGCTCCTGTGATTCATTGATTTATTTCCTCTCATTCAAAATAAAAGCTAGTTAAAATTTCTATCGTTTTCTCAAACAAAACCTCTCCTTTAGAATGTCTTCACGCCAAATTCCCTCCCATTTTCCATGTCATTTTTTTGTTTATTATTTTAGTTCTACCTTGTTCTTAAAGTTTCCCAAAATAGTCGCTTTTAGGAGCTATAATTCATCTAGATTTTCTATCATGTATTATTGACTTCTTTGTTCCTCTTTGTGTATGTGTCACCCACTGTCTTCAAGGATTCAATTTCCTTCTCATTGGAAACACCCATTAGTCATTCTTTCATAGAATGCTTGGCCTGGCAAATATCTTGGACTGAAAATGTCTTTATTTCACCTTTATTCTTGAATGAGAAACTAGCTGAGTATAGAATTCTATGTTGACAGTTACTTTCTATCATAAAAAATGTTATTTACTAGCATCTAATACAGGTTGAGCATCCCTAAAATGGAAATCTGAAATGCTGAAATCTAAAATGTTTGAGCACTGACATGATGCTCAAAGTAAATGCTTACTGGGGAATTTCAGGTTTTGGATTTTCTGATTAGGGATGCTCAACTAATAAGCATAATGCAAATATTCTAAAATTTAAAAAAATTCCAAGATCTGAAACGTTTCTGGTCCTAAGCATTTCAGATAAGAGACACTCAACCTGAATTGCTGATGAGAGATTTATTTTTAGACTAATTGTCATTTCTTTGTAAGGTATGTGTTATTTTTCTCTGAATAACGTTTTTTATTTTTGATACTTCATAGTTATGATGAGTCTCTGTATGGAATTGTTTTAGTTTTCCTGATAGGGACTTTGTATGCTTTTTCAATGTGAGGACTGAAATATTTCTTAAATTCTAAAAAATGTTTAGCTTTTACTTTTTTCTCAATACTTCATCTTCCCCATTCTTTGTCTTCCTTTCTTCTGAGGAAATTTTGTGGGTTTGATCATTTCTGAGTCAGTTTATATTTCTTTTAGGCAGGTGTCGAAACTTTGCATTCCACTTCCCAAGATGCTCCGTAGCTCTTTGGCATTATCTGTAATACTCTGTGCTATACTATAGATGTCTTCTTCAAACCTACCCTGCAGTTCACTGATGATCTCTTTAGCAGAGTCTGACTTATTGTGTTGCCCATCTCTTGGGTTTTCATCATCATAACTACATTTCTTGTTTCCAAAATTTCTACTCATCCCTTTCTAAGTATACTGGCATTTTTCTCATTACCTCTCCTCCTTTTAAGATTTCAAGCATATGTATGTTGACATCTCCTCCAGGTTGCTTCCTGGGGTGTGCTTTATCCTAGTTGCTGCATCCAACCACTCACACATGGTGGTGTGCTTCTGGCTTGATGTGTAATATCTGGCTGTGAAATCAACTTCAGTGTGAGCTGCTTTCATATGTAGTCCAACAACCAGTCCTGGGATATGGGGATAAACCTCAGGACCCTTGGATTTCACCATTTCTGGCCTAGTTTCACATGTTATCTTGTCAGGGTTTCTGCACCTCATAGTTTGTGTGAACCACACACCTGTAAGTGGTTCAGAATTCTGCAAACTCTTTCTCCACCCAAGACCTAGAGTGAGAGGGATGCTTCTAGCCATATCCCCAATCAGATGGGCAGATTTTTCTAGCTCCCAGATCACAGATAGGGCAGTTCTCCCTGGATCCCTAAGGAATGCCAACTCTGAGCTCTGTGCTAAGTATTAGACATGGGACAGAAGAGAAAAGGCACCTGTGGGCTCAACTCCCACCTTCAGACAGATGGAGGCAGAGTTCTGAGAGCTTCACATCCACCAAATTCCCATTCTGATTCTCAGCTATGACTTGGAGTTCCCGTAATTCTGGCACAAGGACAATTCCAGCCTGCATCTGAATTTCCAAGTGCTTTCTTATTTTATCAAGCATATTTATGAGTTTGGAGTGGGTCCACTCTGTGAGGGGTTGGTTTCCATATCAGCTCCATCCACTATGGCATGTTGACCAGAAGTCTGAGATCATGGGGCAGAACTGGAATTTTCAATGAATAAAGTAACCAAATTCAGAAAGAAAAACCCAAGGATTTATGTTCTAGTGTCAGCAGTGCACTCTTCAAGTGTGAGAGCTGTTAAGTTCCCCTGGACCGAGGCAGGAGCGATCTCAACCTCTCCTTTGATTTCTAGGACTCAGCCCTGTGCCTGGCCCAGCCTGGGTGCCCAAGCAGTATACAGCTGCCCTTTGCTCATACTTTAATACCTTGTCTCTAATTCTCATAATTTTTTGTCCTTTCTTTTTTTTTTAAGATTTAGGGAATGCATGAGCATGTTTATTGCATGGTCATTGTAGTGGTGGGGATTGGGTCTCAGGTGGCCCATTCCCCAGATAGTGAACATTGGACCCATTGGCAATTTCTGATCCCTAACCCCTTCCCCACATCCTCCCTTACTGATGTCTCTAGTGTCTCTTATTTCCATCTTTGTGGCCATCTAACACCCACATATAAGTTAATGTTTGGTTTTCTGTTTCTGAGTCAGTTCATTTAGGATGATGACTCCAGTTCCATCCATGTTGCTGCCAAGGACATGATTTCATTCTTTTTTATGGGTACATAGTATTCCTTGGTGTATATACAAGGGAGAACCTCCCAAAAACGGAATGTATGTATACAAAATTGTGCATTTATTCTTACATGTTTAAACTTCAGTCACCTTCAAATTACTGTCGATTTGATGCAATACACCTATCAAGATGCTTTTTCGACTGCTCAAAACAGTTTTTGAACTTGTCAATTTTGATGCCTTTCAGTGCTGTTTTTGTTTCACCTCTTCCACATCGGCAAAACATTTTCCTTTGAGGACTTTCTTCATCCAAGAAAAACAAACAAACAAAAAAATTGATCGGAATGAAATCAGGTGAATAGGGAGGGTGGGACATAGTGGTCATGTTGTTTTTGGTCAAAAGCTGCTGAACATTCAGTATGATGTGGGCAGGTGCTCTTGTATATCATCCATCATGAAATGGGCGAATGCATTGAAAGAATCTCCAAAAACAAAACAAAAATTTCACTGAAACCGAGTGCAGCCTCTCACAACAACGCTATCTGGTACCCTGACGGTGATGGATTCCTAGGACACTTACTTAGGTGGGGAAGCCTGTACTACAAGAGGCCTGCCCTCTAAAAAACAATTCTAAGTTTTTTTGGGCCCCCCCCATATACCACATTTTCTTTATCCAGTCTATCACTTAAATTGGTTCCATGATTTTGCTATTGTGAATAATGCTGCAATTGATATACAAGTGCAAGTAGCTTTTTTATATACGGATTTCTTTTCTTTTGGGTGGATCCCTAGTAGTGGCATAGCTGGGTTGACTTGTAATTCAATGTTTAGTTCTTTGAGAAATTTCCATACTGTTTCCATAAAGGTTTACAATTCCACCAACAGTGAATGACTCTCATAACTTTTTGAAGTAGATATGCTTTGATTTGTTTTGTTTTCCTTTTTATAATTTATTATTTTTATAGTAAAATACATAAGACAAAATGTACCATCTTAACCATTTTTAAGTGTACATTTCAGTAATATTAAGTACATTCAAACTGTACTTATTTTATAAATTGGGCAGCCATCACCACCATCCATATCCAGGCCTCTCTTCATTTTGTAAAACTGAAATCTGTCTCCATTAAACTGACTGCCCATCCCCCTCTCTCCCAGCCCCTGGCACCCACCATTCTACTTTCTGTCTCTAATCTTAACTAGAAGTAGGTATGTTTTTTTATTCCCATTTTAAAATGCAGAAACTGGGACCCAGTGAGGTTAAGTCACTTGCCTAAGGTCACTGAGCTAGAAAATGGCAAAGCTGGAAATTCTCCTGCTACCTGTTTTGAGTCCAAAGTCCATATTTTAGCAGCTACTAGGTGATGGCTTCTTTCAAATGAGTGTAGACGAGGAAAGAGACTTACTTGCCTGACTTCAGTGATAAGATGAAACAATGAATAGAAGCCAGATGTAAAAGAATTTTGACTCCTATAAGCAATTTTTGTACCAGTTAAAACATCAAATGAGCCTCTTGGAAGGCTAACGAGTTCCCGGGCGTTAGAAGAATTGAGATATTGAATGGGTGACCTGGTTGGAGTATTACAGAGGGGATTCCGGCTGTGGCTGTGGATGAGATGTGGGTTCTGGGGCCCCTCGTTCTTTCTGGGACTCCAGCAAAGCTGTTTTCCCATCTATTCAGAGCCCGCCATTCATTGGACTATAAAGCCTCATTTCATCTGATTGATGACCCAAATGGCTTCTAGTAGCTCTCTGCGGGTGGCCAGCCCATTGTAGGAGGATCCAGTTACGGAGCTGCATACACTGGGTGCCTTTTCTCTCCCACAGTGGGCACTGTAAGTCTCCCCTCCCCCTTCCCTTCCCCCCGCCCCAATTGCCCAGGATTAATGAGAACTCTGGTTGCAGGGCCCCAGCCTGTCGCCACGTAACTGTCTCACAGCCTCGCCAGGGAGGAGAGGAGAGCGAGCGGCCCATTTGCCCGCTGAAGTGGGCAGGAAAACCAAGAAGAGGAAGAAAAAAGAAAAGAGAGAAGGCGAGGGCGGGCGCGCGGAGGAAGCCTTTGAACGCGTTTTCCAGCAATCGATCGGGATTGCCACTGCGGAAGCCAGCTCATGGTGCCTGTGCTGACTCAGGGACCGGCTGCGTATTGATGCCACATTAATCCCTGGTCAAGGAGAGTGATTAGCTCCCTGGTCTGAGGTCCAGGAGGCGGGACTCGCTGGCGCCCAGGGCGAGTGGGGCCTGGCCCCATGGGGAAGCGTCTCTCGCTCGTTGACAGGTTGCTGGATGCAGCCCTGTCGGTTTCTCCCAGCCACACTTAGGGCCAAGTTCTCGGAGTCTGTGTGACCAGGGAGCCTGGAGCCAGCCTTCATGTTGGTCTGTCTCCCTCCTCACCCCACCCTGCCCTGGTTCCCCAGAGGCCCTGGTCTGCGTCCCTCCCCTCCCCTCAGGGGCCTCAACACTGAGATACTGCTCCCTGCCCTCCCTTCCCCACCCTCTACCCCCTCCCACCGGCCCTCCCAAGACCCTCCTCTTGGGGGCCCTAAGTTGATCCCATAGGTGTTGCCCTGACGCCCCGAGAGGGCAGTGGACAAAGAACAAACAAAAAGCAACGGCTGCCAGGTATGGTGGCTCACACCTATAATCTCAGCACTTGGGGAGTCCGAGGCAGGGGGATCGCTTGAGCCCAGGGGTTCGAGACCAGCCTAGGTGACATGCTGAGACCTATCTCTACAAAAAAACATTAGCTGGGCATGGTGGTGCATGCCTATAGTCTCAGCTACACAGAGGTTGAGGCCAAAGGATCCCCTGAGCTCAGGAGGTCGAGGCTGAGTGAGCTATGATCACGCCACTGCACCCCTGCCCGGGTGATAGAGGAAGACCCCAATTATAAATAAATAAATGAATAAATATCACACATGTCCATTAAAAGCCTTTCCAGTGATATGAGGACCACTATTCTGGAGACTTGGCTGGGTGGAATGTCAGTATACCACATTATGTCTTTTGGATACATATAATATTATGAACTATTCACAAAGCATTACTAGGCAAAATCTTGCTTTTCTTTTCTTTTTTTTTTTTTTTTTTTTTTTTTGAGACATAGTCTTACTCTGTCTCCCAGGCTGGAGTGCAGTACAGTGGTGTGATCACAGTTCATTTTTTTTTTTTTAATCAGTATTTTTTATTATCGTTTTGTGGGGTACAGTTAAGGGTTAGGTGTACAATTACGTTTCATTCAGGCACCCTATTGATAAGAGGTCTTTTCCCAGTCCCAGATAGATATTAGCTACTGTTAATCCCATCCCCCCCCCATAATTTCCCAGTACCATCAGTCATTTTCTTATAGTATTACATTGGATGTTCAAGGTCCATTATATGAGTGAGAACATGTGATATTCTGATCTTTGTTTCTGTGAGAGGTCACTCATTTTAACCTCGAACTTCTAGACTCAAGTGATCCTCCCACCTCAGCCTCCAGAGTAGCTGGGACTACAGGCATGCACCACTACACCTGGCTAATTTTTGTAGAGCTGGGATCTTGCTATGTTGCCCAGGCTGGTCTCAAACTCCTAGGCTCAAGTGATCCTCCCACCTTGGCCTCCCAAAGGGTTGGGATTACAGGCATGAGCCACTGTACCCCGCACAAAGTCCTGCTCTTTCATGGGTCTTACTCATCTGTAATTATACAGGGCCTCACGCAGAATCTCCACAGGCTGAGGCCAGACCCCTGGTTGTTGGTGAAAATTCCTTTCTAATGAAATAGATATCACTTAAGTCCTCAAAAATAGCTGTTTTGTTTTGCCATTTTTTTTTTAAGTTGGAGTCTCACTCTGTTGCCCAGGCTGGAATACAGTGGCATGATCACCGCTCACCACAGCTTCAACCTTCTGGGCTCAGTTGATCCTCCCACCTCAGGCTCCCAAGAAGCTGGACTATAGGCACATGCCACCAGCATACACCCAGCTGTTTTTACTTAGATTTTTTGTAGAGACAGGGTCTCACTATGTTGCCCAGGCTGGCCTGGAACTCCAGGGCTCAAGCATTCCTCCCACCTTGGCCTCCCAAAGTGCTGACATTATAGCTAAGAGCCACCGCGCCCAACAAAAATAGTTTTCCTTCCTAAGTTCCTAACGACTCTGCTGGATATGTCTTCCATGACCCTCACAACCTTGCCTGCACTTTTCCCTGATTCCCATCACTTGTATTGGATGAGAGTCATGCCTCACACCAGGGGCCCTCTCTGGTGTTGTCTTTGGTGTCCAGCCACGGCTGCTTTCTAGATAAAATAACCCCAGCACTGAGCCAGAGTGTGGATGGCTTCAGAGCAAGTCAAGTTCACACGAAAGCAAGACTCTCCCAGAATATCTCAGCCTCGGAACCACGACCCACCACCTTTCCCCTTGTGAGGGCTCCCTTCAAGTGACTCCACAGGAAGGCCCAAACCAGAATGATCTGCAGCGTGAAGGCAGCAGGCAGCTGGGGGCCCAGGCGTCCAGTGTGTCCTCACTGCCTGGTTCCTCCCATGATGGCTGCTATACTTAGTTTGGATTGAAATAACAATTCTCATGTCACCATGTCGAGTGAAGAGAATAACCATCAACATAGCCATGAAAATAAGTTTACAGCAGTCATTCCTAAATTGGGACATCAAGCCCTGAGAATGTGAACAGTGTTTTTCTGAACTGCCATCACCACATCATTACCATCTCTCTCTTCACAGAGAGCAGGCCCCCAGCAGCCTGCTGCCTTCATGCTGCGGATCATTCTGGTTTGGGCCTTCCTGTGGAGTGCCTGTTGTCCCAGCTACCCGGGAGGCTGAGGTGGGAGGATCACTTGAACCCAGGAGTTCGAGGCTGCAGAGGGCTATGATCGCATCACTATGATCTGTTGTCCATCATTGGGCAACAGAGCGAGACCCTGTATCTGAACAAAATAAAATAAAATAAAAGTTGCTGGTGTCTGGGACGGTGCGGCGGCGAGACCTGCCAGGAAGAGGCCAAGGGCAGTGATGGAGGAAAGTGCCTTCAGTTTCAGAAAGATGCCGGATCAGTGCAAGAACCAGGAACTCAAGACTCCTAGAGGGCTACACCCCCAGTGTATGGTCAGCTTCTAACTTTCTATTTGCTCCATAATGACATGAATAATGCAAGATATCTTTGGAAAAGAATACCACCTGCCTTAAAATCTGCAAATTCTGAACTTGGGGGAATCTGGTCATCAGGACAAAGATCTGGCAGAGATTTCCCTGGGATCTATCAATGCTCACCGGTGGTCTGAGATGGTCCAGCCAATCATGGAAGCACTTAGAGATGTGATAACGAGATGAACCTTCGCCCTGGTCTCCCAAGCACACACCTCAATAGTAGCCAATACTTTGTAGCCTTCATTGGACTTCCTGTAGAAGAGGCTGTAAAAGATATATTAAAACAAGGATGGCAAGCCAACTTCACCACAAGAACGATTCTGCCTAGAAAGCCAGTTGCAGGGGCCCTGGATCTGTCCTTTAATACGTTTATTCCCTTGTCAGAGCCTGCACCAATTCCCCCAATCCCCAGTGAACAGCAGTTAGTCAGACTGACCGATTATGTGGCTTTCTTTGAAAACTGATTTATCACCCTGAGCTCAAGATCCACCTTCAGAATTCTGTATACTGACAAATATAGAAAAGTAAAATTTTTATTTTCAATTTATTGGATGGATTAAGCACCTCAGATTCCTTACTATGTGCTAAAATACATATATAACATGAATAGTTGTTGAAACAATGCCCGTTTTGTAATATTTAACAATCTGGATGGAGTCCATCAGTACTATGAGGCTAGTTTATATTTTCTAGTGACTCATAAAATAAGATCTTCTGTTTTGTGTAGAACAGTGGTTGTCAACTCTCTTTTCCCTGCCCCAGCACAGGCCACACTCATCTGTACTGACAGTTGTAGTGATTCATTTGGAATTTGAGGTAAACTGTCCCAAAAGGTAGTATCTGAGTTGCTGGAGATTGTGGTTCATCTTCTTTGTAGAATATGCTCTCTTTTCTCCCCATGTCCTGAGAGCCATTAATGCCAAATACAGAAATATAGCTGAGGAACAAATAAACCATTCTCAGAGTAAACCAGTTTGTTAACTTTAGATATTTTTCCAATACTGTGAGTACACCCGTAGCTGGCAGTGGAGGGCTTGCAGTGAAAATAAGACTTATTTAAGACATTCACAAGAAGTATTAAGTTGTACTGTCTCCTTTCAGAAGAAGGTAAACTTAAGTATGAAATGCTTTATATGAGAAAATGAGTTATTAAGTGATACACTTTGTACAACCATCCTGCAGCCTATTGGTTGCTTATATTTATCTCTTGGTTCAAGTTCTGCCCTTTGGAGAAATACTGAACAAGTCTTTAATTCTTTGTGTGACAGCCTCTGAGTATTTGAAGTTGTTTGTTGTATCTTCAGGTTAAAACCCTGCTTCTCCTTAGTTCATTTATTCTGCATTTGTTCAAGAAATACTTAACCTAAAAAAATTAAAATAAAAAAGTTAAGCACCCAATCAACAACAGCCCATCTGGGTGTCCTGCTGGTCCTTAGCCTCCCAGCCACCTCTGCCTTGGGTCTTCCCATTACTGGTCATGATGTGGTGCAGACCCCAGGGTGGCAGTGAACCTCCTACATCCAAGAGCAGGCCAGCGAAGCCAGGTTTGCACTGGCGAGAACAGGAGGCCGGTTCCAGGGACAAGTGACACATGTCACCGTCCTGGCGTTTTGCTTTATGACACAAATGCAAGAGAGCTGCTTGACATTCTGCCCGCTGACCAGGGCCCTCATGGCGACACCCTCCCTAGGGCCTTCCCCTTGGCTCATGTTCCCTTTGGAAAGCTCACAAGAGAAAGAACACATTCCCATACACTCAGAGGAGGGAACACAGACTCATTTCCAAGCCTTTCCAAGCATTCTCAGCTTGGAGCAGTTTTTCATCTTAAATGACTTCATTTGGAGTCAAAGACAAAAACATTATTATTCACTCTCGCTTTCAGGAAAAGAATGTCTCTTTTAAAAAAATACAATTATTTAAGTTTAGTAACTTTCTAGTCAGACTCTTGAAGTGCTTTTAAAAAACACCCCCTTTCTTTCAACCCTCCTTCAAGACCTTGTCAAAAGCTCCTACTGATTTGCAATCTGCTAGTCTCCATTTTAATATTTGCAGCTGCGAAGCTTAGGAACTCTCAGGTTCTCCTTAGTGAAATCTTGCTCCACAGGAGAAGAGAGTCTCAGAACAGCGTGGCTTCAGGTAAAAGGATACAGTAAACAAAGTGAAAATCGAGCTTTTCCTTCTGGGAACTCGATACCCCAGTACAGAAGTGATCTTCGCGTGCAGGTTACAGCAATGATGATAATTACTAACACGTGTCTAAATATCTCTTCCCCAAACTTTCACAATCAGACAGAGGCAAGCGGATGGGTGGATGGGTATGGAAACCTTCTCCTTCCTCTCAAAAACATCCCTGCAGAAGCAGATAAAGTTTGTCCCTGGTATTTTCCTGTCCCTTTCCTACACCTCCCTTGAAGCCTTGGCTTTGCTGTCTCAGACCCCAGAGAGCAGCTTCTGTCCTTCACTGAGCGAGACTCTATCCTCCCTAGTTCTGTGGCTCTCTCTCTTTCTCTCTCTCTCTCTCTCTCTCTTCCAGCACAATTCTCACTCCCTTCATGCAGCTGATTTTAGTTACATTTAGGAGGTCAACAAATTTGCCAAATACCAACATTATTTATTCATCCAGACTAAGATGTGTGGTCAACTGATTCATGACCCCCGCAAAGATGCCCACGTTTCTGGGACCTGTGAGTAGTGCCCTACATGACTGGCAAAAGGAACTTTGCAAATGTGATTATGTTAAGAATCCTGAGATTACTCATGTGTGCACTACAGGCAATCACAAGTATCCTTATAGAGGGGCGGCGATGTGATCACAGGGGCAGAGCTTGGAGGGATGTGGCCAGGAGCCCAGGAAAACTAGCAGCTACCAGAAGCAGGAAAGAGTTTCTCCCCAGAGCCCCCAGGGAGAATTGAGCCTACTGCCCAATGCCTCAGGAGTATGCTTCTGAGTCTCCCACATTTCTAGAACTCAAGAAATATGTATTAAATTGGGTCTTCCTCCAGAATCGGCCTTCTGACACCACGTCTGTAGTCCCATGAACCTGATTTGGGGCTTCTGATCTCCAGAATGGTAAGAAAGGAAGTTGATGTTGCTTTAAGCTGCTAAGTTTGTGGCCATTTGTTACAGCAGCCTCAGGGAACAACTGCAGGTGTATTACATGATAGCTTACTCTCCCTGAAATGCAGCATTTGTTTTTGGAGAAGGAAGTGCTTGGTGTTGGGAATTAATCTGCATTTTGAGGAACATTTGGCAGAGTGAAGGGCAGATTCGTGAGAGGGGCATTTTTGGCCCACTTCCAGCAGACCCTGCCTCAGTTTACTAGTATAAAGTTGTCCCCCTGGCCTTCATGAAGAACTAAACCAAGATCACTTTATACAGATTCATATCAGTTAGCTTTTTAAAATGTCCTAGTTGATTATTTTTCTCTGCCAACATTTGGCCAACCAACTTAGCTGATCATCGAAATCGCATGGGAAGATTTTCTCTAAAAAAATAAAAATAAAAGCCGGTTCTGCAGTCACCCTAGAGATTCTGATTATAGAAGTTGAGAGTCTGTATACTTGCATTTTTGAAAGCTGCTTACGGTAATTTTTATGTGTGGCCCACTTGGGGAAACAGTGTTGTATATGCCCAATGCCTCAATGCCTCAGTATTGCTTCTGAATGCCACACATTCCTAGAATTCAAGAAATGTTCATTAAGTTGGGTCTACCTCAGAGACTTGATTTCCTACAGAGACAGGATTTCATAATCAGTTCTAGAGCTCAATAGCAATCGTGGCCAAGGAGAACTTACACTTCTTATTCTTCAGGCTCAGAGTGGTTCATCCATTTGACATGTTTACTGGGCATCTGAGATGTGCCAGGAATGGACATGTAGAAGTGAACACAACAGATAAGAATCCCTGGCCAGGCAGAGTGGCACACACCTATAATCCCAGCACTTTGGAAGGCCGAGGTGAAAGGATTGCCTGAGCCCACGGGTTTGAGACCAGCCTGGGCAACTTGGCAAGACCTCATCTCTACAATAAATCAAAAAAAAATAGCTAGGTGTAGTGGCATATGCCTGTAATTGCAGTTACTTTGAAGGCTGAGGCGGAAGGATTGCCTGAGCCCAGCAGGTTGAGGTTGTGGTGGCTGTGAGCATGCCACTGCACTCCAGCGTGGGCAGCAGAATGAGACTCCAACTCAAAAAAAATCCCTGCTCTTCCAATTTACATTCAATCACCCCCTTCTGTCACCCATCAATCTGAATGACTCCTTATAGGAGTCGACCTATAGGGATCGACCATCTCAAGGACGAGGACATCTAGACCCACCCTCTTCTTCTCTGATCATCTTCTAGTCCATCCCTGGCCCCGATCCACCTCTCAGCCCTGTGATCCTTCTCTTCATGAGCCTTCAAGTTCTCCCTGTTCCTAGTTAGGGAACTTCAAGCATGCCATGCTGATCATATGTCATTTGTTGACAACCAGGCTCTGAGTTAAGATGGGGGACGGGGAGGTGCCCTCGCTCCTCACAGCCTCAGTGAAGGAAACGTGTTTATCACCTCAACAGTGATGGAGCCGTATACCAAGTCTAATGAGACTTCAGAGAAGAGGACCACGGCGACTGCTGGGAGACCTGGAAGGTCTTCTCCCTGACTTGACCTTGAAGGAAGAGTGGGCGTCTGCCTCATGAAGGAAGTGGGGAGACTCTCCCAGCATGTGGAGAGGCACAGAAGCAAAATAGAAGCTTGCTGGTCCTTGTGATCTGAGTATTCATTACTCCAACACCCAGTTATTTTTACTTTTTATTTATTTATTTTTCAGAAATGGAGTCTTACTATGATGCCCAGGCTGATCTTGAACTCCTGGTCTCAAGCAATCCTCCACCTCGTTCTCCCAGAGTGCTGGGATTACAGGCATAAACTAGTGCCTTTAAAAAAAATCCTGTTAATAAAGATCTAAGCACCTGTACAATCCTCACCCAAAGACCCCTCCTGGTTTCAGGAGGTCTATTCCTGCCAGTGACAGTCTCCTCTTGCCTCACCGATCCCAAATCATTCCTGGACCAGCAGAATTTCCTCACAGACCTCAGGAACGCTCCAGTCTACCTTCTCTTATCACTAAATTTTGCCACACGGACTCCAGGTATCCTCCACTTGAGAGTGGGGAGAGCTGCCTACCAGTGCTGGGTTATCGGCACTGATGGATCTCAGCCTTGAGCTGGTGAGACTCTACAATAAGTCTTTAAGTTAGAGCTGACTTCTGTTAAACACTCTGCCATCCCCTCCTGACTGAGTGTTAAATGCCATTTCTGTCAGCCCCCCCACAAAGGGTCTGATGCTGCCATTAGTCCTTCTCTGTGACATCCTCTTGCCCACTCAAACCATTTTCATTTGCATTTCCCTACCAATTTTTCTGTGAAGTCCCGATAACCTCCTATTATCGATTTCTATTTATTTCTTCCAGGGAATTGGAAGGCTTAATGTCAATTTCAATTTCCAAAGCTGGTAGCAATTGAGAAAAGTGCTTTCTTCAGATCAATACTTCCTCCTGACTTGGCACCGACCTGTTAATTACCACTTGATATATGATTTCCCTAGGAAAGAAATGGGAGCCAATAGAACTGCAATCCATGGATAGAAAACTAGCTGATTTTCCCTGAGACTGGTGTTTATGGCAGCCCCAAATACTTAAAAGAAGCGGAAAGAGGCCCTAGTTTGCTGTATGCCTACTGTTAGCCAAGCTCATTATTCCATCACCAAAACTGAGGTTCATTTGTTAAGATGCTCTTCAATGACTTGCTTTGTCAATCATGTATCGACACCTCATTTCCCTCTCTGAGAGTTCAGATTGATGACTCTGATGTCCATTTCAGCAGTTTGCTCAGCATTGTACGTTATTTACAGTTACTAATCGACTTATTGGGCTCCAGTCTTCGTCAACAAAAAGGTCTTGAATGGCTCCATTCCAAACAGGAAATCCAGTCATCCTCCAGGGGCTGCCCTAATTCCTCTTTGACTGCCCCTCCCTCCGCCTCCTCAGGGATTCTCTCAAGAATCCATGTCCTAGCTTAGGGGACACGGACAAAGCAGAGGATGACAGTGGCCTGAGCAACCTGCCTGCTCAGCCCCACTCCTTCATTCTCCACACCACGTGAAGTTGAATAAGATTTTTCCTGAAGGGTTTAGACAACCAAAGGGGATTGCAGTCCAGGCATGGTGGCTCATGTCTATAATTCCAGCACTTCGGGAGGTCCAGGCAGGAGGATTGTTTTGAGTTTAGGAGTTCAAGATCAGCCTAAGCAACACAGCAAGACCTTGTCTCTACAAAATTTTTTTTTTAAATTAGTTGGGCCTGGTGGCACATACCCGTAGTCCCAGCTACTTGGGAGGCTAAGGAGGGAGGATCGCCAGAACTCAGGAGGTCGAGGCTGCAATGAGCCGTGATTGTGCCACTGTACTCCAGACTGGGTGACAGAGTAAGACCCTGACTCAAAAATAAATAGGTAAATAAACAAATAAAGGGAATTGCAGGGTAGAAGGACTACCTCCACAGCCCAAGGGAGAAAACACTAAAAAAGGTTGGGCCCAGAAAGTTGTGCCAGAGACAACACAGCCCTTGCCCGGAAGTTCTTTTCCCTGCTGAAATTTTCTATCTAGGAGATGCCCTTCAGTGTTAGAAGAACAGTCTAACTTTAAAGAAGCAGAAAGAGATTCTAGTTTGCTACATACCCACTGTCCACCGAGCTCATTACTGATGCAGGTTCTCTCCCGTAGGCACCACATCTCATCTGCATGTCTCTTTTTCTTCCAGTCATCAGGATGGTGCCAACTGGTAAATCGCACAGGCGTCCAAGCTCAGCCTCAGTGAGGAGCAACAGAGCCAAAACCATCCAGAGGGATACAGAGAGTTATCTAAGAACGCCACAATTTGCAGCCTCCCGAACTGTTACACATAAATTCTTTTCATTATAAATTACCTAGTCCGTGATATTTTGTTATAGCAGCATGAAAGGGAGTAGGACAACCCCTAAACCCTTTCAGATTATGCTTCTTTGGGCCTGCCAGGAGTGAGAAATGGGATCGTTTCTGAGATAAATGCCTGCTTTATTAACCTCACAAATACCCTGTAAAGCTTCAAAACAACTGCTTACAAAAGCCTAGAAAACAGGCCATCTTCTTCAGCTGGGGGCAAAGGAGAGGGAGGTGGGGAATTAGAGGTTTTATATGATCTGTTCTTTCATTAGAAAGAGGGGTTGCACTTCAAAAGGAAACGTCTGCAATAGAGAGAGGGGTCTGGATGACTTCTGCCGGCCTCACCGTCCCACCTGCCAGGAATACTGAGTGCTCTGCAAGCTTTTTGACTGATTGGCTCTCCCAGGGCACTTATGAGGACTCAGCATTTTAACTGTGAAAGATTTCCAATTTCTGTGCTCATCTATGTCATTTATACTTTCAGCATCTCTGTGGGTGTTATTTCTTGAAAATAGTGCCATCTCAATATTTTCTTTTCAAAATAAGATAACTTACCTGCAAACGATTTCTCTTTCTTTCTTCCTTTCTTCCTCTTTCTTTCTTCCTTTCTTCCTTCCTTCCTTCCTTTCTCTTTCTTTCTCTCTCTTTCTCTCTCTCTTTCTCTCTCTCTCTTTCTTTCTCTCTTTCTCTCTCTCTCTCTCTCTCTCTCTCTCTCTCTTTCTTTCTTTTTCTTTCTTTTGAGTCAGAGTCTCCCTGTCGCCCAGGCAGGAGTGCAGTGGCACTACCACAACTCACTGTAGCCTCTAACTCCTGCTCTCAGGTGATCCTTCCTACTCAGCCTCCTGATTAGCTAAGACTACATGTACCATCACACCCAACTAATTTATTTTTTTATTTTTTGTAAAGATGAGATCTTGCTTTGTGGCTCAAGCTGGTCTTGAATTTCTGGGCTCAAGCAATCCTCCCACCTCAGCCACCAAAAGTGCTGGGATTTCAGGCATGAGCTACCATGCCCGGCCCAAACTGAGGAAATACTATCGTAAGATGGTGAGATGATTGATGATTGATAGATAGAAAGATAGATAGATAGATAACTAAGGTAATAGCTTCTCTCTCCAAAGCTAACACATTCCAGCTATTTCCTTGGAGCAGGCACCTAGACTTTCTGGGTAATTCTTTTTTTTTTTTTTGAGTTGGAGTCTCACTCTGTCACCCAGACTGACCTGCTGGGCTCCGGCGATCCTTCCACCTCAGCCTTCCAGGTAGCTGGAACTACAGGCGCGCGCTACCATGCCCGGCTAATTTTTTATTTATTGTAGAGATGAGGTCTCACCAAGTTGCCCAGGCGGGTCTCGAACCCGCGGGCTCAGGCAATCCACTCACCTCAGCCTCCCAAAGTACGGGATTACAGGCTGAGCCACCGAGCCCGGCTTGGGTAATTCTTAGTTGAAAATGGGCCTCCTGTTTTCATCTTCAGGTTCAGCTGTTCAATCTGGCTGAGGTGGAGATGGCTGCATTGACAACTTCATCAGGAATCTCAGACCTACATGTTCCAAGAAAAATTCATGTTAGAATTTATTATGAGCCCATACAGACCCTTGGCAGCAGCAGCAGTGACAGCTGTCTTCTAAGGCCCTTGCCAATGGGCCTGCAAGCTTGTTGCACCGTTGACCTCAATGAGAAACTTCCTTACCCACCCTGCCATGAACTTTCCAAGTCACCATATGGTGCTTCCTGCTCTCCCGTGAACTGCTCCCATCATGGCTCCCCTGTGGGGAGGTTACAGTCCCAGGAAGATTTGGAGAACAGAGTGCAAGGATGAATCCAAGAACAAAAGGTATGGCCAAGACACAGATGTGCTTATGCACATTTCCAACAGACCCCTTCACACCAGCTAATGTTGGACCTAAAAAGACATGTTTAGTCATACCTCTCCTCGGTCCAAAAAAGTTTTAAGATCAAGCACTATGCTATAGCCCTTGTTCACAATTTGGGAGTACATATATTTTCTCAATCATCTTCAAGCAGGAAAATGAAATTCAAACCAAAGAAAAATAAAGTATCAAAGCCTCCAAAGATACTTTTGGTGAATGGCTATCATAAATTTTACAAATCTACTTTCTTAGCATGTCATGTATTGTTTTGTTTTTTCTGCTGGTATCTTTAAAGTCTCAAGAAGAAGCTTCATGAATCCATTGACCTACATCAATTATGCTGTGTCAGCAAACTCAAACTTGCCCTATCTTTGTGGAGAGAGAAAAGGATTTTTAAAGACACATTATTTATCTTCACTTATATTTAGGTATATAGCCTTCTTATCCTTGTTACCTGCTTTTCCTTCCCTCAAAAAGTAAAACAGGAAATCCATTATTTTTTTTTAAAAAAACCCTGCAAAACATAAAGAAAAAACAATATCAGAAGTAAAGTCAACTCCAGACAGCATATTTGGGTAACTAGTACTCTGAATTTTAAAGCATTTTAAGAATGAGCAGTAGATTCAAATAAAGGCGTTTTCTCTCCAACTATGAGCAAATATTATAATTGTTATGTTTATGCAAAGTCGTATTCACAAACACAAGTTCTATGTTCCAGATGGGCACAGTGGCTCATGCCTGCAATCAAAACACTTTGGGAACTCAAGACGAGAGGATTGCTTGAGCCCAGGAGTAGGAGACCAGCTTGGGCAACATAGCAAGACCCCATCTCTACAAAAAAAATCAGAAAACTAGTCAGGCATGGTGACGCATGCCTGTAATCCCAGCTACTAGAGAGGCTGAGTCAGAAGGATTGAAAGGATCTGAGCCCAGGAGGTAGAGACTGATGTGCGCCACTGCATTCCAGCCTGTGCAACAGAGACCCTGACTCCCCTCCCCGACAAAAAAATCTTAAATTCCTGAAAACATGAGCTTAAGCCCCTGACATAAAAACAAATATGTCCGGGCTCGGTGGCTCAGCCTGTAATCCCGCGCCTTTGGGAGGCTGAGGTGAGTGGATTGCCTGAGCCCACGGGTTCGAGACCCGCCTGGGCAGCGAGACCTCATCTCTACAATAAAGCAAAAAATCAGCCGGGCATGGTAGCGCATGCCTGTAATTCCGGCTACTCGGAAGGCTGAGGCGGAAGGATCGCCCAAGCCCAGCAGGTCGAGGCTGCGGTGGCTGGGAGCAGCCACTGCACTCCAGTCTGGGCGACCGAGTGAGACTCCAACTCAAAAAAAAAAAAAAATATGAATGTGCTTCTGATGTAATTCAGATAGGTAGCACATATTTTAAATATGAGAGTAGAGTTACTTTGTTTTCAAACACACAGAACAGTTCTGTACAAAGGATCTGAGCAAAAATAACCTTGATTTTTATAGACTTGTATTTTTTTCCAAGGTCTTGGCCTATACTTTTATTAAATTTAACAGTTCAAAATAAGTTTCCCTGGAAAACTTTGAAAACACACTCTTTGATATCTTTGAAAACACTGACTTTTAAAAAAATGTATATTCTCTCTCTCTCTCTCTCTCTCTCTCTCTCTCTCTCTGTTGCCCAGGCTAACAGAGCACAATCACATCTCACCGCAGCCTCAACCTCCTGGGCTCAGATGATCCTTCTGCCTCAGCCTCCCAAGTAGCTGGGGTTACAGGCACATGCCACCACCCTCAGCTAATTTTTTTTTTTTTTTGTAGAGACGAGGTTTCACTATGTTGTCCAGGCTGGTTTCAAACTCCTGGACTCAAGCAGTCCTTCCACCTTGGCATCCCAAAGGGCTAAGATTACAGGCATGAGCCACTGTGCCCAGCCAAAATGTGTATTCTCAATTTTTAATTGCTAAAAATAATTATTACTCAAAAAGTCTGAAATCTCCAGTACAGAAGAACACTGTATTTAAGCAGTGAATATTCATTCTTCACACTTTCAGAAACAATCACAAACAGCAGTTTCAGGTGTACACTTTCAGGGTTTTAAGTACACACATTTGTATGCCCGTGCACACAAGTGCCAACAGGAATGCTGTTTTTTCTTGAACAAAAATTGAACGGGAATTTACCAACTGTTCTGCAGCTTACTTTCTTCATTTAATGATTCACCACAGGCACCTTTTGACTCCAGTTTCTCCTTTTTCCTGGGATCTTCCTGCTTTTCCATCATGTGGCTGTGACTTTTCTCACCAACTGCCTGTTGATTGACATGCAAGTACTTGCCTGTAGTTCTGGCTACTTGGAAGACTGAGGCGGAAGGATCGCTGAAGCCCAGCAGGTCGATACTGGGATGGCTGTGAGCGTGCCACTGTACTACAGCCTGGGCCACAGAGTAAGACTCTAACTAAAAAAAAAAAAAAAAGAAAAGAAAAGAAAAGAAATACTCCAATGATCCAGATTGCTGCACTGTTTGTTTGTTTGTTTTTTGAGTCAAAGGTCTCATTCTGTCTCCCAGGCTGGAGCACAGTGGCACGATCATGGCTCTCTGCAGCCTCAAACTCCTGGGCTCAAGTGATTCTCCTGCCTCAGTCTCCCTTTTAGCTGAGACTACAGGACACACCACCATGCCCAGCTAATTTTCAATTTTTTTAAATAGAGACAAGGTCTTGCTATGTTGCCCAAGTTGGTCTTGAACACGTGGGCTCAAGCAATCCTCTGACCTCAGTCTCTCAAAGTGCTGGGATTACAGGTGTGAGCCACCATGCCCTGCCAGATTGCTGCACCCTTAACATTATGCATCATTATGCCATTAAAGAAGAGACAATGGCCACACTTTCTTTCCAAGACGCTGCTTAAATTACAGAACATTGTGATTTTTCTTCCAGGCTACAAACTATCTGTTCTTAGAGGAGATGATGCTTTTGTCTTCTGGGATTTCTGAGCCTCTGAAGTGAACTGAAGTTCACAGCTCTTGCAACTCAGGTAAACTATTTTAAGATTCCATTAGAAGATTTGGCTTTTTGCCTTTTTCACACTGGCTGTGGTTGCCAGAACCTCTTGTTCTAAATGTTCGTGACATTCCTTGCTAATGAGTTCCAGGGGATTGATTTTCCTCTCAAAGACAGCATCTCCCCTAATTAGACAGGGCATCACCTGCAAGTGTCCTCAGTTGCCTTCTGCTTCCATCTCCTCCAGAAAGACTCTAGGAGCAGTGGGCCATCATGCTAGGCACCAAATGTACCCCGAGTCCCCTCCCACACCTAAACCCTGATCTGTCTCACATCTCAAGGTCTCAGCCCACCTCTCTCTCCCTGCACCCGTCTGGGAGTTCCTTTCAAACCTGTTTGGAATGATGAAGCTTTGCTGTCCCCATGGGCCAAAGTGACCTCCCGACCTGAGATCGTGGTACCAGGGCAGATCCAAATGGAATCTTAGAATGTGGTATTGCAGTTCCTGGCCTGTACTTTGTGCTATGCTCTGAGCTCTCTAAAGGCCACTCCAAGTCTTGCTGGTATGGTGCCTGAGGTTGGCACCTGGCAGGGTGGGTTGGGTGAGAGCATTTTGTCCTCAGGGCCCTGCCATCCCTGGGCAGCTGCAGGGCCGGAGATGAAGGTGCTGAAAGGACACTGAGACAGAGAATGCAGCAAGAAAACATCTTATTTCTTACAATGACTACGTGGCTAGTTCATCATAGACTGTGATGGCTCACTCCTTAATTCCTCTCTCTCTATTGTTGGAGAAACTTCTCTCCACCCTTGCGCCATGTGCTATATGTGTGTGTGAGCATGTGTACTTGTATGAGGTGGGACCCAAAACGAAACAGTTTTTTATTTATTTATAAAAAACTATGTATTTATTCTTGGCCGGGCATAGTGGCTCACGTCTATAATCCCAGCACTTTGAGAGGTGGAGGCAAGAGAATTGCCTGAGCCCAGGGGTTTGAGACCAGCCTTGACAAGACCTCGCCTCTACAATAAACCAAAAAAATTAGCCGGGCATGATGGCATGCGCCTGTGGTTCCAGCTACTTGAAAGGCTGAGGTGGAAGGATAGCCTGAACCCAGCAGGTCGAGGCTGCTGTGGCCATGACTGTGCCACTGCACTCCAGCCTGGAAGACAGAGTGAGACTCCAACTAAAAAAAAACTGTGTATTTATTCTTACATGATTAAACTTCAGTCACCTTCAAAGTACTCTTCATTTGATACAATACACCTATTGAGATGCTTTTTCCACTGCTCAAAACAGTTTTGAACTTGTCAATTTTGATGCCTGTTAGTGCTTCTGGTGTTTTTTGTTTCACCTCTTCCACATTGGCAAAACGTTTCCCCTCAAGGACTTTTTTCATCTGGGAAAACACAAAAAAAAGTCGCTCAGGATGAGATCAGGTTAATAGGGAGGTTGGGGCATGGGTGTCATAACGTTTTTGGTCAAAAACTGCTGAACAGAAGGATCGCCTGAGTCCAGCGGGTTGACATTGGGGTGGCCATGAGCATGCCACTGCACTCCAGCTTGGGCGACAGAGTGAGGCTCCAACTCAAAAAACAAAACAAAACAAAAATTAACAATAACAACAAAACAACTGCTGAACATTCAGCGTGGTGTGGACAGATCATTGTCATGGTGCAAGAACCAATCACCTGTTTGCCATAACTCAAACATTTCTTCCATAAATCGTGATGCAACCTTCTCAAAACTTCCAGATAAAAACTTGGGTTGTCCGTTTGAGACTGAAGGAGGAGGATTGCATGAAACCTGGCGTTCAAGACCAGCCTGGGCAACACAGCAAGTCCCTGTCTCCACTTTTTAAAATAAACTTATTTGCAGCCATAAAAAACAATGAAATCATGTCCTTTACAGCAACATGGATGAAGCTGGAGATCATCCTAAGTAAACTGTCTCAGAAACAGAAAACCGAACACTGCATGTTCTCACTCATATGTGGGAGCTACATGGTCCCAAAGATGGAAATAATAGACATTGGGGTCACCAATAAGGGGGGAGAGGAGGATAGTGTTGAGAAACTACCTATGGGGCACAGTGTTCACTATCTGGGCAATGGACCACCGGAGACCCAATCTCCATCAATAAACAATATGTCCATGTAATGAATGTGCATGTGTACACCAAATCTAAAATTTAAAATAAATAAAAATAAGTAGGAAAAAATAATAATAGAAATTATAAGAATAAGGCCAGGCGTGGTGGCTCACGCCTATAATTCCAGCACTTTGGGAGGCCGAGGTGAGAGGATTGCCCGAGCCCGCAGGTTCGAGACCAGCCTCTACATAAAAAAAAGCTAGCCGGGCATGGTGGCATGTACCTGTAGTTGCAGCCACTTGGAAGGCTGAGGCAAAAGGATCGCCTGAGCCCAGCAGGTCGGGGCTGCGGTGGCAGTGAGCATGCCACTGCACTCCAGCCTAGGTGACGGAGTGAGACTCCAACTCAAAAAAAAAAAAAGAGAGAAATTGTAAGAATAGAAATGGCTACCTCCATGTTTATTATGCAAATGTGATTAGTCATCAAGTCATTATTTTAAGATGATCCTTCGTAGAAAACCATAACTAAATGCCCAAAAACTCAAGGGGCAATGCTCAAGGTAAGAGCAGCTAGAGATATCACACCCCAACACAAGGCACCCCATGACAGCCTCTATGATTATAGACATAGAAGAGGGACTTAACCAGACCTAGGGTGCAGAGGTCTCAAACTTTGGGGTGCATCAGAAACCATCCGTGGGTGAGGCAGTCTCGGCCCCAGAGACCCTGATTCTAGACTGGGGGCTTTGCATTCTGAAGAAGATTCCAGGGGATTTTGAAGTTGGAGGTCCAGAGCCACACGTGGAAAAAGACCGATTCATCATTTTATCAACCAATTCATGTTCAGAGAGGGCAACCATGGCAGCAAAGTTCACTGTCTCTGACCCAGTCAGCGCTAGTGTTTGTTTACCCTCCCCTATTTATGCCAGACTGGACTCATGTACCGTTTTTCCTTTCAGGATCAAGTCTGGGCCAATTCTTTTCTTTTTCTTTTTTTCTTTTTTTTTTTTTTTTTTGAGTTGGAGTCTCACTCTGTCGCCTAGACTGGAGTGCAGTGGCCGCTCCCGGCCACCGCAGCCTCGACCTGCTGGGCTCCGGCAATCCTTCCACCTCAGCCTTCCGAGTAGCCGGAATTACAGGCATGCGCTACCACGCCCGGCTGATTTTTTGATTTATTGTAGAGATGAGGTCTCGCTGCCCAGGCGGGCCTCGAACCCGCGGACTCAGGCAATCTACTCACCTCAGCCTCCTAAAGGCACGGGATTACAGGCTGAGCCACCAAGCCCGGCTGGGCCAATTCTTAAGAGTAATAACACTGGGCATGGTGGCTCATGCCTGTAATCCCAGCACTTTGGGAAGCTGAGGCAGGAGACTCACTTGAGCCCAGAAGCTCCAGACCAGCCTGGGCAATAAAATGAGAACTTGTCTCTACAAAAAAAAAAATTTAAAAATTAGTTAGGCATGGTGGTGCACACCTGTAGTCCCAGGTACTTGGGAGGCTGAGATGGAAGGATCACTTGAGCCCAGGAAGTCAAGGCTGCAGTGAGCTGCGATTGTGCCACTACACTCCAGCCTGGGCAACAGTAAAATCCCAACTCACAAAACAAAAACAAAAATAAAAAACAAACACACAGTCGTTGTGATAATAATAGTAGTTATGGCACTTTTGTTTTTGTCAAAATTGTAATTATAATCATAATTATAATTGTAAATAGCTAAACTTTCCAACATGTTTTCTATAGAGCAGTTCTTGATACAAAGGTATGGGTTCTTTCTGTTATAGATTGAAAATATGAGGGAAAAACTAACTTAAAAATAATAATAACTAGAGATGCTTTCTATGTCTATCAGGGAATGCCTTTACAGTGTGTGTTCTAGACAGCCACATAAAGGACTCCCTAGCCCCTAACCCCAGCCACCCCTGTGAGCCCCACTCCTTTACTGCCCTGTCCTTGCTATCTTGGGGAGCCCCATCAGCAGCATGGCCAGGAGGGGGCTGACTTGGATGGTCCACATGGATGGAAACACGTGTACTTCAGAGAGAAACATTTGTATCTGAGCTTTCATCTCCTGCCAAGTTCTCAGAATCTTTCACCCACATTATCTCATCCAATTCCCTGGAGTACATTTTATCACATTCTGCAGGTGAGAAAACCAAGGCCAGAGGTTTAAATTTTCACAGCTAGTTAGCATGAGGACTGAAACCCGAAAGCAAGACGTCTGGCTCCAAGTTCGGAAGACTTCTATGAGCACACAACTGACTTTGATTCAAATGCCAGGCCAGTTCGTACATATTGACAGGCAGCAACAAGAGAGAGCTGGGACTAAAGAGAGAAAAATAATTGAAGGTAACTTAGAGAAAATGTGCTCCTCTTGTGAAATTCTCTCCAGATGATAAGTTACTTTGGAACAATATAAAAATAAAGACTGAGGTATTTCTCATGGTGATGTTGCTGAGTAGGGTGCAGTGTGATGCTCCATGGGTTTTTTGGTGTTTTTTTTTTTTTTTTGTCTTACCACAAAAAAGCATTTCGGAAGCCAGTAGAGTTTTAAGACAGAATTCATGGGGTGGGGGAGAGAGAGAGAGACAGACAGACAGACATGCTGGACTGGCAGGGGCATCTTGAGAGAAAGAGTACACCTTTGCTTTTGACAAAAAGCTTGATATACCTCTTCAGAGATTATTATGCTAAAGGCTACAGTTATCTAATCCAAGTTTCAATTGCCATCTTTTCACTTCTGATGAGCTAAGAGGTAGACTTTTCCTGAACATGCCTTTAGCAGAAAACTTGATAGACTTTTACAGTGATTATTATGTTAACCATGAACTGAAAGGTGGGCTGATTACAATTTCTACACCTTTGATGAGGCAGGGGTCCTCAAACTTTTAAAACAGGGGGCCAATTCACTGTCCCTCAGACCGTTGGAGGGGCGGACTATAGTTTAAAAAAAAAAAGGAATTTGTTCATAGTTTTTTTTAAAAAACTATAGTCCGCCCCTCCAACGGTCTGAGGGACAGTGAATTGGCTCCCTGTTTTATTTTTTTTTTTTTTGAGTTGGAGTCTCACTCCGTCGCCCAGACTGGAGTGCAGTGGCCGCTCCCGGCCACCGCAGCCTCGACCTGCTGGGCTCCGGTGATCCTTCCGCCTCAGCCTTCCGAGTAGCCGGAATTACAGGCATGCGCTACCACGTCCAGCTGATTTTTGGATTTATTGTAGAGATGAGGTCTCGCTGCCCAGGCGGGTCTCGAACCCGCGGGCTCAGGCAATCCACTCACCTCAGCCTCCCAAAGGCGCGGGATTACAGGCTGAGCCACCGAGCCCGGCTGGCTCCCTGTTTTAAAAGTTTGAGGACCTCTGAGCTAAGGGATGGGCTTTACCTGAATGACCATTTGTCTTCAACATGAAACTTGGTAGAATTTTACAGCAATTATTAACTATGAACGGAAAGGGTGGGCTACACCTGTGAGTCTACATTCCAGCCTGAAGGGTGGTCAGGTCTGATGTGCCCTAAAGAAAAATGTCTAGACACTTCTCCTATTTTAAAACTACCTAAAAGAAGTTTATCTATTTATGTCCAACCTACACTAAAATAACCTGCCTCAGTGGTTCTCCAGTAAACTCTCTCAATGTGAGGATTTTTTGGGAGCTGTTGTTGTTGTTATCATCCAGAAATATGGTAACAGATCACCTTTCATTTTCCAGGGCAGTTGTAATTTCCAATAACCATATTCTTTTTTATTAAAATGACTCTGTAAATGTGCTTTGGTTGTATGCTTTTCAAATCTTTTCATGTTCATAAATTTCAAAAGTCAGAAATGATCATTTATCCTAGTTTAAAATATACAGTAGGCCTGGTGTGGTGGCTCATGCCTGTAATCCAAGCACTTTGGGAGACAGAGGCAGGAGGATTTCTTGAGCCCAGGAGTGCAAGACCAGCCTGGGCAACATAGTGAGACCTCATCTCTACAAAATAAATAAATTAATTAACTAACTGGTGTGAATGGCATGTGTCTGTAGTCCCAGCTACTCGGGAGGCTGAGGCAGAAGGATTGCCTGAGCCCAGGAGCTGGAGGCCTTCACTCCAGCCTGGGTGATAGAGACCTTAACTCAAAAAAAAAAAAACAAAAACAAAAAAACCGAAATGTATAGTACATAGCATTCTGCTTTATATGATGGGAAAATAAAGGACAAAGAAATCAAAGACGGGGCTAGAAGATATCCAAGCATCTCAGTTAATTTTTTAACCACAGCTAGGTGCCAGGTGCCTGTCCCTGGTCCCTGCAAACAACCCTGGATAAAGTATCTCTTTGAAGAATTAACAAGCTCAAGACATTGAAAGCAAATAGGTGCCCCAGGAGAAGCATTTCCCAACGAGCACAAACACACGGAAGGAAGGCATTGCCGGGCAGAGCTTCCTAACACACCACAACACAGACATCAACTGGGAATCAGTACAACATCTTTATGGGGAGAAGAAAAAGGGGTAAAGGTGATCAAACAAGAAGGTGCAGGAGAGAGAAATAAATTTAGAGAGGATGGGCTGGCAGCGCCCTTCCTTCAGGTAAACCCTCCACCCTGGTTCTCTGATTTGCTGGGCACAGCTGGCTTTTCTCCCCATGGCAAATGATATTTACAACAAGCAAGCTGTTGCCACCTCCACTCAGGAGAAACCTCAGCTGCTAACCTCAGCTGCTCAAGGTCAAGTGGGAACCAGTTATTCCTGCATCACCCTGGTTGGCTCAACTGCACAGCCAGAAGGCTCTCTGCATGCATGCCTCGATGGCCGGGCCCATTACTCTTCAGGCAGGGAGGTCCTCGCCAGGTTCCAGAAAAGTGGTGTGCATCTGAAGCCCCTGTAGAATGTTCTAGAAAGACACACACCAGGGACCCCAGCCCCAGAGATTCTTTTCCCTGAGATGGAAGGTGGGACCCAAGCTCTGTAGCTGAGAAACCTCCTGCATCAGCTAGAGCCCCTGTTAGGATTCACCCTCTGTGACATAGCTTCGGGAGGGACAGAGATGGTGGCTGTCATTATAGCATTAGGTCACCGAGCAAAGAGTCTGGTGCCAGAAAAGGAGTTTAAGGGGACCATGAGGAAGGAGATTAGAAAGAGAATCAGGAGAGACTACTTCCTACACCAAAGCCAACCTTAAAGTTTAAAATAGCTAATAAACACCAACAATTACTGACCTCTCAATTGGTGTCACGTTTTCATGCACTATCTCACTGAACCTCACAACAACCCTGTGAGGCTAAAGCTGAACCAATTATCCCACAGAACTGATGCTTATGGTTTTTGAATAAACACAAAAATTGACCCCCCCAGTGTTAAAACTTGAAAAACTTGGCCAGGCACAGTGGCTCACATCTATAATCCTAGCACTTTGAGGCTGAGGCAGGAGGATTGCTTGAGTCCAAGAGTTCAAGACTGGTCTAGGCAACATAGTAAGATCTCATCTCTACAAAAAAAAATAAACAAATTAGCCAGGTGTGGCACAATGCACCTGTAGTCCCAGCTACTCAAGAGGCTGAAGCAGAAGGATTACCAGAGCCCAAGAGGTCAAGGCTGTAGTGAGTCATGATTGTGCCACTGCACTCCAGCCAAGACAGAGAAAGACCCCAACTCAAAAAAAGAATTTTTTTTTTAGAAACTTACATTTGTCCTGTCTGAGTTTCTTTCTCAGGAAACCAACCATCAGGTCTCCCAGAGGAACTGAAACTTACCAGATCACCACATCTAGACAAAGAGACACCAGACTCCTTATCCATCAGAACTGGCCACTGTTGACCAACTCCTCTTCTTTATTTCCTCTATTCCTATTTTCCTGCATGTGGCTACATTCCTTCCCCATTACATAAACTGCCATTTTAGTCACTTTGGAGAGATGAATTTGAGGTTTGGCTTTCATCTCTCTGACTGACATCACGTAAGTAGAAAGCCTTCTTCCCTGGCAATATTCATCATCTGTGATTGGGTTTCTATGCAGCAAGCAACTGGAGCTAGGCCAAACCCCTGGCATTTCAGTAACAAGATGAGGTAATTACAATTATTAATGTATTTACAGATGTGGAAACTAAGGCACAGAGGTTACATAACTTGCCAATATCACTAAACTGGTAGATAATGTTGCTGAGAAAAGAATTTCAGATTGTTTCATCTCAGAGTTCATATTTGAACTACTAGATCCTGAGAAATAGAATATATGGTGGTAACCTCAGAAGATAAAAAGGATGAAAGCTGAGCTCACAGCATCCCAAGGAAGAGGCAAGGAAACGCTGAGCAGTGTCAGTGAGTTTTCACAGCATGGAGATGTCTAAAGGCAGGAAGAAAGCCCTCAGCACATGAGCTCCTAGTCTCTGGCTAGATATGTTACCCACCAAGATGCCCACAGCAGAACCCAGAAAATACCCTTGCTCTGCTCTTCAGAGTTCTAAAAAATTTCTTCTGAAGCTCAGCTTCAACAATTTGCAAGAAAAGATAATTACACTTCACTCCACCAGAAAGATATGAGAAGGAGAAAGGTCAATGTCAGGTAACAAAAGACTTCCACGCAGGTGTCATCTTCCAAGAGGTGGAACAAGTTGGTCCTGGGTGTTTTCACTTAATGAAAAAATGAAAGCAAACAATCCAGGAAAGGGCATGGCCCAGGGGCAAACAACCCTTTATGATGCATTTTAGAAAGAAGTCATCAAAGCCATTAGATTTGGGGTGAGAAAAAAGGCAGGCAGACTTTTATCCTAAAGGTCTAAAATATGCTCAACAATTAAAGAAAAAGATTTTCTTTCTTAGTAAAAAGTAGTCAGCTTTGGCCGGGTGTAGTGGCTCACTACTGCAATCCCAGCACTTTGGGAGGCTGAGGTAGGAGGATTGCTTGAGTCCAGGAATTCAAGACCAGTCTAGGCAACAAAGCAAGGCCCATCTCTACAAAATGTAGAAAAAAATAGCCAGGTGTGGTGGCTTGCACCTATACCCTCAGCTAATTGGGAGGTGGAGGCCGAAGGATTGCTTGAGCCCAAGAGTTTGAGGTTGCAGTGAGCTGTAATCATGACATTTCATTCTAGTCTGGGTGACAGAGCAAGACCCTGACTCAAAAAAAAAAAAGTACCTGGCTTCTTTTATCTCAGCTTCCTCCTGACAGTGGGCAGTCTGTAGTTACACAGACCATGAACTGGAAGAAAATATGTGCAGCATATATACAAGATTGATTTTTTAAAAAAAAGACAGCCTAGCTGGGCTCCGTGGCTCAGCCTGTAATCCCGCGCCTTTGGGAGGCTGAGGTGAGTGGATTACCTGAGCCCGCGGATTCGAGACCCGCCTGGGCAAATTGGCGAGACCTCATCTCTACAATAAGTCAAAAATGAGCCGGGCGTGGTAGCGCACACCTGTAGTTCCAGCTACTTGGAAGGCTGAGGCGGAAGGATCGCCGGAGCCCGGCAGGTCGAAGCTGTGGTGGCCAGGAGCAGCCACTGCACTCCAGTCTGGGTGACAGAGTGAGACTCCATTTCAAAAAAAAAAAAAAAAGACAGCCTAATGAAAAATTAGCAAAGTATATGCACAGGCAATTCACACACACACACGCACACACACACACACACACACACAACATCAAACACATATGGCTAATACATGTGCTGTCTTCTAGTGATGTAGGAAATGCAAATTAATAACATCCCAGTACCAGCATCAACAGGAAGAGTGGCTACAGGTGTGATGTCCCACACAGATAAAGGTCTGACATTGGGCCTTTCTGAGATAGAGGACTAGTGTAGGGTGATCTGAGAAGTTGGGCCCATCTTGAGTCCTTCTGATTGTCATTTGTCCACCACCACTGAGAAACATCCAGCTCCTGCATCTGCACCCAGCACTACACCAGGGTTCATGCCATCCCCTTAAGTCCTTGCAACAGGCTATAGGCTAAGCCAGTGATCCTCAATCTTTTTGGCATCAGGGACTAGTTTCATGGGAGACAATTTTTCCACAGACCGAAGGTAGAGAGGTAGGGGGAAGAATGTGCATGTGCAGTCAAACCTCACTGCTGTTAATCTGCTTTTGCAGCCACTCCCCAATGCTAGCTAGCATCACTGCCTTAGCTCCACCTCAGATCATCAGGCATTAGGTTCTCATATGGAGCATGCAACCTAGATCCTTTGAATGCATAGTTCACAATAGAGTTAATGTTCCTATGAGAATTTATGTACGTATGTATTTTTATTTTAAAGATGTAGGGTACAATTCAAAATTAGGTTTACAAGTGGTCATCATACAGGTAAAGTCTTGGCCTCTCTTTGGTCCCCACTTCGCCTGCTTTGCCTAAGAGAATTTAATGTCACCACTGATCTGACAGAAGGCGGAGCTCAGATGGTAATGCAAGTGATGGAGAGGGGCAGTAAATACAGATGAAGCTTCACTGGCTCACCTGCAGCTCACCTCCTGCTGTGTGTCCCAGTTGGGGACCCCTGGGCTAGATAACTATCCCCATTTCAGAGGGTAAGGAATGGACTCTGAGAGGTACATTTTTTTTAATGAAAATCAATAATCAGCTCCATCAGCTTCAGCTGTGACTCGGGTTGCTTTTTTTTTTTTAAGGTCCAGAAATAAAGGCTGTATTTAAGGAGAAATGGCACATGAATGTGAGCCAGGCAGGGGCACTTCTTTCCATGGCTCTATTTCCCCCCTAAACTAATGGATGTTAGAGCCAGAGTAGCATTTGTTTACCAACTGCCGGGCACTAGCACAGTAAACAAGAAAGTTTCTTCATGTGGTTATTGGTTTTAGAAGTTTCCAGCTAAACTTCCTCCATCTCCAGCTGTTCAGAGAACAACTTTCAAATCAAGTTTTTTTTGTTGTTTTGTTTTTGTTTTTTGAGTTGGAGTCTCACTCTGTCGCCCAGACTGGAGTGGAGTCCAGTGGCCGCTCCTGGCCACCGCAGCCTCAACCTGCCGGGCTCCAGCGATCCTTCCGCCTCAGCCTTCCGAGTAGCCGGAATTACAGGCGCGCGCTACCACGCCCAGCTGATTTTTTATTTATTGTAGAGATGAGGTCTCGCCAAGTTGCCCAGGTGGGTCTCGAACCCGTGGGTTCAGGCAATCCACTCACTTCAGCCTCCCAAGGCGCAGGATTACAGGCGGAGGCCGGCTCAAATCAAGTTTTAAAAAATAGTTATTCTTCCAGTAGTTTAAAGTAATGTCCCTCCTGGGTCCCTTGATGTTCCTCCTGGGTGCTCCAGGAGGTCCGAGAAGACTGGGCCGCAGCATGGAGTATAACCCACGGGAGGCTACACTGGGTGGACTTCTAGGAGGAGGTGTGTCTGCGAACTTGCTTCCTGTGAGTTGAGAATTGAGAGGAGGGTTTAGCAACACGGACAGTATTTGTAACATTATGTGACATTGTCAGGGCATCCACCAACTTGTTGACTGGTTCAGGTATCCACAAACTTGTGGCTTGAGCCCCTACGACTTCTGTGCAAGAGAATCTATAAGCTGTAATGTGTTCAGGTTTGCTAGCTATAAGACAACAGGGTATACAACTTTGGAGTCGTTTCTTTTGTCAAAACATAATTTTAACTATAATCTATCAAGATATATTGTGGAAACTGACTTCCATTGAAGGACTGGAGAAGAATAAAGCACTATTTGCTTTAATTTGGATAAAACTTTAAAAGGAGTAGCCTGAGCTTACTGAGATGATTTTACAATCTCTTTTTTTTTTTGAGTCAGAGTCTCACTCTGTTACCCAGGCTAGAGTGCAGTGGCACGCTCACAGCCACCACAGCCTTGACCTGCTGGGCTCAGGAGATCTTTCTGCTTCAGCCTTCCAAGTAGCTAGGATTACAGGCATGTGCCACCATGTCCTGTTAATTTTTTTGATTTATTGGAGAGATGAGGTCTCGCCAAGTTGACCAGGCTGGTCTCGAACCCATGGGCTCAGGCAATCCTCTTACCTCGGCCTCCCAAAGTGCTGGGATTATAGGCGTGAGCCACTGCTCCCAGCCTATACGATCTCCTTTTAAAACCCTATCAACATATCTCTCAGAGTGTTATGTCTACTATGAGTGTTATTAAAACAAAACATAGAAGTCATTTAGGTAGACCACACATGGTGGCTCATGCCTATAATCCCAGCACTTTGGGAGGCCGAGACAGGAGCGATGCTTGAGCCCAGAAGTTCAAGGCCGGCCTAGGCAACATAGAGAGATCTCACCTCTACAGACCTCTAGCCCAGCTCCTTGGCAGACTGAGGCAGAAGGATCACTTGAACCCAGGATTTCAAGGTTATAGTCAGTTATGATAGCACCACTGCACTCCAGCCCGAATGACACAGTGAGACCCTGTCTCTAAAAAGATAAGAGAAACCATTTAGGTAGACATTTTCCCCTATAAGTAGGATTGTTGCTCATTTAGGTCAGCAAGAAGCAATCTCATTTTATCACATTAAAAATATTCAATACTGATCTATACAGTGCTTGTTTATTGTATTATACAAAAGCATGATTTTGCAATGTTTTGAAAATTAAAAACAAGACTGAACTTCACCACATACAGCTTAAGAGCCACGGCCCTCAAAGAAATTCTCCAGGGAGGGTTGAGGAGAGGGGTGTATGTGTAACTGGGTAGCCAGTTAAAAGAGATAAAACAACTCCCTTTCAGCAGCAAAACCACAACTGTGTTGGGTAATTATATGTTGCACATCTCCCTGGTAAACAAAAACATTTGTTTCCATTTTGGTTGAAACAAAACCCAACTTTTCCTAGCTGTCTCTGCTGCCTGGCCAGTGAGCTCAGTACCACTAATGAAAGGCTGTCATCCCAGGGTCCACCCTCTGGAGACCCACTTGACCTCCGAGCACAAAACCCACTGTTGCAGGGCACAGACCCAGGCTGCCTCTCTCCCTCCCTTGACTTCCATCTCACACTGGTCTTCCTGTAAAGAACCTTGTCTTTTTACTCATAAAGAACTAGCCCGGAAGGTGAGCGTGGCTCAGCATGGAGCCCTCAGCACTGCAGAAAAAAGTTTCACAGCGCCTAGCACAACTCTGGGGAATCAGGAACCTCGACTCAGATACCCAAGTCAGTCTCTCCTTTGGAATCCACCAGTCCCGGCCTGTGAGACTTTGGTTCTCAGTTCTGTCACAAGAGTGACTGACATGCTTTTTTTTTCCTCCTACCAAAGAGTACAGATGCAAATTAAGTCTTCATATACCTGATTTGAAATTCAGCATCATTTGGGAAACTGCTGGTGGTGATCGACAAGGGAGTGGCGGGTAACTGTGGGCCTTCTAATGAGTCTTCTGGAATGGCAGGATTTACAACTGCAGGGACCTCTTTCAACTTTGTCCCCCACAAATCATTTCTCAGGGTTGACCGGGGAACAGACCCAGTGCACAGCCTGTAGAAATGCATTCCCAACGAACGTAAGAAGGCAATTCCTCTTGGTCTGGATTAGAATGTGATGCGGGCCAGGATAAGAGAAATAGTTTGGAATGTGTCAATTTGTGATTTTTAATTTGTCTTCTCCAGGCGGGCACGGTGGCTCACACCTACAATCTCGGCACTTTGGGAAGCCAAGGCAGGAGGACTGCTTGAGGCCAGGAGTTTGAGACCAGCCTGAGGCCCCATCCCTACAAAAAATTTAAAAATTAGCCAGGCATGATGGCATGCACCTATAGTCCCAGATACTCAAGAGGCTGAGGTGGAAGGATCACTTGAGCTCAGGAGACGAGGTTGCAGTGAGCTGTTATCGTGCCACTGCACTCCAGCTCAGAAGACAGAGCCAGACCCTGTCTCTAGAAAAAATAAAAACAAATGTTCTCCAATGTGTAAACTACCAGCATGATTTCCTTATTCTCTTACACCTTTCTCAATTTCCCTTTTCATGTGATTTCTGAAAAGGGGTGACCAGCTGATGGTTTGTTGAACTCACAGGTCACAGGAATGAGCTGAACCAAGACCTCTTCAGTGAAGAGCTCGCTGGCTCTGTGAGGCTCTTCTCCCTGACTCAAGCAGGATGTGGTTTTGTCTTTTGCAGAAAAGCTTCCCTGGGAATGCCACTGGTGAGTGTGGCACGCAGAAGTCTGATTTGATGACTGCAATTCAGTCTTCAAGCAACCAAAAGAAAGATGCTGGTCTCAGTCCTGCCTGTGGTCACTGCTGACCTCAGCATTCACTCCACTTAAACTCTCAGTGGCGAGACAACACAGCGTAAGCAAACCAACAATTTCCCCTCCCCAGAAGGAAGACCTTCTGAGGTCAGTGGTAAAATGCTCCCTAAAATGCAACTATAAAACTGGTGGGGGCAATGCCCTCAGGTCCCCTCCCACTGTGGGAGTTTTTCTGTCTACTCAATAAATCCTGCTTTCTAAAAAAGAAAACCAAAAACTGGTGGATCCAGCTGGGCACGGTGGCTCAAGTCTATAATCCCGCACCTTGGGAGGCAGAGGCAAGAGGATTGACTGAGCTTAGGGGTTCAAGACCAGCCTGGGCAACTTGGTGAGACCTCATCTCTAAAAAATAATAATAATAATCTGGTGGATCCTGCAAAATGAATGAGAATATGAGCTGCCCTTACACAGAGTCTCTAGTGCAAATTGTGTTCCCAAAAGATGCAATTTGGTTTTTATTATAGTTAATTCCAAAAGGAAGGTCACTCATTTTTGCTAGGTGGGCAATCTGTCCCAGAGGACACACCAGAGGAACCATCTCTCCCCACTGCAACACACATGCCCCCGACACTCACCAGCTAACATGAACATATACATGCACTCACACCCTGTACAACTCACAGACACTGGAGTGCACACTGACAATCACTCACTCATGTGCACACATGCATGCAGACCTATGGGCACACCTCACACCTGTGTATACACACTGAGTCATGTGCACACTCATGCACACACACACCCATTCACACTTGTGCACACATACACATACTCATCATGAGCACACTCACATATACTTACATGCAGACACTCATTAAGACACACATGATCATTTGAGCACACGCTCACATTTGCACACTCACATGCAGACACACTCACTGGTACACACTTGTAGATACTCTCACACTCATCTTAAGCATACTCATACGTGTGCACACTCATGCACACTTGCATGCGGCCACACTTGCGGGCACACAGTTGTGAACACACTCATACATGTGCACACACTCATGTACACACCTGCACTCACTCAAGGGCACACACTCACATATTCCTTTGAATGCACAGTCACACACTTTTGACATAGTAAGGATTTGCAGGGAAGAGCAGCTGAAACTCTTTGGCTCTGATGACCAGGTCTGAGTGCTCGGCAGTCAGTAACTGCACATTTGGGGTTTGGGTCTCTGACAGAGAACCCTCCCAAAGTTGTGTGCTCCGAACCCCCTCCCTTGTCTCATTTTACATGGGGTGATGGATCAGAAGCCAGGACAGGTCTTGAAACAGACATGAATCAAGTTGGAGCTAGAGCAAGGGAGGTGCACACCTCAGTCGCGGAAGTGCATGCGCAATCTCACAAGTATGGAGACCACTGCAATGTCTTCAAGACCATTCATGTGCACAGCAAAATGTCTCTTCTTTAAAACAACCACGGAAGAAGCCATTTGGAGGTCACACATCTCCTGTGCCAGCATTTTTAAGGCCAGGAAGGGGCTACCGCTCCACCTCCTGCAGCTCCCTCCGTGTGGCCTGAAGGAGCCGGCGAAGCTTCCAGAACACACTGGGGGTTGCTCTCCAGGAGTCCCCGGCGAGGCCACCTAGATCTGCGCACTCCTGCACCGCCTCCTGTAACTTCAGCTGAAGCTGGAAGGAGATGGCAGAGCTCTCCAGAGGTGAGGAGAACCAATGGCGGAATATTTTGTCACAGATGACCTGAGGGAAAGAAGGGGTGGCGGTTACTTCAGGGCAGCAAGTCATCCTTCAAAGCTTCCACCACTGGTTATTAAACAAACCTTTGCTTTTCTCTCACACCCCCTGTCCTTCAGGGAGGACACTCCAGAGACTACCTGATTCTGAAAAGTGTTCTCCCTTCCGGAACCTAAACCATTCAGCACCGTGAACAAACGACACCTCAGAGAGGAGAAGGCTACCTCTGTGTGAGGCAGAAAGTTTCATTTCTAGCCCCACTGGAGTTGGAGAAAGTTCTGGGCAACATTTCAAAAAGGACTGAATATATTTCTGAAGAGAAAGGGGAGCTGAAGTCACAGGCAGTAAGGAGTCAGCCCTCTGCAGGCCTGAGAGTGGCCAGCCTGTGGTCATCACCTGAAGAAAGGCTATCTTATCCACAAGCTGGTTCTAGGAACCACAATGGCCACCTGGCATGGTTGTCCTGAGGGCCAAATGGCACATGAGGGAAAAGTAGTGAGCCACTGCCTTTATAGCCCTTTAAGGCTCATGAAGAAATGTTTTGATAGCCTTTTGTGCCATCTGAAAAAAAAATTAAGTAAAGATAAAGGTATATTTGAGGGAAAAGACTGCAGGCCTAAGGTCCTTTGAAGAAGCTTTTGCAATGTTTTGTTTTTATTTATTTATTTATGTTGAGTCAGGGGTTTCACTCTGTTGCCCAGGCTGGAGTGCAGTGGCATTATCATGGCTCACCATAGCCTCGACCTCCTAGGCTTGGGCGATCCTTCTACCTAAGCATCCCAAATAGCTGGGACTACAGGCGTGCACTCTCATGCCGGGCTAATTTTTTTTATTTTTTGTAGAGATGAGATTTTGCCATGTTGTCCAGGCTTGTCTCGAACTCCTGGGTTCAAGGAGTTGGAGGCTGTGGTGAGCCCTGATCGTGCCACTGCACTTCTGGCTGGATGATGGAGTGAGACCCTGAATCAAAAAATAATGAAAATAATAATAACTAGTCCCCTGTTGATGGACATTGAGGTTATTTACCAACTTTTACTATTAGGAACAACACTGCAATGAATATCTTATATATGTGTCATTTTCATTTTGTGCATGTAACTAAATGTCTAGAAATGGAATCTCTGGGTCAAAGGATCTGTGCACTTTTTGCTTTGATAGATATTGTTAAATGGACCTCACAAAAGTTGTACCAACTTACACTCCCCAGCAATGTATCCAAGAATGCATGTTCCCCCATGGCCTCACCAATGCAGGTGTCACAGACACTTTTATCTTGCCAATAGATGGCTGAATGGTTAAATTTGCATTTTTCTTGGATTGAAAGCTATTTGTGCTTCTTTTTCTTTCTTTCTTTCTTTTTTTTTTTTTTTTGGAGTCAAAGTCTTACTCTGTTGCTCAGGCTGAAGAACAGTGGCATGCTCACGGTCACCATAGCCTCGACCTTCTGGACTCAGGAGATCCGTCTGCCTCAGCCTTCTAAGTAGGTTGGACTATAGGCGCACACCACCACATCTAGCTAATTTTTTTGATTTACTGTAGAGATGAGGTCTCACCAAGTTGGTCCCCTGGGCTCAGGCAATCCTCTTGCCTCAGTCTCCCAAAGTGCTGGGATTACAGACATGAACCACTGCACCTAGCCTGTGCTTCCTTTTCAATGAATGGTCAGGTTTATATTTTTTGCCGAGATTTCTATCAGGTTGTAGGTATTTACTTTTATTTGGGGGGGGGAAGGGGTTGTTTGTTTATTTGTTTTGAGTTGGAGTCTCACTCTGTTGCCCAGGCTAGAATGCAGTGGCACGCTCACGGCCACCGCAGCCTTGACCTGCTGGGCTCAGGGGATCCTTCCACCTCAGCCTTCCAAGTAACTGGAACTACAGGCATGCACCACTGAGCCCAACTAATATTTTGATTTATTGTAGAGTTGAAGTCTCACCACGTCGCCCAGGCTGGTCTCGAACCTGTGAGCTCAGGCAATCCTCTCACCTCAGCCTCCCAAAGTGCTGGGATTATAGACGTGAACCAGCATGCCCAGCTCCTTTTTTTTTTTTTTGGTATTAATTTGTGGACACTCTTTATATCTGAAAGACATTAGCCCCTTGCTTCAGTCTGGTTCCTAGGAAGTGGAAGTGGAAGTGGACTCTAAGCGGGAGGTTTGTATCCAGGGACTTGTTGAGGACCCTTCTTGAGAAACACTCCAGGGACAGAGGAGGAAGTAGGTATGTGGGGCCCGGGAGAACCCTGCAAAGTCATCCCTTCCTGAGTTAAAGGGATCGGGTTGGTGTCAGCCCTACCCCTCCACTCCATAGTCACTAGATGCTGTCCCTGGAAAGTGGTGTAGCCTTGGCAAAGACTGTCCTGGGGGACACATGGACCCCAGCAGCCGGGATGCCCTCCGTCCATACCCACACTCCTGGTCTGTAAGAGGAAGTACAAATATGTTGCAGATTTTCTCACTTAACATTTAAATTTGTGTTCTCCCTCTTTTTTTTTCTGGTAATTTGTTTTCACCAATAGGATTTTTTCCTGAAAATCAAATTTGTCAACTGTTTGTCTTATGGCTTTGTTTTGTACTTACAAAGGCACAACTACAGTGAAACAATATTTTAAATTCTCCCAGTTTTTTTCTGGTAGATTAAGGATTTCATTTTTATGTGTAGTATTTGAGCCATCAGGACACTAGTTTGATGTAAGGAGTGAAACAGAAAGTTAACACATCCTTTGCTGTGCCCAGCTACTTAGTTTACTAGCAACATTCAGCAAATAATCCAGTTCCCCACTGCTCTAATATGCCCTTTTAATCACAGGCTAAATGCCCATATAACATTGGGTCTATTCCTGAAATATTTTTATTCTGTTTCACTGATTTGCAAATCAATTTATGCTGGGCAAGGATTTTTTTTTCCAGTAAGATTTTAAGTTCAAAAGGAAAATTAACAAAACAAGCTGAAAGTAGTAGCCCATGCCTGTAATCCCAGCACATTGGGAAGATGAGACTGGAAGATCACTTGTTCAAGACTAACCTAGGCAACATAGCAAGATTTTATCTCTGCAAAAAAATTTTTAAAATAAAAAAATTTGTCAGACATGGTGGCACATGCTTGTAGTCCTAGCTACTCGGGAGGCTGAGGCAGGAAGATTGATTGAGCCAGGAGGTTGAGGCTGCAGTGAGCTGTGATCACAGTCTAGCCTGAGTGACAGAGAGAAATTCTGACAAAAGAAAGAAAAAGAAGGGAGGGAGGGAAGACAGGAAAGGAGAGAGAGACTGACTCAATCCTGACTTCTACCCTACATCTTTAAAATAAAAAAAGAAATTAAAAAATAAATAAGTAATAAAACTAAAAAGGAAAGAAGGAAGGGAAGGAAGAAGAGAAAATTAACAAAATATTTACAAGATGAAGAAAATTATCTGTAATGCTACCATCTAAAATAATTGCTTCTGACATTTTGTTACCTATCTTTTCAAGCATATATTAGTTAACAAAAATAGGGTCATATTGTAAATACTGATTTGTAGCCTGCATTTTTTTTTACTCAATAATGCTTCATATTTTCTCATATATGTAAAGAAAGTGTAATTTCATTTATTCAAAGGCAATAATCAAATATGTGCACAAATAAAGTTGCTCAGCTAAAGAGCATGCATATTTCTAACGGTCACACCCTTTGCAGAGAGAGAAAATTTACCATCATGTCAACAATATAGAACCTTCTCTATTTCCCTGAAGCCTCAACTGTCAGTTAATTGCATTTTAATGACTATTCCCAATTGGTAAGTGAAATTTACTATCATTGGAGTTTAATTTGCATGACTTTGAGTGGGAAGATCAAATAATTTTCCAAGTTGTTTGGGCACTTGGAGTTCACCGTTTATGTATTTCTAGTAACTGTTCTTCTCTTGCCAATTTTCTTTGTGATTCTCTTGCCTCTTAATGAATTTGTAAAAACCCTTTCTATATTAAGGGTGTAACCTTAGTCTCTCATTATGCTGCAAAGGGCAAGTGTTTGTGTTCCCATTTCATGGGCTGGGCTCACAAGGTGGTGAATGATTCAGTGAAAATCACCTTGTTCCCAAAGCTCAAAAAGAATTATTTCATCACAGAACCCGCCAAGGCTGGGAGCCCTTAATAAATTAAAGAGGCTGGGGCCAGGTGCAGTGGCTCAGTAATCCCAGCACTTTGGGAGGCGGAGGCGGGTTCATGGCTCACTTGAGCCCGGGAGTTCAAGCCTCAGTGAGCTACGATCATGCCACTGCATTCTAGCCTTGGTGACAGAGCAAGACTCTAACCAAAAAAAATTAATTAATTACTTCAAGAGTTTGGGCTGGAGATGCCTCCAAAGGCTCCCTCATTGCTGGACTTTCTTAACATGGAAATAGCCAGTGATTCCGGAACTCAGCCAGGAAGTTTGTGTAGACATTGGGGTGGTTGATCCGGAGCTTTTGTTTGGCCTGGCCAAGGATTACCAGAGTAACAACACAGCCATCCAGTCCTCCCCAAAACAGTCCCTGCCATGAATGACGTAGGACAACACTGTGCTCCTCTGGCATCTCTGATCTAATCCCTACCTCAGGTCTACCCTGGGCTCCCATTGACCCGTGAAGAGTAGTAAGGTGGAATAGGGAGGATGGGTTATGGTGCAGTCCCCGCTGGAGGTGTGGGTTGGACAGGAGGATTAGAAAGTAGGAGCATGCTGGCAGGCCTCGCAGTCAGGCCATTTAGAGGTGGGCTTGACACTTTCTGGTCCTTCCAGAGGCCTGGGATGGCCTCCTCCAATGTGTCCTCACCCTCCTAAGAGCCTAGAGTGGGAGAACTGTTTCTTGAAGGATTAGTCTCTGGGTTCTCAGTGTGTGTGAGAGAGGGAGAGAGGGGAAGATGGGGAGAGGGGGAGTAAGGGAGTGGGGGAGGAGGAGAGGGAGGGGTGAGAGAGGGAAGAAGGAGGGAGGAGAAGGAGGGAGAGGGAAAGGGAGAGGGAGATTAAGTAGATGCTTGTTGGAGCCCTGGGAAGAGGCAGCCCAGCACCCGGTTTTGCTGAAGGATCCTCCCATGAGACTCCATGGGATCACTTGACCAACAACCCCAGGACAAACAAGTAGCACTGTTGATTAACAAAGAACACATGATTATCCCGCTCCCCATGGCCCTGCCCTTTATTGACCACATCGAGTGGGATGGCCTGGAAAGGTTGACTTTCAACTCTGCCAAGGGGATCTGCAGAGCTAGAGGGTAGAAACGACCAGAGAAAACCATCTCTTCCCCCACCCTGGCCGCCATGGCAGCACTGCTTACTTGCAGGTTGCTGTTGACACGTTGCGCACCACATCTGTTGACTCGCAAATCACACTTGGAAAAGCAGTCAAAGAAATTGCAATCTTCATCTCCCGTGCAATTTTGCTCCAGAATTTCCCTCATTTTAGGCTCAAAAAAGGCCATGTCCACATCAATAGCCACCACCTGTAATCAAAACAGCACAGCACTATCAAAGGGCCACTGTGGGTTCAGCAGACTGTTGACGGCTCTTTGTCCTATCTTGTGAGTGCTGCTGTCCTGAGAGAGGTGATCAAGGAACTCCCACCAGCCAAAACAAAAAACCCAGGCTACGTCACGGGAAGTGTCTTGCTTCCCGCAAAGCATTTGCAAGTATTTGTGGTGTTTTCTTTTATACAAGCAACTATCATAGATCGCATTCCAAGGCTGTGACTGCAGAAAGAATCTTTGTCGTCACTAATTAAAGCCTATGATTTGGAACTACAGTCACAAGTATCACTTCTCACCTTAGACATTTTCTAGCTTTAAAAGTCAAGTCTCGAGGCCAGGCACAGTGACTCATGCCTGTAATCTCAGCACTTTCGGAAGCCAAGGCAGGAGGACTGCTTGAGCACAGGAGTTTGAGACCAGTTTGGGTAACATAGCAAGACTTCATCTCTATAAAAAAGTTCAAAAATTAGCTGGGCATGGTGGAGCATGCCTGTAGTTTCAGTTACTCAGGAAGCTGATGTGGGAGGATTGCCTGAGCCCAGGAGGTTAAGGCTATGGTGAGCTGTGATCATGCCACTCCAGCCTGGGTGACAAGAGAGAGACCTGACTCAAAAATAAAAATAAAAAATGAATAAAAGTAGATCCTCTAAAATGTCTTATAAATGACTCTTCCCTTCATTGCTTTATTACCTTAATTTCTGGCCTTCAAGGGCCAGGATTATAAAAGCTATAAAACATAGATAATCTACTCCATGAATACAAGTGACAAAAGGGGCCGGGCACAGTGGCTCAAGCCTGTAATCCCAGTACTTTGAGAGGGCAAGGTGAGAGGATTGACTGAGCCCAGGGCTTCAAGACCAGCCTGGGCAACTTAGTGAGTCCTCATCTCTATAATAAATGAAAAAATTAGCCAGGTGTGGTGGCACACACCTGTAGTTCCAGTTACTTGGAAGACTGAGGCAGAAGGATTGCCGGAGACCAGCAGGTCAAGGCTGCAGTGGCCGTGAGCGTGCCACTGCACTCAGCCTGGGTGACAGAGTGAGACTTGAACTCAAAAAACAACAACAACAAAAAACCAAACAGACAAAAGGAAGCCATGTGCACACAGTATGATGGTGACACAGGTTGCGGGTGGTGCCTTGAGTCTTCACTTTTGATATGTCTGTTACTTGAGTCAACTGGTTTCCAGCTGACCAGTCAGATGGGAAGTGGGGAGAAATGTCAAGGTTCTCAAATGAGGATGATGTGCAGAGACCCTCATCTAGCAGGATCAACTGCTGAGTCCCACTGTCAGCTGGCGAACTTGAGGACCCCTGGAATTTCAGATTAATCTTCCTGGCATCAAACAAATAGACTTCAAAAACAGAAAAAGAATAACTTCCAAATTATGCAGATTTTCTTCCAACACCTGGATACAACAGAAAAAAGATGAGCTCAAACCTCAGAGAACCTGGAATCTGCCCAACTCAAGCCGTTTATTGCTTCAAGGTATTAAAGAGCTATTAGGAAAGTTTATGAGTTTGATGGAGTCGGTGGCATTTCACAAGCCTTCACAGGTCAGCCTCAAGATAGCAGCCTTTCCGTCTCCCTGTGGTGGCATTTCAAAATAGGGTTTCTTTTGTTGGCGTTCATTTCTACCTCAGTTTTATGCAGCATTGGGAGGCATGTGCCCTGATTTTAGTTTTTGTTTTTCATTCAGAATTGATGCTGAAGGCAATAACATTTCTTGAGGATTATTTAGTAAAACAGAGCAGGAGAGAGAATGATTTCTTTCACAGTATGTGGAGAATAATGAAAATAAAGAAATAAGGCTGGGCACAGTGGCTCACAGCTATAATCCCAGAACTTTGGGAGGCTAAGGTGGGCAGATTGCTCGAGTGCAGGAGTTCGAGGCCAGTCTGGGCAACACAGTGAGACCTTGCCTCATAAAAAAAGAAAGAAAAAAAAAGAAAAAGAAATAGACCTTTTCCCTGTTCAAGGGGCCTTGACTCATAACTAATACAGACATAGCAAACAGAACTTATCATTTGAAATAATCTTTTCTATCTCATTATTTAACCAAAACAAATTGCTGATTCATTATTTATCCTGGTTAATACACTGAAAATGAACAAAGACTATGCTAATGAATCTATTGTCTTTATAATTTATTATTAGGGCTACAAGATCCTTCTTTCAATAGTTTCTGGCAATATCCCAAGCCTCCCCCAGGCCCCTATTTAAACATTTGGCTCTGTGCAACTTTTTCTTTCAATTTCTGATTGTTTCCTTATCTCCCAGTGAGAGCCAGATTTATTTTTTCATTTTTAGTGTATGGCCTGGAATGGATTACAGTTCCTGTAAATGTAACCCTACATACCTAAAATAGGAACAGTATCAAAGCACACAGAAAGGATTGGGAGCCGTGGCTCACACCTATAATCCCAGCGCTTTGGGAAGCTGAGGGAGCTTGAGCCCAGGCAGGAGGATGGCTTGAGGCCAGGAATTTGAAACCAGCCTTGGCAAAATAATGCGACCTTGCATCTACTAAAAATAACACAAAATTATATAAATAAAAATTAGCTGGGCATGGTGGTGCATGCCTGCAGTCCTAGCTTCTCAGGAGGCTGAGGTGGGAGAATCCCTTGAGCTCAGAAGGTCAAGGATGCAATGAGCTATGATCATACCATTGCACTCCAGCCTGGGTGACAGAAGGAGACCCTGTCTCAAAAGACACACACACACACACACACACACACACACACACACACACACACTCACACACACACACAAGAGAGAGAAACCTGCATGATGTTTTTTTAATATCACGAGAATCATAGAATCCTTCCTGTGCGAAATTACCTAACTTGTCTCATCTTCTTCAAGCTTTCTCCTGGCATCAGAATAGAAAGATCGATGAGAATGATTTCATTCCTTACTGAAAAGTGTGGCTCTGGAGCGGGAAAGCATATTATCTGTTCAAAAGAAGCTCTTTCTGGCAATAGTCATGGGGCCCGAAGTCATGATGGTTCCTAGTTACTCATTTCCAACCCCTAGATAAATTCTCAGCACGTGCAGGTGGGCATCTGGCCTGCAGATGAGTGAAGAATGTTCTCACACCTCACCTGGAAGTCAGCTGTTCCTTCCACTAGGACAAAAAACGGAAACCTGGCACAAAGGCAGGACCCACCCACTGGACCCTGGGGCTCACCAGTTCTCAAACTCAAGCACACATCAGAACCACCTAGAAGGCTTGCTTTCACCACACGAATTGCTGGGTCTCACCCACAGTTTCAGATTCAGAAGGTCTGGGGAGGAGTCTGAGTATTTGCATTTCTAACATACTAACTGGTAAATAGATATTACTGGTTTTCACTTGTAAATTGTAATCCCAGCATTTTGGCAGTGCGAGACGAGTGGACTGCCAGAGCCTAGGCAACTTGGCGAGACCTCGTCTCTACAATAAATCAAAAATTAGCCAAGCGTGGTACAGTGCGTCTGTAGTTCCAGCTACTTGGAAGATTGAGGTGGAAGGATTGCCTAAGCCCAGCAGGTCAACACTGGCGTGGCCGTGAGTGTGCCACTGCACTCCAGCCTGGGCAATGGAGTGAGATTCCAACTCAAAAAAAAGAAAAGAAAGTTGTAAAATCCTAGGTCACATAAAATTAGCTACTTGAACCTCAGTGTCCGCAAGAAGGATGGAGAATTACAGAACAGGTGAAGGGGAATCCTCCTGCCCCAACCCCCACCAATCCTCACCCAAGCCAAGGCTGCAGCAGAGGTAACGGCTGGGTGTGGCACAGTACCAGCCCACAAAAAACAGTTTGGATCTAGGGTGAGGAGTGCATGGTCATTATTTCATTGAGCAAATATGTTGTGCCAATTGCGAGCAAAATGCTGGTGAAACATCTTGGGTGGATCACACAAACCAGTAACTGGATCATCAAGTGTGTAATGAAAGGTCCAACACTGCCCTCCTCACCGTCAAACCCCATCAGCCTCATCTCCTTCTTTTTATTAATTAATTAATTAATTAATTAATTAATTTTTGAATTGGAGTCTCACCCCGTCACCCAGACTGGAGTGCAGTGGCCGCTCCCGGCCACCGCAGCCTCAACCTGCTGGGCTCCGGGGATCCTTCTGCCTCAGCCTTTCGAGTAGCCGGAATTACAGGCATGCGCTACCATGCCTGGCTGATTTTTTTTATTTATTGTAGAGATGAGGTCTCACTGCCCAGGCAGGTCTCGAACCCGCGGGCTCAGGCAGTCCACTCACCTCAGCTTCCCAAAGACGTGGGATTGCAGGCTGAGCCACCGAGAAAGCAGACAACCTTGCAATTCCCTCAACTCTGTGGCACCTACTGGGTTCCACCTGACACTCAGTAACTCCCATTGGAAGGACAAATGAGCAATTGGGTGATGAGAACTGGCCCACAACTGCCAGGTGGTCACATGTGGACTTTCCTGCTCATTAAGTAGGGAAGCCTTGGCCTAGACAACGAATTTCATCTCAGCTCTAAGAAACAAACTGATCCCACCACAGGGCATCCTCACCCCTCACAGCTCAAGAACAGTATCTGGGAGGTGATGTAGAGCTCAGGGTATTGCAGACTGGGCTCTTCCAGAGACACAGACCCTCCTGGAACCTTCCAGAACCTTCCAACTCTTTCCCTCCACACTTTGAGTCACTCCCAGTTTGTCAGGTCTTCCAGAGCAGCCAGGGACAAGGCATTAGGACAAAGCAGTGAGAACAAGATGCTATGATGTCCTTCATAGGAACAAAAGTTTGGTTAGAGAAGAGATTTACACTGAAATCAAATTTAAGTTTTCTTGATATTTTTTCAAGCTACTGTCAGAAGGCTATGCTGCTCCTATGCCACCTGCTATGGAGGCTCATGGCTTGCAGTGATGGCTCCTTCTTTTTGGCCCTTTCTCTTGTAATCATGATGAAGAGCATGACCGTTCCGTGAGCCAGTCCCCATGTTGCCCAGCATGCCAACGTGACTGGAGCTAAGCTGGTCTGGTCGCTCACCTGTCAGCTCTGGCAGTGTGAGAATGAACTTGTTGTAGCAGGTGGGGGACCAGAGCACAGGCCCCTCCCCAACAACTGTCTCACACCCACGTCACTGCCAATTTTGCCACCACTTCCTGTGGGGTGGTCCCAGCACCTGATCCCAGGCAATGACACATCAGCATTAAGGAACCCAGATCATCAGAGCAGCATTAATCCAATGTGCTGGTTTTAGTCTAGATGGGGGAAGGGGAGGGGATTCTCTTACACTAAAATACTAAAGTCCCTTCTGTCGCCTCTTCTCCACCTTTTATTTCTCATGTGGCTACACTGCCCAGAGTGGGAGACAAAATGCATCTGTCCTCTACAAAGTGGTACAGTAGCAGATATATGTACCTGGGCAGGTGTATTCCTCATGGAAGGCACTAGAACTCCATGTGTCCTTCAAGAAGTCTTACATATGGAATGGAAACTAGAACCTCTCCAGAAAAAAAAAAAGGACTGGAGCAAGTTACACATTGTCATAGAGCACGGGTAGTTTGCCAGGCCATTGTAGAAGCAGCCCCCATAGTCCATCCTTCTATCATGCTCTGTAGTTCCCCGTCTCCTGCAGATTGTTTTCTGAGCTCAGTAAGTTAAACAGATTTGTCCAACAGGATACTGTCAGATAAGTCCTGAGCAGCCACTGAGCTCAGTACTTAACAACAACCCCAGGAGGACAATGCTTGCCCGGCCCTCTGCCTGCTGCTCTGGGCTCCTTTCATCCAAATTCCACTCAAGAGGCACACGTTCCTTGCATTCTTTTTCTTTTTTTTTTTGAGTTGGAGTCTCACTCTGTCGCCCAGACTGGAGTGCAGTGGCCGCTCCTGGCCACCGCAGCCTCGACCTGCTGGGCTCCGGTGATCCTTCCACCTCAGCCTTCCATTCTTTTGCTAACACCTGAAACGAAGGGATCTGGCAGATGGGAGTCATCTGAGGCTACAGGCTGCTCAACTTACAAAGTCTACAAAGCGGTGCAGTGTCCGATATAGGAGGGGGGGACCCAAAAAAGTCCAGAATGTATTTATTAAAAGTTGTGTATTTATTCTTACATGTTTCAACATCAGTCATCTTCAAAATACTCTCTATCTGATGCAATACACCTATTGAGATGCTTTTTCTACTGTACACAACAGTTTTTGACCTCATCCATTTTGGTATCTTTTAGTGCTTCTGCCATTTTTTGTTTCACATCAGCAACACATTTCCCCTTGAGGACTTTTTTCATCCAGGAAAACAAACAAAAAAGTCACTCAGGGTTGAGATCGGGTGAATAGGGAAGCATGAGGGTCATGCTGTTTTGGGTCAAAAACTGTGGAACACTCAGGTATGGACAGGTTCATTGTCATGGTAGAAGAACCAGTTACCTGTTTGCCACAACTTGGGACATTTCTTCAGCAAATTCTCTCTCACAACAATGCTAGCTCGTACAATGCTGAAGGATTCCTAGAACACTCACCTAGCAGGGGGAAGCCTGTATTACAAGGGTCTTGCCCACCAAATGATAATTCCTGTTTTGGGGGGTTCCCCCCTCGTATCTACGTGGGTAGGTGTTTCCCTTATGGAAGGCACTAGAACTCTATTTGTCCCTCAAGAAGTCTTACCCATGGAATGGAAACTAACTAGAACCTCTCCAGAAAAGAAGTATTGAAAAAGTCAGGTGTAGTGGCTCACACCTGTAGTCCCAGCGCTTAGGGAGGTGGAAGTGAGAGGACTGTCTGAGCCCAGGGGTTCAAGATCTCATCTCTAAAGCCGGGCTCGGTGGCTCAGCCTGTAATCCCATGCTTTGGGAGGCTGAGGTGAGTGAATTGCCTGAGCCCAGGGGTTCGAGACCCGCCTGGGCAACTTGGTGAGACCTCATCTCTACAATAAATCAAAATTTAGCCGGGCGTGGTAGCACACGTCTGTAGTTCCAGATATTTGGAAAGCTGAGGCGGAAGGATCACCGGAGCCCAGCAGGTCGAGGCTGCGGTGGCTGGGAGTGTGCCACTGCACTCCAGTCTAGGCGACAGAGTGAGACTCCAACTAAAAAAAAAAAAAAAAAAAAAAGAAAAAAAAAAAAAAAGATCTCATCTCTAAAATAACACCAAAAAATTATCTGGGTGTAGTGGTATGAGCCTCTGGTTCCAGCCACTTGGAAGGCTGAGGTGAAAGGATCGCCTGAGCCCAGCAGATTGAGGCTGTGGTGGCCATGAGCATGCCACTGCATTCCAGTCTGGACAACAGAGTGAGACTCCCACTCCAAAAAAAAAAAAAAGAAAGAAAGAAAGAAAAAAGTACTGGAAAAAGTTACATGTGTCACAGAGTGGTGTGCTCACGGAGGCCAGGAGCTCAGAAACCCTCTTATTTCTCTGCACTCAGTCCTCAGGGCCCTGTCCTCCACACACAAACATACCCACCTCCCCCACCTACCGTGAGGTCACTCCTGATTGCAAAGTTTTCGGGCTTGACGTCACAGAGGTGGAGGCGGTGGGAGAAATCGCTGTCGAAGTGCTTCACCATGTCCAAGAAGCTGAGAGCGATGTCGCTGATGGCCCTGACTTGGCCTGGGCCATCCCCAGAGGGACCTGCAGCCTCATCCAGGGGGAAGAGGGCCTTGTGGTGGGGGCTGCCTGCAGCCAGGAACTCCACCGCATAGAAGTGGCCGCAGGAGCCCAGCACGGGCAGGACGTGGTGGCTCAGGTCCTGCAGCAGGCTGAAGTACACGTACTCCTCCTGCTGCAGCAGGGCCCACAGGCTGGCCAGCTGTCCCCGCCAGCGTGGGCCCCGCCTGCCCGGCCACAGCGGCCCCAGGCTGCTGTTGGACAGCTCCAGGCCCAGGGCACTCTTGACCTCTCCGGCCACCATCAGGAGGAGTTCTGCCTCGGAAATGTCCTGGCCTCCTTCCTCCACCTCCTCTTCCAACAAGCCGAGGGGTGGGAAGCTGGAGAAGGCCTCCTGCTCGGACTTGAGGACCACAGGCCGGCCGCGCCAGTCGACTTGAAGCACCTTCTTGCCCCTGTGGTAGTACAGGCAGCGGCGATACAGCAGCTTCCCAGCCACACACAGGTCCTCGCAGAGGTCTCCAGAGAGGGCGCCGCCCCGGTAGTCCTGGCACTGGAAGGAAGGGCGCAGTGGGTCATAACAGACTGGGGACGGGGAAAGGGACAGGTTGGGGATGCTTAGAATCCAGCTGTTGAGAGAAACCTCACGCAAGTGAATAGCAGTAGCCATTCAGGTCAGTGAGTAATGAGGGGAGAGTTAAGAGAGCATCTTGGCTGGGCATGGTGGCTCACACCTATAATCCCAGTGCTTTGGGAGGCCAAGGTGGGAGGATCAATTGAGCTCAGGAGCTCAAGACCAGCCTGGTCAATATAGCGAGACCTCAAATCCACAAAAAATCAAAAATTAGCCAGGCATGGTGGTGCATGCCTATAGTCCCAGCAACTCGGGAGATTGAGAAGGAAGGATTGCCTGAACCCAAGCGGTTGAGGCTGTGGTGAGCCATGAGACCCTGTTTCAAAAAAAAAAAAAAATGCATCTCACAGTCATTATGTTACTCAGTCAGGCCTAAGACGGGTCTTCACAATCAGGACACATCCAGGACAAAAGCATGACTATCATTGTCCAACTGGGAGGTCCTGGGGAAACCTTAGGCCACAAAATTGTCAGATGAAGGGGCTGGATTGGACAGCAGCTCTCAACTCTGTCTATATTTTAGGGTCACCCAGAGAGCTTTTACTGCCCACCTCTGTGAAGAGTTAAGTCGAGTCTCAGCAGATGGGACCCTGGGACCCTTCCCAGCCCTCAGGGTCAACCCCAGTTATGATTCTTCCAGCAGGCACATTTCTTGAGTTTACTGTTTTCAACATGAAGTGGTATAGCCTCTTAATCTAGGAGGGTTAGATAAAGGAGAATTTGCTGGAGGGTATAGGAGTAAGAACAGGGCTCATGGTTGGGCACATGCCTGTAATCCCATTACAGGCTCATGCCTGTAATCCCAGCACTTTGGGAGGTCAAGGTGAAACAACTGCTTTAGCCCAGGAGTTCAAGACCAGCCTGAGCAACATGGCATGACCTCATCTCTACAAAAAAAAAACAAAACATGAGCCAAGTGTGGTGCTGCATGCCTGTAGTTCCAATTACTTGGGAGGCTGAGGCGGGAGGATCACCTGAGCCCAGAAAGTTGAGGCTGCAGTGAGCTGTGACTGTGCTACTGCACTCCAGCCTGGGTGACAGAGTGAGACCCTGACTCAAAAAAACCAAAAACAAACCAGCCAGCAAAAAGTGCAGCATACATGGCTGGTGAACTGGAGAGAAGGCATCAGGCAGGAGCTACTTAGCTGCATTCTAGACGCACAGGGAGTGTTCTGGGCGGTGGTGAAGAAGCCCATCCAGGAGCCTCAGATGGGGCATTTCTCCAAAACTTCTGGAGACCTTAGGATGGAGCCACTGGGGGACCTGGTGACCCTCTCACCACACTGCAAAGTCCCTAAGACTATCCATTTTGACAATCCTGTAAGATGGAGGGGAAAGGGAGAAGTGTACAGTGTGGAGAGAGGGAGGATGACAATTCTCTCCTCTTTTTAAAATCTTTTTTGGGGCCGGGCTTGGTGGCTCAGCCTGTAATCCTGTGCCTTGGGAGGCTGAGGTGAGTGAATTGCCTGAACCGGAGGGTTCGAGACCTGCCTGGGCAACTTGGCAAGACCTCATCTCTACAATTAAAAAAAAAAAAATCAGCCAGCCATGGTAGCGCGCGCCTGTAATTCTGGCTACTTGGAAGGCTGAGGTGGAAGTATCATTGGAGCCCAGCAGGTCGAGGCTGTGGTGGCTGGGAGTGGCCACTGCACTCCAGTCTGGGTGACAGAGTGAGACTCCAACTCAAAAAATAAAATAAAATAAAATCTTTTTTGGAAGCCCTCTGGACCAACTATTAAGGGTGAATATATTTTCCAATTCCACCCATGACCCCCGCAAAAAAATCTTTCTCCCACCTTAGCAGATAAAAGGCTTCTCTTGCATCCTAGAACTTTCAAGCATGTAAAACAAGAGTCACCCCAGTTCTTCCAAAGTGACAGATAAATCCAAAACCCTCGAATTCCTTTTCTCACCCCAAGGGTCAGCTGTGGCCAATGTGCTGCCTGGTGCCCTGGACAAAGAACTGAACCAAAGCCAGAGAGCATGAATTCCCAACCATGCTGCAATGTCCTGAGAACGGCACCTGACTACTCTGGGCCTCAAACTCCTTCCCTGCATCACACCTGCTCTGCCTGCCTGGCATGGTGGTTTTACAAGCCCCATGAGGAGTGGACGTGGACAACATCAGGTACACATGAGTGCATGGCCTCACAGGAGGGCCTGCACTAGCACCCAGGTAGGTGGTTACATATCGTCCAAACACTGGCCAGATGTGTGGTGTAGGACAGCTTATCGACCCAAACTGATGACAGCAGCTCCTTGAAGTCAAAAAACTGTACTTCCAGTGTCTGAACATATAAATAATTCCTATTCAAATCAACTCGAAAACTATGAGATTTTCATGACTCACTTGGCCCCATGCAGTGTTAAAACCCAATAGAAAAGATGTAAGGCTATTTATAGTCTCTGTTTATTCACCTTGGTGTGAACTTGAACCCATTTTGCTGCAGAATGATTAACTTACTTGATTACTGACACTGCCCCAAATGCAAAATAAAGTATATGTGCCATATTATCTTTTGAACATCCAAACACTTAAATTTTAAACATGCCTGGCACCAAGAAGTTAGATAAGAGGTTGGGGACCTCTATAAACACTGCAGACTAGTGCTCAAATAAAAAAGTACGTATTAAAAATAAGTACTGGCCAGGTGCGGTGGCTCACACCTGTAACCCCAGCACTTTGGGAGACTGAGGTAGAAGGATTGCTTGAGCCCAGGAGTTCAAGACCAGCCTGGATAACAAAACAAGTCCTTATCTCTTCAAAAATAAAAAATAAATTAGCCAGGCATGATGGTACACACTTGTAGTCCCAGCTACTCAGGAGGCTGAGGCAGGAAGATCACCTGAGCCTAGGAAGTCGAGGCTGTAGTGGGCCATGACAGTGCCACTGACTCTAGCCTGGGAGACAAAGTGAGACCCCAACTCAAAAAAACAAGTACTCCAAGTACTTTAAAGAAGTATCTTGATCTAGAATTGCAGGACAATTTCAGGTCATTCAACAGCCTAAAAGACCAAAGCAAGATGTCTGAGCTGACCCCTCTGGTTTCCTACTGAGGGGATCCTGCCAGCCACTGGGCTTTAGATCTGTGTATATCATAGGGAGAGGTGGTCACACTTAGTAAACATGATGACTCAAGCCATAGAGATCTGTAGATAAAAGCCAGGCATGGTGGCTCACACCTGTAATCCCAGCACTTTGGGGGACTGAGGTGAGAGGATTGCCTGAGCCCAGGGGTTCGAGACCAGCCTGGGCAACTTGGTGAGACTTCATCTCCACCATAAATAAATTAAAAAAAAATTAGTCGGGCATGGTGGCGCAGGCCTATAATTCCAGCTACTTGGAAGACTGAGGCAGAAGGACTGCCTGAGTTCAGCAGGTCGAGCAACATGGGCGACAGAGTGAGACTCTGACTCAAAAAAATAAAAATAAAAAAGTACGAGAGAAAGAGAGAGAGAAAGATCTATAGATAGAAAGTCATGAACCTGGCTGGACACAGTGGCTCACACTTGTAATCCTAGCACTTTGGGAGACCAAGGCAAAGGATTGGATGAGCCCAGGAGTTCAAGACCTGCCTAAGCAACAAAGACCTTGTCTCTACAAAAAAATTTAAGAATTAGCCAGGCAAAAATTTAAAAATTAGCCAGGCGCAGGAGGCTGAGACAGAAGGATCATCTGAGTTCAGGAGGTAGAGGCTGCAGTGAGCAAGGATTGTGCCACTGAACTCCAGCCTGGGTGACAGAGTGAGACTCCAACTCAAAAAAAAAAAAAATAAAGTCAAGAACCTGATCTCAGAGCTGGTCATGCCACTCTGTTTCCCAGGGCTGGCTCTCTGTCTTTGGAAACCCACACCCATGAGGAAGCTATATTAACACATACCACCAGCAGCTTAAACACACTTTGAATTGTGTGCATCTTGAAATTTACTAGAATTTTGGTAAAATGCCATGCTTTGGCTTTAACTCAACACTCTTCCAAGGCGTGGGGTCAACAAATGAGCATAGAAGGGTCAGGACCCTTTGTATTAGCAGGCCATGCTTGTAATGGTTTCCATGCCGGCTTCTTAAGAGAACAGCAGCAGCCAGGCTGCTCTGAGACCTTCCCAGATAGTCCCAAGAGACGAAGTGAGGAGAGGTGGTGAAGAACTGGGCAGCCAGGGAGTGAGAAGATATGGGTGCCAGAAATTGTATGGGGTGCTCATATTACTTGTTGTGGGTTTTATCCCCCTACTTTAGCTGATATTTACTGAGTTTCACACCACTATGATACGAAAATGCAAAACATCGTTTCCTGGTTTCTTTATAAATTAAAAAAAAAAACCTTGTATGATATCCAAAATGGTTTGATTCAATTCCAACAACACGTGATAGTGTCATCACCTTTTTAATTTAATCAAAAGTGCCTTCTCATAAAGTACGGAACACAATTGAGAAAGAAAGACAGCAAGTGGCTGGATGAAGTGGCTCATGCCTGTAACCCCAGCACTTTGGGAGACCGAGAAGGGAGGATTGCTTGAGCCCAGGAGTTCGAAACCAGCCTGGGCAACATAGCAAGACTTCATCTCTACCAAAAAAAAAAAAAGGAAAAACTTAGGTGGGTGTAGTGTATGCTGGTGGTCCCAGTTACTCGAGAGGCTGAGGCAGAAGGATTGCCTGAGCCCAGAAGGTTGAGGTTGTGGTAAGCCATGACAGTGCCACTGTACCCCAGTCTGGGAGACAGAATGAGACTCCAATGAGAGAGAGAGAAAGGGAGAGAGAGCCCGCAGACCACAGATGTTGGGCGTGGCAGGAGGTGTGATCTGAGCTGGGAGTTCCAGGTCCCTCAGAGCTGCAGAGGGGATGTGCAGGGGACACTCAGTGCTGGGAGGGAACATGCAGCAGAGACTTAGTCCAGGCTGCGACTGAGAGAGGAGACCCAGGACAGAAGCCTGAAAGGCAAGACACTAGACTGTTCTCCATTTGCCTGTGAGCAGGGGACTGAAAAAAGTGTCACTTGTGACTATCAGGGCCCCAACTCCTCTTATCTGAATTGCAGCCATCATCACCACCAGCTGTGAGAGACACCTGTGGACCAAGAAGCCACCTCCATTCCACCAGGATCGGGACTGGACCACCCCCAAACCAACAGCTTCCACTTTCCATCCTCACTTAGCCCAGCTGCACATGGGCGTGGATGGACTACGTCCATGACAGCCACCAGGCTCTGGGGTTCGCAAAGCAGAGGGGACTCCCTCAAAACACTTAGGTGATAGGAGCACAGTGAGGTTAGCTTTGGCACAGACCAGGTTTGCCTCTGGGTTCTGCCCCTGGCTCGCTGTGCGGCTTGTCTCCAAGTCTGTAAAATGAGGACAACGGTGTTGTGTCATGGGAGACTCAGGAGGCTGAACGAGGTCACAGAAGCACAGTGCTAGCCTAGTGCCTGGCCCGCGGTGCAGTGGTATCCCTCAATGCTAGCTCTCTCTCAACCCTATCAGCCCTAGTAATGAAGGGAGGGGGGACCATAGGGTCTTCTTCCTGGAGGAGAAGCATCCAAGCTAAATTTTGAAAGAGGAATTGGAAGTCTGCCTAGCAGACAAGGAGAGGGTAGTTGAGTTGTGGGGTATAACCTGTGCAAAGGCCCTGCATTCCAAAGGAACTCTGTGTTAAGAAAACCATAGATATTTCAGGGGAGTAGAGAACACAGTTAAAGCAAGCAGCTGTGGGACAGACTGGGCGTTTCATCAGAAATGCAATTTCCCTGTGTCTCCGTCTGACATACATGCTTCCTACTCTGCTGGAGTCAAATCAACCCTCACCAGGAAGCTGACTCCACCCCGGAGGAGGAATTCTTGTGCCCCTGCCACAACCTCAGGGCTCATTAAATCATGGCCATTCAAGTGCTATGCCTAGTTGGGTTGCCACATTGTATTTGTTTTGTTTTGTTTTGTTTTGTTTTGTTTTTGAGTTGGAGTCTCACTCTGTCGCCCAGACTGGAGTGCAGCGGCCGCTCCCGGCCACTGCAGCCTCGACCTGCTGGGCTCTGGCGATCCTTCCGCCTCAGCCTTCCAAATGGCCGGAATTACAGGCATGCGTTACCATGCCCGGCTGATTTTTTTATTTATTGTAGAGATGAGGTCTCGCTGCCCAGGCGGGTCTCGAACCCGCGGGCTCAGACAATCCACTCACCTCAGCCTCCCAAAGGCGCGGGATTACAGGCTGAGCCATCGAGCCCAGCAACCACATTGTATTTTATACAAAACTGCATCGTGGCTGGGCACAGTGGCTCAGCCTATAATCCCAGGACTTTGAGAAGCTGAGTCTGAAGCCCAGGAGTTTGAGACCAGCCCGGGCAACATAGCAAGACCTCATCTCTACAAAAAATTTTTTTACATTAGCCAGGTATGGTGGTGCACACCTATAGTTCCAGTTACTAGTAGGTTAAGGCAAGAGAATCACCTGAGCCCAGGAATTGGAGACTGTGGTGAGCCATGTTCATGCCAACTGCACTCCAGCCTGGGCGACAGAATGAGATCCTGACACACACACACACACACACACACACACACACACACACACACACACACACACCACTGCACCACATCAATGAAATAAAACAAAAATCAAAGTGCAATCTACATGAGATTTGCCCCTGCAAATTTGGAAGGCAGTTCCAAACAGGAGTTGCAAGACATTCTGAATGGCATAATTGTTGAATTTGGCACACAGTCTAAGGATTTTGGCCGTTTTTCTGAAGATCAGCACATTGGCTTAGAAGCCGGCTCCTTACTGCAACGCTGGGAGTCAGAAAGGACAAGAAGTAGAGCAGCCCAGGCGTGGTGGCTCATGCCTGTAATCTCAGCACTTTGAGAGGCCGAGGCAGGAGGACTGCTTGAGCCCAAGAGTTTGAGACCAGCCTGGATAACATGCGAGACTTTGTTGCTACAAAAACTCAAAAACTTAGCTGGGCATGGTAGCACATCCCTGTCATCCTAGCTACTCAGGAGGCTGATGCAGAGAGATTGTCTGAGCCCAGGAGGTTGAGGCCATGGTGAGCTGTGGTCGTGCCACTGCACTCCACCCTGGGTGACAGAGTGAGACACTGACTCAAAAAAAAAAAAAGTGGAGCAGTGTAACCACATCACAACCAGTTACCGAAAATGAGATCTAAAATTTATAACCTAGCTTTGCAGTATCCCAGTTGCCTTGTGCCTTGAACATTTAGATGAAAGCAAAACACACAGTAAAAAGTAGACAGCTGTTCTTCAACTTACAATAAGGTTATGTCCCAATAACCCCACTGTAAGGTGAAAATTCATTTAATACATCAAACCTACAAGCCTCATGGCTTAGCCTAGCCTGCCTTAAACATGTTCAGGCCCGGTGCCGTGGCTCACGCCTATAATCCCAGCACTTTGGGAGACAGAGGCGAGAGGATTACCTGAACCCAGGGGTTTGAGACCAGCCTGGGCAACTCAGTGAGACCTCGTCTCTACAATAAATCAAAAAATTAGCCAGGCATGGTGGTGCGCACCTGTAATTCCAGTTACTTGGAAGGCTGAGGTGGAAGGATCACCTGAGCCCAGCAGGTCGAGGCTGTGGTAGCCATTAGCTGCCACTGCACTCCAGCCTGGACAACAGAGTGAGAATTCAACTAGAAAAAAATTGCTCAGAACACTTACATTAGCCCACAGTTGGACAAAATCACCTAACACAAAGCCTAACTATAATAACGTTGACTATTTCATGTGAATTATTGAATACTGTATTGTAAGTAAAAGCAGAGTGGTTGTAAGGGTACTCATATGGTTCTCTCTATTGAATGTGCACTGCTATCACACTGTCATGAATTTAAAAGATCCTAAGTTGAAGCATCGTAAGTCCGGGACCGTCTGAATACAAGTGTAATATTGCAAAGGTGTTTCTTGGTGTCCTTTATGATGAAGTATTGGATTTCAGTTCCTACCCTTCTGATGGAGGATGTAAAATTCAGCCACTGTGGCTGTTACCAGTGATAAAGTAAGACAGCAGGATCTTTTAGCATGTCTGTGCCTGCTAAACGCAGAGAGATTTACTCCAGTTAAAAAGCAGTCTACTTAATGTACAAATTGCAAATTGAAAAGATAATTTAAAACTTTTGCAGAGTGCAGTGGCTCAGGCCCGTAATCCCAGCACTTTGGGAGACTGAGGCAGGAGGATCACTTGAGGCCAGGAGTTCGAGACCAGTCTGGACAATGTAATGAGACTCCTATCTCTACAACAAAATGTAAAAATTAGCCAAGTGTGGTGGTGTGTGTCTGCAGTTCCAGCTATTCCGGAGGCTGAGGCAGGAGGATCACTTGAGGCTGCAATAAGCCAAGATTGTGCTACTGCACTCCAGTCTAAGCAACAGAGTGAGACCCAGTCAAAAAAAAAAACCTTTCATCATACTAGAAACAATAGTGGAATTATTTCATTAGCAGCTTCCAGTTGAAGCAGCAATTTTTAAACTCAATAGAAGTTACTTAGGTCCATTTTTAATATCAGACTTTTCTCTGCATAGAAGTTCCTAACCATCAGCTTAAAGCCAAGTATATTTCTGTACCAAATACGTGTGCATATAAAATCCACAGGTATCAAAGTTGAAAACCACTGGGGAAAAAAAAGCTAAAGCATCACCATGGTTAACTCTGGCGTGTTTTGTGACTTTAAAGTCACAGGGGACTTCGATTGCTCCTAGCCATGTGTATACACACAGAAAGACATATTCCCACCAGATCAATCCCAGCCCTCGTAAGAGGTGCTGTTTGTGATGGTGGCTTCGTCTCTTTCCAATTCATACCACAGTTCTCAGGCAAAAATAAAACCTGTCTATTCTGGTCTAGGAAACTGTCGATGAGGTCTCAGAGGTCATGTCAAATGGCCAGGTTTTCTTTTGTGTGTGTGTTTTGTTTTAAGGAACATTAAGTTCCCACACAGTTAGCAATATTCGTATTTGATGATGGTATTCCTTCCCTGAATAGCTATGCTGGGCACCGCAGGATCTCAGCACAATTAGTTCGTTCCCCCTGTAATTCCTGTCTAGTTAGGAATGTGGCCCAGCACTCAAGGAAAGAGTCATTTGCTGCTGTGAAATCTCTCTGGGTATGTGCCTGGTGTGCTGTAGTATCATCGGGGAACTTGACAGTTTCTATCACAGCAAAGAGAAGCCTGCCCTATTAAAAATGAATCCTAGTCGGGTACAATGGCTAACACCTGTAATCCCAGCACTTTGGGAGGCTGAGGCAAGAGGATTGCCTGAGCCCAGGGGTTTGAGACCAGCCTGGGCAATTTGATAAGAATTCGTCTCCACAATAAATCAAAAAATTAGCCAAGTGCAGAAGCACGTGCCTGTAATCCCGCTATGCGGGAGGCTGAGGCAGAAGGATCACCTGAGCCCAAGAGATAGAGGCTGTGGTGAGCTGGAATCCTGCCACTGGGCGACAGAGGGAGACCCTGTCTCAAAAAAAAAAAAAGGGCAGGTAAGCCTTCTGAATAATATGGTTTGTAGAAGGTCTCTAAGATGCTATGAAAGGGTTAAGTACACTGTTGTGACTTGGGGATTCCTCACGGAGAGAAGTCAGTTACTGTTGGTGGCATCTCTGCCATCAGACTAGACAGGGTCATGTCCTGTTTCCTCAACACACTAACTGTGTAAAGGGGGCAAGTTGCTTTACCTCCCTAGAGCTCAGTTTTGCCTTCCGGGAAATGGGAACCTAAAAGCAAAATACTTCGCCAAGGTTGTTAAGGGAATTCAATGAAAAAATACCGGGCAACTATGAGCATGGCACCTGTCCAGAGAAAGCAGCATCAGAAAACAGTAGTGGCATCTCCGGCTGCTGTGTGAAGTGCTCAGCCTGCAAGACAAGAAGCCAGGTGAGCCTGTGGTCCAGCACGGCCCAAGGCCCCTCAGCCTGGCCGGGCCTCCTGACAGGGCTCACCAGAAAAGCAAGGCTGGAGAGTCACAGTCAAGTCACAAGGGCGTTCTTTTCTTTTCTTTTTGAGTCAGGGTCTCACACTGTTGCCCAGGCTGGAGTGCAGTGGCAGGATCATGGCTCACCACAGTCCTGACCTCCTGGCCTCAGACGATCCTTCCACCTCAGTCTCCTGAGTAGCTGGGGCACAGGCCCACACTATAACTCTTGGCTAATTTTTTTTTTTTAATTTTTTTGTACAGACTAGGTTCCCTTATGTTGCCAAGGCAGGTGTTGAATTCCTGGGCTCAAGTGATCCTCCCACCTTGGCCTCCCAAAATGCTGGGATTACAGGCGTGAGCCACCGTGCCTGGCCTCGATTTCTTGATTACAGTATGTGCTGAAAAGCCACAGTCAGAAGGAGCCATGGAGTCTGACTAGGAAAAGCTCAAAGATGCAGGACTGGATTCTTTTGGAACAATTCAAGTTGGCCGGCTGTCTCGGAACTCTCCTCCAGTCCATGGGGTGTGGTTGGCTTCCTCAGGAGATGAGTGGGGGCTGGGGAAAAGCTGCAGACCTCTGACTCCCACCCTGGCCAGCTCCAACGCATTCTCATCTTACTCCTTTATTTCCAGGTAGGACCTCCCTGGCCGGCCAGCAACATCACCCACTGGGAACACTGGCAGCCACCACCAGGGTTAGGGAATTCACCGCCACTCCTTGGCTCTGCCAGATAGTCTCCCTTTGGCTCAGCTGGCAAAGCGGTTTCCTCTATGCTCCAGCATTCAGAGTCTAATGAGAGTCTGGAGACCAGTCAGAAAAATAACAATCAGCTTTATTATTACAGATAAAAGCCAGGCGGATGAATTGGAAAGTGCCAGGGAGCTGAGAGACAGAGACTTGATTCAGCTCCAGTCACAATGCCAACCTCTGCTTGGCAACTCGGCCCGGCAATCAGGATTGTGAAGATTGGAACTGTATTTAAACCCTGTTCTAGTTTAGCGTTTCCTGGGCAGAACTTAGGCCAGGGCGCTGCGTTGGTCTCACATGGCAGACTCAGAATGAAAATGGTAGACAAGGCTGGGAGCGGTGACTCACGTCTGCAATCCCAGCACTTAGGGAGGCCAAGGCAGGAGGATCGCTTGAGTCTAGGAGTTTGAAACCAGCCTGAGCAACATAGTGAGAGCTCATCTCCACAAAAAAAATAACCAGGTGTGGTGGCACATGCCTGTAGTCCCAGCTATGCAGGAGGCTGAGGCAGGAGGATTGCCTGAGCCCAGGAGTTTGAGACTGCGGTGAGCCATGATTGCGTCACTGCACTTCAGCCTGGGCAACAGAGTAAGACCCTGACTCAAAAAAAAGGAAGAAAGAAAGGAAAGGAAAGGAAAAGAGAAGAGAAGAAGGAAATAAAATGGTACACAGGGATGTGGCAGGGGGAGAGGCAGAGAAAAGGACAGAGGCAGAGAAAGAGGTTCTGAGAATGTGCAAGGAATAAGAAACTTTAGCGGGGCTAGCTGTGCAGATGAGGCTCCGCAAACCATCAATCCACCTGAGACGTCATCAGATAAACTTTTAGGGAGACGGATGTGGCATTTTAAATCACTCTTTTGGCACTAGGAAAGATTGAGGGCCTTTGGGGGCACAGCCAATCTCTTCAGCTTTCTGTCGGTCGGAAAACGATTCCATATGGTTCCCATTGAAGACGAATTGGCAAAGTCTCTAAACAGAATTGGTTTTAATTTACAACCCAGAATGCTGGGAAAGTTATGATTAGCAATTACTTAAATTATATTAGGCTATTTAATTTCCATTAGACTTTTCCCCACTTAACCAAAGGTATAGAAATGAAAGATGGTGCTCGCTTTTTACTTTAATCTAAAAGAGTATTATATTCAATTTGTAAATAGGCACTCCAGCCTAGCCAAACTATCAATTTCGGTTTACTGTAATTAGTCAATCACCACCCTCCCCCCAACCCCAGGCCAAGGAAAAATCTTTATAAATGAAAAGGATTTTTACATTTAAAAATGAGCGCTCCCTGCCTTGGTTCCCAGGGGCCAAGGCCATGGACAGCCTGGTCTTTGACAGAACTTCAGTGTAACAGTGGAAGAGGGTGGATAGAGGGATTCTATGAGAGTCTCACCTACATTTGGTCAATTCAGAAGACACGTGCCACGTTCAGTTAGGGAACACGGTGTGTTTTCTCTTGTATATATGGCTCATTATTTGCTTGATATTTCCAATCTCACTTTGTAAAAAAAATCATTTATTTAAAAAAAACGATGCATTCACGTTTTGAAAATCTACACTCTCAAAAAGTCCACCCATATGTAAGCAATTGGACTGGAAACTTCCCACGTGTTTCTCAAAGATTTTTTTAGAAAGTAGATCACTTTTCAAACAAAATGATTAAATACTCCCTATTTTAGGAAGCGAAAAATCACTTAAGAAATCATGTAAAAGGGCCGGGCGTGGGGGCTCACACCTGTCACACGAGAGGACTAGTTTGGGAGGCTGAGTCGGGAGGATTGCTTGAGTCCAGGAGTTTGAAACCAGCCTGGGCAATATACTGAGGCCCAGTTTCTATTTAAAAAATAAAAATAAAAAACTTTAAGAAGAAATCGTGTAAGAGTACTTACTGCTATCTGCTCCTTTCCTGGAAAGGGATCCCTACCCTTATTGTCTCCTATGCGCAAAATCTTCCGCACCAAAGGGAAGGACTAGGAGAGTCGCGTCTCTAACCAACTAAGGACGAGGATTTTATTCACAGCACCTGAGGCCAGCACACGCAGCAAATGCAAGAGCCAGTAATTCTTTTTCGCCCTAACAGTCCGCTCGGCTGAGTAGCTGCTGAGTGCGAGCTCTCGGGCTCTCCGCGTCGGGAGACTCTGCTGTCCAAGACCCGGACAGCGGTCTGCGGGTCCGAGCCGCCCCGCCGCGCGCCTGCCGCGGTTCCCACGGGCTTTGGGGCGCGAGGAGGCGGGGGCCGACCCATCTGCAGCGGCTCTGTCGAGTGGGGGAGGGGATCCCAGGTGGAGTAAGAGAACCGCGAGGGCGCGGGTGGGGAATAAGAGCGCTGGGGACCCGAGACAGAGGCGCGGTCCCCGCCCGCCCCGAGCCCAGCAGCCCGACGCGGGAGGCGCGCACCCAAGGGCGGCACGGAGACTCGGGTCAAACCCGCAAACTTTCTTCCGGACTCGGGATCAGGGGCGGCGGGGGAGAATCGGAAAGGGAGACTGTCCTGGAACAAAGGAACCAATTTTGGCGAAAGCGGGGTGGACCCACCCCGCGCGCCCACAGAGCACTACTGGACCGATCCCCTTTCGGGAGACCCGGTTGTGCGCCTCCGACATCCGTGCGCGTGTTGGGACCCTACGACCCGGGTGGGTGCCAGCGCTGCCCGAATCCCCGGGTGAGGTGGGCGCGCGACGCCTCAGTCCCTCGGCGGGCTCGCCGAGGCGCGGAGGGTGGATGCGACCCCCTCCCGGGACGCAAGGCGACGGGACCTACCAGCGCGGCCAGGATGCGCCGGCTCTCCTCGTCGGTGCAGCGCTCGGAGAGGACGCCCGGGTGCGCGCGGAGCAGGAGCGCGGCCGCCAGCACCCAGCCCACGGCCCAGGCGGCGAAGGCGAGGAGCGCGCCCCGCCGGCACCGACCGCACCGCCCGCGCCGCCCCGCCCGGCCCCGCGCGCCCGCCCGCGCCATGGCCGGCCCGGCCCGCCGCCCCCCGCGTCCCCGTCCCCGTCCCGCAATCGCGTCGCGGCTTCGCGGCTCCTCCCGGCGCGAGGTAGGGGGCGGGGAAGGGGCGCGCGGGGAGGGGGCAGGCTCCGCAGCCGAATCGCCCGCGCCGGCCCGGTCCCGGGGGGAGGACGTAGGAGAGCGGGGGGCGGGAGGGGTCCTGCGGCGACGTGCCACGCGCCCACTCCGGGTAGGGGGTCCACTCGCGCTCGCCTGCTTCACCCTCCCCAGCCTCCCTTTCCGCTTTCTTGGATTTTCTTTTGCGCTTTTCCCCAAGATTCGCTTCCCACGTACACGAAATTCGGGTAGATTCAACCCCCTCGTGGCTCCTCTGTCACGTAGGGACCCCATCCCTTCTCAGTGTCCCCGCCGTCACGCTCTGGGGCTTTTACAAGACCCCCCCATTCCATCATTAGAGCCCCTTGTTACTCTGGGGGGCTGCATCTGCCCTCCCTACCCGGTTACCTCTCTATGAGGTACCGCTCTCCTCTGAGTGTCACCCTAACTTGGGTGTTCCCGGGGTAAGATCCGGAGCAGAGTCAGGGCTGGGGGTGGGGGGCTTCCCTTCTCGCGGGTACGCCTGAATCAACCCGCCTGCTGCCAAGAACTCGCGGGCGTCTTCTCGGGGTACGAAGAAGGCACCTTTCGCCATCTCCGCGTGCGCCCCGCGCGTCCGCGTCTGTGTTTATGTATTGGTGGTATTTGGGGAGCGGCTCCGTGTTCAGATCCCCGCGGCGGACTGGCGCCGGGATCGTCACCGGCACTTCGCACGCCCCAGGGTGCTCGCGGCTCCCTAAACGCCTCTCCTGAGAGAGAGAGAGATACGCGATGGGTGGCGCGCCCCGAACCGGCGCCCTCCGCCGCCCCAGGGGAGCTGTCACAGCCGAAGAGCCCTGAAAGCCGCCGCGCCCGACGTCTCCTGCGTTCATTTAACAAAAGCGCATTCAGTGCCTGTGAGGCGTCAGCCCCTTGGGGTCGCCCTCCCGCCCGCGGTGGGATGGAATTTACAGGACCCATCCCCCAGGTTGGAGATAACAGGAACACACCCTCCCTGATACGGCGTCCTGTAATTTCCCCCCTCCTCCCTCCCGGGCTGGCTTCCTAACCTCATCTGTTCTGCAACTCGCTGGTTTAACTTTGTTTTATGGCTGGAATCAGCAAAGCATCAAATTAACAAGCCTTGCCGGCTGGGCAGTGACTCACGCCTCTAATCGCAGCACTTTGGGAGGCCTGGGCAGAAGATCCCTTGAGCCCAGGCGTTCCGGAGCAACCTGGGCAACTCAGGGAGATCTGTGGTATCTACAAACACAGACAGACACAAACAACAACAACAACAAAATCAGAAAATTAACCTGGTGTGGTGGCACGCATCTGTAGTCCCAGTTACTGGAGAGGATGAGGCGGAAAGATCCTTTGAGCCCAGGGATTTGAGACCAGCATACAAAAAATAAAATTAGCTGGGCGTATGGTCAGGCACCTGTAGTCCCACCTACTCAGGAGGCTGAGGTGGAAAGATCCAACGAGCGGTAGAGGTGGAGACTTGGTGAACCAAGATTGTGCCACTGCACTTCAGCCTGGGCAACAAAGTGAGACCTCCAACTCAAAAAAAAAAAAAAAAGCCAGAAAGGTCAACTGCATCATTATTGGGGTCTTACTTTTTTTTCAGATACGTACTTTGCTTTCCTCTTGAGATCAACCCTATTTTGAAAATGACGCTTTGTTTGGAGAGGAAGGAAAAGGTATTTCACAGTCTGGGGCAAGTCTGCGTGGGGCATTCCAGCTGTAACTGTTAGTGAGAGTGCATTATAGCCAGAGGACAGAGCTTCAAAGGGTGAGGGTGTTACAGTCCTAGTAATCTTTGGCTGCTAACCCTCAACACCAATAAGTCAGGAGACAGGGAACAGGTTGAAAGAAGTTTGCTTCTGAATTCAACTCCAAGGAGCAGAGCCAGGCTCCTGGCCTTTCTAGAATGGTTCTGTTCCCCCTTCAAGTTTTACAGTCCACTTTTAGAAGTTTGGGATTGTTTGTACCTATACACTGACTATGTGACTAGCAGAGCATTGTATAGAATTCAAGTCACAAGCCTGGCTCGGTGGCTCAGCCTGTAATCCCGCGCTTTGGGATGCTGAGGTGAGTGGATTGCCTGAGCCCGCAGATTAGAGACCCGCCTGGTCAATTTGGTGAGACCTCACCTCTAACCAAAAATTAACCGGGCGTGGTAGCGCGCACCTGTAGTTCCAGCTACTTGGAAGGCTGAGCGGAAGGATTGCTGGGGCCCAGAAGGTCGACACTGGGGTGGCTGTGAGCATACCACTGCACTCCAGCCTGGGCAATGGAGTGAGACTCAACTCAAAAAAAAAAAAAAAAATGACATTTATGGTCCACATTTCCTGGTACAGGTTACCAGAGGTATCTCACAGTTTCTTATCAGTAACACAAAGCAGAAGTGTTAATCAAGCTTGCCACAGAGTAAAGGAAATTAACAAGGCCTAAGACGTCATACATGACTGCATGTTGTTATATGCAGAAGTTATACAGATCACAAGACTTATGATTACCTTGATACTATATTATTCAAACCTATGACTACTAACTAAGAAAAGGCAGTAAATGGGGATTTACATCTCTCAGTTAATTGGGCACAGTCTGCAGGGAAATTAAGGATTCTGTGAAGTTGTTTACTGGGAGTGCATGGGAGATATGGGGAGGCACTCCTTTTGTTAACTCTTAGGAATCTGGATACTTGCAAGCCTACTGGAACACTTGCTATGCCCTTCTCTAGGGGCTGTGGCAATATGGACAGACAATAGCAAGTCTCCATATTAAAGAGGACCCCCAAAGTAGTGGCAAAGAGTGGAGAAATTAGCTTACAAGGATATCAAAGAAAGGTTGCAGTTTTGCCTAAACCCTGAAACTGTTAATATTATTATTATTATTATTATTGGTTTGCGTTGGAATTTCACTCTTCCACCCAGGCTAGAGTGCAGTGGCAGGATCACAGCTTACCACAGCCTCAGCCTCCTGGGCTCAGGTGATGACCCTCCCACCTCAGCCTTCCGAGTAGCAGGGAATACAGGCATGTGCCACCATGCCTGGCTAAATTTTTTGTAAAGACAAGATCTCGCTACGTTGTCCAGACTGTCAAACTCCTGGACTCAAGCAATCCTCTTGCCTTGGCCTCCCAAAGTTCTGAGATTATAGGCATGAGTCACCGCACCTGACCTGAAACTGTTTAGTTTATAAAGTGCATTAACTGCTTTACACTGACTTGGGATCATTAAGAATTCTTTTAGGATGCAGGAGAAGATTTAGCATCAGGGTGCTTTTTATAACATGGTTTACAATAGCAACAAGTTGGAAGTCACTTAAATGTGCGCCACAGGAATTGGTTAAACAGGCCTTAGTCCTCTGGCTGTGGAAAAATGATACTGGCATAAAAAACTGGGATGCGAGGTGTATGTTGACGAAACGACATTATGGAAATGGTCTCATTTCCCATTCTCCTAGCACTCCCTTTTCCTTGGGGAATTACAGCCTCTCAAGCTCTGTCCCTGTGGCGACCCCCACCTGCAGCTCCAGGGGTGGGCTTGGGAACCAGCCCACCCAGTTTAGCTTCTCCCTCCCCAGTCACCGGGGCTGGTCAGGCGGCCCAGGCCCCGACAGGCCAGGCAGAGCCAAGGAGGTCGGATTCTCAGGCTTTTTTTGTTGAGCGCTGGGGAAAGAGAAGCTTTGTTTGGGCTGAGATTGCCAGGCGTTGAAGATGTGGCACCAAGGGTTAATAAGAGGAGAGAGTTTGTGAAAAACAAGGCCAGCCTGGAGTTCGGAGTGGGAGGAAGGAGACCGGGGCTCCCTCTCCAGGACACCCTTTGAGCTCCTGACCTTTCGGTTACCCAATTGATATGTTCCCTCTGTGGCTTAAGCCAGTTGGGGTTGGGTTTCTGTCATTCCAATGGAAAGAGTCCTGACCAGTGCAGATGTTCATGATATCACTGAAAGGAAAAGCAAATTCCAAAACATTATGTTCCTTGTATCCATCTCAGTGTTTATTTTTTTAAGCATACCATATACATGTACACGTGTACAAAAGACTCTGAAAGGAAGCACGAAAACGTTATAGTGTTACCTCTAGGTAGAAGGATTGAAGGTTATTTTTATTTTTACTTTTTTTTTTTTTGAATGGGAGTCTCACCCTGTGTCCCAGGCTGGAGTGCAGTGACCTGATCATGGCTCACCACAGCCTTGACCCCCTGAGCTCAGTGATCCTTTCGCCTCAGCCTCCTGAGTAGCTGGGACTACAGGCGTGTGCCACCACACCGGGCTAACTTTTTTATTTTTTGTAGAGATGAGGTCTCAAACTCCTGGGTTCAAGCGATCCTCTCACCTTAGCCTCCCAAAGTGCTAGGATTACAGATGTGAGCAGACGCGCCTGGCTGACTTTTATCTTTGCGTAGGTCAGTGTTCTAAATTTATTTCAGACAAGCATGCGTTATTTGTGTAAGAGTGTTATTTAGAGAGAAGAATTACCCTAAGAGACTCAGACATCAGAGTCCTGGCCTCCGTAACTTTGGATTTCTAGAGCTGCTCTGGTGAGTGGGACACAGGAAAAATGCTGCCTCATCCACGTTGAACCACTTTGAAAGAGTTATTGCTGTGTCTACTGTGATCTCCCAGTCCTGTTCATTTTGTTGTAGTAATGCCTACTTGGTAGTTCTGTCATTCATTTACTCATTTAATAAGCACTTCTGAGCACTACTATTTTGCTGTTAAAGATTTAAAGATGAGGCTGGGCATGGTGGTCCATGCCTGTAATCCCAGTACTTTGAGAATCCTAGGTGGTAGGATTGCTTAAGCCTAGGGGTTCAAGACCAGCTTGGGCAACATAGCCAGAACTGGTCTCTACAAAAACATCAAAAATTAGCCTGGCGTATGGTCTGAGCTACTCAGGAGGCTGAGGTAGAGCCTGGGCAACATAGTGAGACCACATCTCTACAAAAGAAAAAAAAAATTAAGCCGGGCTCTGTGGCTCAGCCTGTAATCCCGCGCCTTTGGGAGGCTAAGGTGAGTGGATTGCCTGAGCCCGCGGGTTCAAGACCCACCTGGGTAACTTGGTGAGACCTCATCTCTACAATAAATAAAAAATTAGCTGGGTGTGGTAGCGCGCGCCTGTAGTTCCAGCTACTTAGAAGGCTGAGGCGGAAGGATCACCGGAGCCCAGCAGGTCGAGGCTGGAGTGAGACTCCAACTCAAAAAAAAAAAAAAAAGAGAAAGAAACATTAACTGGGCACGGTGATGCCCACCTGTAGCACCAGTTACTCAGGAAACTGAGGAGGAAGGATTGCCTGAGCCCAGGAGACCAGGGCTGTAGTGACTTGTGATTGTGTCATTGTACTCCAGCTTGTATGACAGAGTAAGCCCCTCTGACTCAGAAAAAAAAAAAGGAAGAAAATTGATACTCCTGAGCTCAAGCATTCCTCCTGCCTTGGCCTCCCAAAGTGCTGGGTATAGGCATGAGCCACTATGCCTGGCCATCACTTTTATTTTCAAAGGCTAGATGTGACTTTATGTAACCATTCTTTTGTTGCCTTGCCATTAGGTCCTTTTATGCTAGTACCACATTTTAGGGATTTTAGTCTAGAATCTCTCCACTTTGTGGCACTGGCTGGCCTGACCTAGTGACATGAGCCTGTGTGAGCGGTGAGGAAGTCACTGCTTGTCGTGGAGCTGCTGGGGGAGGCGGAACCCAAGAAAGGGGCGCACCTGCCTTCTTTGTAGGTACTGCCTGGACTCCAGCTTCCCAGAACACACCCATGAGCACAGCATTGTCCTTGGTTTTGGAACATCAGCAATACTGATGAGGGCCTATGACATAAAAAACTGAAGGCACATGACATGCTGTTTTGAATGTAATCCCTCCAGAATCTTGCACTGAAGTCTTTGCTGGTCTGTTTTGCCAACATTGTTTTTTTGTTTTGTTTTTTGTTTTTACCACATGAAAAGTTACCTTCATCAAACTTCAAGTCTAAGAACGTACACATATTTCTTTTCTTTTTTTTTTTTTGAGTTGGAGCCTCACTCTGTTGCCTAGACTGGAGTGCAGTGGCCACTCCCAACCACTACAGCCTCGACCTGCTGGGCTCTGGCGATCCTTCCACCTCAGCCTTCCAAGGAGCTGGAACTACAGGTGCGTGCTACCACGCCCAGATAATTTTTTTGATTTATTGTAGAGATGAGGTCTCGCCAAGTTGCCCAGGCGGGTCTCGAACCCGCGGACTCAAGGCAATCTACTCACCTCAGTCTCCCAAAGGCGCGAGATTGCAGGCTGAACCACCGAGCCTGGCCACATATTTCTTTTATCATGTCTATAGTAATTGCCTATGCTTTTCCATTTAATTGCTGCTAAAATTCCACATATCTGGCCAGGCATGGTGGCTCATGCCTATAATCCCAGCATTTCGGGAGGCTGAGGTAAGAGGATTGCCTGATCCCATGGGTTCAAGAAGGCAGGTGTGCCCCTTTCTTGGGTTCCACCTCCCCCAGCAGCTCCACGACAAGCAGTGACTTCCTCACTGCTCATGCAGGCTCATGTCACTAGGTCAGGCCAGCCAGTGCCACAAAGTGGAGAGATTCTGGACTAAAATCCCTAAAATGTGGTTCTAGCATAAAAGAACCTAATGGCAAGGCAATGAAAGAATGGTTACATAAAGTCACATCTAGCCTTTGAAAATAAAAGTGATGGCCAGGCACAGTAGCTCATGCCTATACCTGGGCAACTTGGCAAGACCTCAACTCTACAATAAATCAGAAAAATTAGCCAGGCATGGTAGCTCATGCCTGTAGTTCTAGCTACTCTGAAAGCGGGGGTGGAAGAATCACCTGAGCTCAGCAGGTCGAGGCTGTGGTGGCCATGAGCATGCCACTGCACTCCAACCTAGGCAACAGAGACTCCAACTCAAAAAAAAAAAAAAAATTCCACATATCCTCATAATTTTTTCTGTCCCAATTACAGTACAATGACGAGGTGGAAGAGGGTTGGTTAAAGTAACCCCCTAAGCAGTTTTCTGCTGTCCCTTCTTTCTGATCTGAGATTTGTGGATATGAGGAATCACACCACCCCCAGCTATGGTAGTCTTGATGAGAGAATTCAACTCTTCATCACCATGGATTGCAAGCTACAAGTGACACGGGGTAATAGCTTTACTTTGACATCCTTGGAAGCATGACCTGCCTACAGCACCTCCTCAGTGATATATATTGGCACTATACACGGCAGCAGTGACATCCACCCTTCCGTGGCTTGTGGTACAAGTTTTCAGGTGTCTGTGGATGCAGCAAGACACTGCCTTAGCCTTGGCCTTCCCACTGTCCTTTCCAGCTTTGCCTCCAGCCATGATCTTGGCACCGACTCTGCCTCTGCTGGGCTGTACGCCCTCCGGCTGCAGCCCCACACCTCCACGGTTCCCCTTTTGTTGTTTGTGGGAGTTGGCTGGACACCTTTGCACAAAATGAATCACTCCCTTTCTTCTAGTGCTCGGCAGGGTTTAGAAGCCTCTGGGGTTTCCCAGCCGCCCACAGTGCATTATTTGGGACTCGACTGGAGGAAATGTCTAACCTTTCTCTGGCATCCCTTCTTACATCTTCATTTCGACTCAGACACAGCTGCTGTTGGGCTTTTCCTCCAGTGCAAGTGGAGAGACCGGAGGTGTCCCACCTTGCCAGTCGTTCCCACATGGCTTTCACATCTATGAGGCTGTCGTCATGTGAGCAAGAATAAAAGATACCTGTCATACCCACTCTGTTCATGCCACAGCCATGCTTAGGGAAAGCACGGATCGTGCTATTTGGCTTTAAAACTCTTACGCAAGGGTCTTTAGGAGAAAGTGACATCCCAGTATTTGTCATTTCCCTCTGGGCGAATAACACACAACTCTCTGCAGAGGGCAGCTCTATCTTCAAGCGTGCCTGAAAGAGTCCACAGCCCAAGCGAAGGGAATGCTTCTGCACGGTTGGTGAGAATGTCAGTTACTTCAACCTTGGTGAAAAGCAGTGTGGTGTTTTCTCAGAGAACTAAAAATTGAGCTTCCATCCGATTCAGCAACCCCACTTCTGGGAATATACCCAGAGGAACATAAATTACTCTCCCCAAAAGACACCTGCACAAGTATGTTCATTGCAGCGCTATTCACCATAGCAAAAACATGGAACTAACCCAGATGCCCATCAGAAGTGGACTGGATTTGAAGAAGAAAAAAAAAGTGGTACATATACACAATGGAATACTATGTAGCCAGAAAGAACAAAATCATGTTCTTTGCAACAACATGGATGCAGTTGGAGACCATCATTGTTAGTGAACTATCATCACAGAAACAGAAAATTGAATACTGCATATTATCATTATTAAGAGGGCCCTAAACATTAAGCACATAAGCACAAAATTAGGAACAACTAATGCCAGGTACTATTAGTAGGCAGAGGGAAGGAAGAACTACCCAATGGGTACCAAGTCCACTACAGGGGGAGAGAGGGCTGGCTAAGCCGCACCTTTACACAATTTACATATGTATCAAATCCTCACATACACCCCACAACTCTAAAATTACAAATTAAAAAAATTTTAAAAAGAGTCCGCAGCCCTAACTGCTCAACCTTCACAGAATCAGGACCAATTCAGTGGGTCCTTCTCACCAGCAGAGAAAGGGAGATCTGCGATGGGCCTGGGATATTAACATCAGCAAAACTTACATGCTTTGGCTGCAACCGCCTTGCCAAATAAACATCCTGAAGATAATGATAGTTCTGAGATGAGATTCTCCTTCTCAAGGGATCAGGTGGTTATTAAATGTCAGCCCATGAGAAGCAATGGTGTCATATCGCCACTCTCTCCCTCGCCTGCATTAATCTTGGTTCTCCAAGCGCCGGTGAAAGATAGCGTTGGCCTTGTCAGTAAAGATTGCACAGCTCCGTCTGTAATCCCAGCACTTTGGGAACCCAAGGCGAGTGGATTGCCTAAATTCGCAGATTTGAGACAATCCCAGGAAAATTGGCGAGACCTTGTCTCTGCAATAGATAAAAAATCAGCCAGGCACGGTAGTACATGCCTGTAGTTCCAACAACTTGGAAGGAAGGCTGAGGCAGAAGGATCACTGGAACCCAGCAGGTCGACACAGGAGTGAGTCCAGCCTGCGTGACGAAGTGAGACTCCAACTCAATAAAAAAATTGCACAGAGGACTCTGTGTCAGTAGGTCCCGCTCTCCAGAAAGGGTCTCATGGCCTTTCTCTCCTCAGGCGTTTGTCATCTGCTCTGCTCAACCACAGTCCTCCTGGGTTCCCTTAAATCCACCTATGACATCCTAAGCTACCTGTCATCTCCTAATGCAGAAAGCCTGATGATCCTGGGTCCTACCCTACCCCTCTTCATAACCAACACTTGATTTTTTTTTAACAGATGAATTTTTTTTTTTTGAGTTGAAGTCTCACTCCATCGCCCAGACTGGAGTGCAATGGCATGCTCACGGCCACCCCAGCACCGACCTGCTAGGCTCAGGGGCGCCTTCAGCCTCAGTCTTCCAAGTAGCAGGAACTACATACATGTGCCACCAAGCCTAGCTAATTTTTTTTATTTTTTTTATTTACAAGGTCTCACCAAATTGCCCAAGCTGGTCTCGAACCTGTGGGCTCAGGCAATCTTCACACCTCGGACTCCCAAAGTACTGGGATTACAGTCTTGAGCCACCTCTCCTGGCCTTTAGATGAATTTTTTAAAAGCAATTTTAGGTTCACAGCAAGATCAAGAGGAAGGCATAGAAATTTTTCCATCTATTCCCCTTTCCTTCACATGCACAACCTAACCCATGATCGGCATTCTGCACTAGAGTTTTATTACATTTATTACATTTATTACAGGTGGTGAGTCTACACCGACACATCATTATCACCCCAAATCCGTAGTTTACATTAGGGTTCGCTCTTGATGTACATTCCATGGGTTTGAACAAATATACAATGACATACAGTCACCACTGTGGACACAAAATAATCAGGTACAGAGTAGTTTCACAGCCCTAAAAGGCTCTGGACCCCACTTAATCATCTCACCCTCCCCCCAGCTCTTGGCAATCCACTTTTTATTTATTTATTTATTTATTTATTTATTTATTTTGACACTGGCTGAAGAATTTTTATTATTTTTATGTACAGAACACTCAGCAGTGTACATTTAGCCCAGCTTAGTGGCAAGTTCTTTAGCCTTTGCCTTCTCCGGCTTGGCAATGCGAGCCACAGATTTTGGACCCAGGACGTTGCCTCCCCAGTGACAGCGGATCTCATCATATCTGTCGTTGTAATTGGTCCTGATGGCTTCCACCAGCTTAGCCAAAGCTCCTTTGTCTTCCGAGTTAACCTGAGTGAAGGCAACAGTGGTGCAGGTCTTCCGGTGGACCAGATGCCCCAGTCTTGCCTTCCCCTTGATGATGCAGTAGGGAACTCCCATTTTATGACACAGGGCAGGCAGAAAGACCACCAGCTCAACGGGATCCACGTCATGTGCAATCACCACCAGCTGAGCCTTCTTGTTCTCCACCAAGGTGGTGATGGTGTTGACCCCTGCCTGAAGGACAGGTGGCCTCTTGGTTGGGATGTCCCCTTTGCCAGCAGCTTTCTTCTCAGCCCGGGCCAGCAGTCTCTGCTTCTTCTCTTGCTTGGTCTCTGGCCTGTACTTGTGGGCCAGCTTAAGAAGCTGAGTAGCTGTCTGGCGGTCCAAGGCCTGGGTGAACTGGTTAATGGCAGGAGGCACTTTCCGCCGCTTATAGAGGATGGCTCTTTTTTTTTTTCTTTTTTTTTGTTTGAGTTGGAGTCTCACTCGCCCAGACTGGAGTGCAGTGGCCGCTCCCAGCCAGCGCAGCCTCGACCTGCTGGGCTCCGGCGATCCTTCCACCTCAGCCTTCCAAGTAGCCAGAATTACAGGCATGCGCTACCACGCCCAGCTGATTTTTTGATTTATTGTAGAGATGAGGTCTCGCTGCCCAGACGGGTCTCGAACCCGCGGGCTCAGGCAATCCACTCACCTCAGCCTCCCAAAGGCGCGGGATTACAGGCTAAGCCACCGAGCCCGGCTAGAGGATGGCTCTTTGTTGTTGCAACCAGATGTACCGAGGCCATTTGACAAAGCGGGTGAGGTCCCTTTTGGGCTGGATGTCCTGTCCAACGCCAAAGTTCTTAGGCCTTTTCTAAAATAGAGGGTTCACCACCTTCTTGGCCTCCTGCTTCTTCACCACAGCAGGGGCCGGGGCCACCTTCTTCCCCTTGACCTTCTTTCCTTTCGGCATCTTGGATGGCTGGAGAAAAGAGCAATCCACTTTTTAAATTGCAATTGTACAGTATACAGCCTTCCCAGATTGTCCTCTTCCACTTAGCGATATTCATTTAAGTTTCGTCTATGTCTTTTCAATGTTTGACAGCTCATTTCTTTCAGAATTGAATAATATTCCATTGTCTGGTTGTACTACAGTCTATCCATTCACCTACTGGAGGACTTCTTGGTTGCCTTCAAGCTTTGGCGATTATGAATAAAGCTGCTGTAAAATCCATGTGAAAGTTTTTTGGGTGGACATAAGTTTGCAACTCATTGCGGGTAAATTCCCAGGTGTGTGCCTGCTAGATCGTGTGGTTAGAGTGTGTTTAGTTTTAGTAAGCCACTGACAAACCATCTTTCTTTTTTCTTTTTTTTAACTTATTGTAGAGATGAGGTCTCGCCAGGTTGCCCAGGCTGGTCTCAAACCCGTGGGCTCAGGCAATTCTCTCACCTGGGCCTCCCAAAGGACTGGGATTATAGGTGTAAGCCACCACACCCAGCCCAAACCGTCTTTCAAAGTGGTTGCGCCATTTTGCATTCCCACCAGCAATGAATGAGAGCTCCTGTTGCTCCACATCCTCACCAGCACTTGGTGCTGTCAGCGATCTGGATTTTGGCCATTCTGCTAGGTGTACTCTGGTATCGCCTTGCTGTTTTAATTTGCATCCCCTGATGTTGAGTGAATTTTTAATGGGCATTGTAAGCACTTGTTTAGGGTACGAGGATTGTACAAAAACTCTAAATATTTGTTTAAAGTATATACTTAATTTGATTTTGAACTTTTTTTTGTTTTTGATTTGGTGTCTCACTCTGTCACCTAGGCTGGAGTACAGTGGCATGCTCACAGCAACTGTAGCTTTGACCTGTTGGACTCAGGTGATCCTTCCACTTCAGCCTTCCAAGTAGCTGGAACAACAGGTGAACATTACCACGCCCTGCTTGTTTTTTGATTTATTGTAGAGATGAGCCAAGTTGCCCAGGCTGGTCTTGAAACTGTGAGCTCAGGCAGTCCTCTCACCTCAGCCTCCCAAAGTGCTGTGATTACAGGTGTGAGCCACCATGCTCAGTGTGAGTGAATTTTCAATGGGCATTATAAGCACTTGTTTAGGACACAAAGATAGTACAAAAACTCTAAATATTTGTTAAAAGTTCATACTTAAAATAATTTGATTTTGAACATTTCATGAAAAACAATTAAACAAATAATCACAGGAAAGCTAGATTTGCTAGACTTCCTTGCACCTAATTTATGGTTGAAAATTATTATTATTATCATTATTAGAGATACAGTTTTGCTCTGCTGCCCAGGATGGAGTGCATGATCACAGCTCATTGCAGCCTCAAACTCCTGGGATCCAGTGATCCTCCTGCCTCAGCCTTCTGCCCCCCACCCCCAAGTAGCTGGGACTACGGGCATGCCCCACCATGCCCAGCTAATTTTTCTATTTTTGTAGAAATGGAGTCTCGCTATGTTGCCCAGGCTGTTCTCCAAATTCTGGCCTCAAGCAATTCTCTCACCTCAGTCTCCCAAAGTGCTGGGATTACAGGCATGAGCCACTGTATTTGGCTTGAGAATTATTTTTATGCTGCCTTAGTTATGGGAGAGGGTCACCATCATTTGTTGCTTTGGTACACAAAATAAAGGTCTTCACTGGCCTTCTCAGGCCTCATATCTGGTTAGCAAGTCCCATCTGGCCATCATGACAACATCTCTTCTCCCTAAGGCTGTCATTTGCTCAGCTTCTGTGTAATCACCACAGCCTCCTGGCCGGCCTCCTTTAGTCCTGCCTCTGTCAAGCTGTGAGTTATTTTCTTGGAAAATGTAGCCTGCCAGTCTCCTTTGCTTGCCCTGTGTCCTGTCCCCAGCTAGTGCCATTCCCGCCTTCTTCTGCACCAAGCCCACCAATCCCCATGGTCTCCACCTGCCTCTCAAGGTCTATCATTGGAGCCCTGGTCCTCCCTTGTTCCTGTGGTCCCTGCTCATGCCTTCAGACCCACCCCCAAAACCACCTTCTTGGGGGCTTACCTGACTCCTCACTCCTCCCTCCACCCCAGCACCTTCTAAACACCTCCTCAAGGTGTTTAGCATGTGTGTGTGTGTTTCTGTATGTGTGTGTGTGTGTGTCTGTCTGTGTGTGTGTGTGTGTGTGTGTGTGTGTGTGTGTGTGAGAGAGAGAGAGAGAGAGAGAGAGAGAGATGTGGTTTTCCCCCTAATCTAGGGATTCCTTGTTCTTCCTGAACTCTGAATCCTGCCCACTGTATTCATAGGTCCGTAGGAAGAGGGTTCTACCTCCCTTCTCACTCACCAACTTTGAGATTCAGACTCGGTAGAATGCCCTTCAGAAGAATACTTTACCCTACAGATAGTATACCTGTGGAAGACAACACCCCGTAAGGTGATAAAAGGAAATAAAGTAGCTTCAGAAATTGATAGAAGAATTGACAATCACATTTATTCTATAGTGTTTCCATGGATACTTCTGCTACAAACATAACACAGACATAAGACACTTTTTTATTTCTCTTAAGTCCCACTTTTCACACCTTACCACTAATTATTATTTTTACCTAACTAAATAGTACTTTATAAAAGGCAGGAAAGACAATCACAAGGTGACTTCCTAAGTCAATATGCACTTTGTTAAATTTTCTAAATAGTTTTGGCTCCAAAACAATGAACAAAGAGAAAAAAAGTCAGTAAAGGGTAAACCATGAAAATGGCTCAAAAATAGATTAATGATAGTATATATTTTGTTGGTATTAATTTTTAATAATAGAACAAGTGCCTGAAAGATATACAGTTCCTCATTATAAAACATGATTTTTATAGTGATAAAATATACATAAAATAAAATTTAGCACTTTATCATTTTCAAGTTTACAGAGGCATTAAGTACATTCACGTTGTTGTGTAACCATCACCACCATCCATCTCCTGAACTGTCTCATTTTCCAAGTCTGAAACTCTGTCCTCATTAAACACTAATTCCCATTTTCTCCTTCCCTCAGCTCCTGGCTTAGACCATCCCCCCTTCTGTCTCTATGAATTTGACAACTCTAGGGACCTCATATAAATGGAATCACACAGTATTCTACCCTTTTGTGATTACTTATTTCACTTAGCCTGATGTCCTCAAGGTTCCTCCATGTTGTAGCATGTGTTAGAATTTAGCATGTGTTAGAATTTTCTCCTTTTTTCAGGCTGAATAATATCTCCTTGTATGTATATACCACATTTTGCTTAACCATTACTCAGTTGGTTGCATCCATCCTTCAGTATTGTGAATAGAGCTTCAGTGAACATTGGTGGACAAATATCTGTTTGACTGATTCTTTGCTGGAACATATGTTTTCTAATTAAGGAATATATCAAGCAGAAAAGAAAGAGAGCCTTCTGACAAAGCGTGATTGTCTCTGAAATCAGAAAATGGATTCTCATAGTAAAGCATGGATTATTATGGCTCTTCTGATTGCAACTAACATATAATTGTCATTTTTTTAAGTTACAAAACTATAGTCTGCATGCTTGCCAAGGTATGGGATTACTCAGAAAGAAAATCTCATACAACAAATGTCAGTCAATGCAAGTAAGTAACTCTAGCCAAAAAAAAAAAGTTGCCTGTCATCTGCACAAATCAATTAACTCATCACCCTTTTCATTTAATTCCCTACATGCCTTCATCCAGCACACCCTGTGTCTACTTTCCCAGCCTCCCTGCCAAGTTCGTTTTCTTCTAGCATGTCATTTTCCCCTCGTTCACTCCCTTCTTCTGCCAAATGCACTCACGCCCATTTTCTTTAGCAGATTTCAGTTTTAACGGGAAAGGCTTGTCTAGTTGTCTATAAGCCTAACATGCCCCTTCACAGCAATGCTGCCTTGGATTGCCTATTCCAAGAAGGCAGGGCAGGGACTGGCTTTATTTACTTTGAGTTGGGACATTGCCTGTTTATTCTTCCTGCACCTCCTTGTGTGGGTGAAATGAAGGGGACCAGGGCTGGGAAGCTGCAGAGCAGGTCTTGACCTCCCATGGCTCTTTGTTGCTTTTATCAATCAGAAGGTTGAACATCTCATCAGCTTAGCTTGTCTGAATTAGCTTGTCTTGTTATGGTGCAATCAGAAAGCAGTCTTTTTTGTTCACAACATCTAGTGTTTTCGCTACTCCCAGCTCTGACATGTTTGGCAATTCTCATGGCTTAGTCACTTTCAGTGCTAAACAATAACCTCTTTTTTTTTTTTTTTTAGGTAATAAAGTGTCTAGTCTTGTTGAACATTAGAACTCCAGAATTCGTTACAAATTCTCTCCATTCTTGGCTCGCATCAGCCACGGACCAGAACATCTGCACTGCGGAAGGGGGATCTGATCTGTTTCCTCTCTATTTCTTAGTATCTCTCCTCCCCTTCATAAAAATAATTACGTTCTTATTTCCTTCTTTCCAATCTTTATGTCTTTAGTTGTTACTGAATCTCCAGTACAATGTTGTTTAGTAGAAGCAGTATTGGTAGGCATCCTGTCTTGTTTCCTACTTTCTTCTACAATTAAATCTAATACTTTCATTTTTTAACTGAAAAAAATGAACAACTGGTATTAGGAGCCTTTTTTTATTTTTTGGTATTGGGAGCTTTAAGGAGTTCTTAATGAAAGGCTTGCAGATAAATATTATTTAAAGTACTTGATAATAATTATCTGTACAAATTCGGATATTAGCTTCTACTGTTTTATTTTTATTTTATTTTTTATTTTTGAGTTGTCTCACTCTGTCACCCAGGCTGGAGGGCAGTGGCATGCTCTTAGCTGCCACAGCCTCAACTGCTGGGTTCAGGCAACCCTTCCACCTCAGCCTTCCAACTAGCTGGAACTACAGGCATATGCCACCATGCCTAGCTAATTTTTTTTTTAACTGTAGATATGAGGTCTTGTCAAGTTGCCCAGGTTGGTCTCGAACCCACGGGCTCAGGCAGTCTTCTCACCTCACCCTCCCAAAGTGATGGGATTACAGGCATGAGCCACCATCCAACTCCCTCATGCTACTCTTGTCATCACCTTTCCCACTGCCTCTGACTCTCACTTTAGCTGCTTCTCATAATTTTTCACATGTTGTGCATTTGATTTAATTAATTCCAAAATATTTTCTAAGTTTCCTTGTGGCTCTATTTATTTTGCCCGTGGATTATCAAGAAGTATGTTGTGGCCAGGCTTGGTGGCTCAGTCTGTAATCCCAGCACTTTGGGAGACCAAGGTGAGTGGATTGCCTGTGCCTGCGGGTTCGAGACCCGCCCAGGCAACTTGGCAAGACTTCATCTCTACAATAAATCAAAAATTAGCCGGGCGCAGTAGCGCGCGCCTGTCGTCCTGGCTACTTGGATGGCTGAGGCGGAAGATCGCCAGAGCCCAGCAGGTCGAGGCTGCGGTGGCCGGGAGCGGCCACTGCACTCCAGTCTGGGTGACAGAGTGAGACTCCAACTCAAAAAAAAAAAAAAAGTATGTTTTATTTCCATGCTATTTGTAAATTTCCCAAACTTCCTTCATCTACTGATTTCTAATTTTATTATTCCATTGTGGTCAGAGAATACACTTTGTATTATTTCAGTCCTTTTAAATTTGCCGATACTTGTTTTATGACCTAACATATGATATAGGCTGGAGAGAATTCTTGAGAAAAAAGTGTGTATTCTGCTGTTGTTAAATAGAGTGCTCATTCAAGTTTTTTAGGTCTAGTTGATTTATTATGATGTTCATGTCTTCTATTTCCTTGTTGATCATCTGTCTAGTTGGTTACTTCATTCTTGAAAGTGTAGTATTAAACTTTACTATTGAATTGTCCATTTCTCCTTTCAATTCTATTGATTTTTTTTCTTCATGTATTTTGGGACTCTGTTGTTAGGTACATATATGTTTACAGTTGTTATGTCCTTCTATTAACATTATAACTTGTCTTTTTTTGTCTCTAGCAACAATTTATTTATTTTATTATTATTATTATTTGAATCAGAGTCTCACTCTGTCACCCAGGCTGGAGTGTAGTAACATGATCACAGCCACTACAGCCTTGACTTGCTGGACTCAAGCAATCCTTCTGCCTCAGCCTTCCAAGTAGCTGGAACCACAGACACGTGCCACCATGCCCAGCTATTTATTTATTTATTTTATTGTAGAGATGAGGTCTTGCCAAGTTGCCCAGGCTGGTTTTGAACCCATGGGCTCAGGCATTCCTCTCGCCTCCACCTCCCAAAGTGCTGGGATTAGAGGCATGAACCATTGTGCCTGGCCTGTCTCTAGTAACAATTTAATCATCAAATTTATTTTGTCTCATAGTAGTATAGCTACTTCATCTCTCTTTGGGAACTGTTGGCGTGTATTTTTTTCCTATCTTTTTACTTTTGATCTCTTTACATCTTTGAGTCTAAATTGTGTCTCTTGTAGACAGTATATAGTTGGATTATATTTATTTACTTATTCTTCCAATCTTTGCCTTTTTATAGACTTGTTAGTTCCTTTATCGTTAATATAATTACTGATAAAGTGGATTTATGTCTGCCATTGTACTATTGCTTTCTATATGTATTAAGACTTTTTTGTTCTTCTAGTTTTTATTGCTGCCCTCTTTTGTATTAGATATTTTCTAGTAAACATTTTAATAACCTTCCTGTATCTCTCTTTCCCCACCCATGTGTGTGTGTGTGTGTGTGCATGTGTATGTGTGTGTATGTATCTTTTGAAATTATTCTTTAAATGAATGCCATGGGGAAGACAATTAACTTTTTTTTTTTGAGTTGGAGTCTCACTCTGTCACCCAGACTTGAGTGCAGTGGCCACTCCCGGCCTCTACAGCCTCGACCTGCTGCACTCCGGCGATCCTTCCACCTCAGCTTTTCAAGTAGCTGGAACTACAGGTGCATGCTACCATGCCCAGCTAATTTTTTATTTATTGTAGAGATGAGGTCTCGCCAAGTTGCCCAGGTGGGTCTCGAACCCTTGGGCTCAGGCAGTCCACTCACCTCAGCCTCCCGAAACTCTGGGATTACAGGCTGAGCCACCAAGTCCAGTGATAATTAACATTTTAACAAAAAAAGTTTGTATCAATATCAACTTAATTTCAATCAGATATAAGATCTTTAATCTAGATCCACTTTCTTCTCTCTGCCTTTGTGCTATTGTCATACAAATTATATTTTTATACATTATAAACTCAACACAGTTTTATAATTATTGTTTTATACTTTTTTATCTTAAATCATATAGGAAAAAAGAGGCATTGCAATGCTACTTGCTTTTATATTTACTTTTGTAGTTATCTTTGCCATTCTTTATTTTTCCTATATGCCTTTGAATTATTGTCTGGTGTCTTTTAATTTCAGCCTGAAGGACTCCCTTTCTTTCTTTTTTTTAATTCTTTCTTTCTTTTGAGTCAGGATCTACTGCAGCCTCAACTTCTCAAATTCCTGGCTTACGCAATTCTCTCCCACTTTAGCCTCTGAGTAGCTGGGACTACAGGCATGCACCACTATGCCTGGCTAATTTCCTTTTTTTTTTTTTTAGAGATAAAGTCTTTCTATATTGCTTAGGCGATCTCAAACTCCTGAGCTCAATCAATCCTCCTGCTTTGGCCTCCCAAAGTGCTGGGATTACAGGCATGAGCCATCATGCCTAACCCCTGTAGCATTTCTTGCAGGGCAGGTCGACTAATCATAAATACCTTTATTTTTATCTGGGTATGTCTTGATTTCTCCTTTTCTGAAGAATAATTTTGCCAAATATAGAGTTCTTGGTTTGCAATATATTTCTTTCAAAAGTTTAAATATGTCATCTCACTGCCGTCTGGCCCCCATGATTTCTGAAAATAAATTGGCTATTAATTTTATTGAGGCTGACTTGTACAAGACAAGTTGCTTCTCTCTTGCAGCTTTCTAGATCTTCTCTTTGTCTTTCAACAATTTAATGGTGCTGTATTTAGTTGTGAGCCTCATTGAGTTTATCCAATGTGGATTTGTTGAGCTTCTTGGATGTATATTTTAGTATCTTCATCAAATTTGGGAAATGTCCAGTCATTATTTCTTCAAGTATTCTTCCTGCTCCTTCCTCTCTCCTCTCATTTCAGTGCTCTCATTATGCATGTATTAGTGAGTTTGAGCATGTCTTATAGATATTAGAGACTCTTTTTCTTTGTCTTCTTTTCTGTTCCTTAGACTAGATAATCTCAGTGACCTTGAAATAGGGACCAAGCGCTTAATTCACAGACACCAACACCAAAAGTACAAGTTATAAAAAGGAGAGGATTTTATTAGCCAAGAGCCGGGACGGTGGCCACTTCCCTGCTGAACATAACAGTCCCACAGCAAGAGGCCCTGATTAGCTGTAGGGGCTTGCTTAAAAAAGGCTACACCGGCCGGGCTTGGGGCTCAGCCTGTAATCCCACGCCTTGGGAGGCTGAAGTAAGCGGATTGCCTGAGCCCGCGGGTTCGAGATCTGCCTGGGCAACTTGGTGAGACCTCATCTCTACAATAAATCAAAAAATTAGCCAGGTGTGGTAGCACACGCCTGTAATTCCAACTAGTTGGAAGGCTGAGGTGGAAGGATTGCCGGAGCCCCAGCAGGTCGAGGCTGCAGTGGCCGGGAGTGGCCACTGCACTCCAGTCTGGGCAACAGAGTGAGACTCCAACTCAGAAAAAAAAAAAGAAAAAGTGAAAGGCTAAACCAATTGGGACTTTCCAAGTGGGCTAAACTGCAACATCCTGGAGGCCTAGGTATCTTTCAATCAATGCAAGCATGGTTTACAGAAGCGAAAAAAGAGCTGTTAAACAGTTTAACCTAGCCAGCAAGTGCTGTTGCCAGTTTCCAAGAAGGGAATTTTTTTTGAACTGTGCAAAGGCTGAGTACATGTTTAGTTTAATTTTTGACATTGTAGATGTTTTTTAAGCCCCCTTTCACAACCTATATTCAAGCTCACTGAGTCTTGCTCAGCCTCTGTAGTAAAATTTGAACTTCAGTTACTGTGCTTTTCAACTCTAGAATTTCCATTTAGTTCTTTTTTATAATTTTGATCTCTTTATTCTTATTCTCCTCTATTTAGTGAGATATTATTTTCACAATTTCCTTTAATCCTTTAGACTGGTTTCCTTAAGTTCCTTGGGCATATTTATAGTAGCTGATTAAAGTCTTTAGCTAGTAAGTTCAATATCTGGGTTTCCTCAGACATTTCTGTTAATTTTTTTTTTCTCTCTGTGTATGGGTCTGTTTCTTGACATGTTTGACATCTTCTTGACATCTTTTTGTTCAAAGCTGAACATTTAAATAATATAATGGAATGGAAATCAGATTCCCTTTCCCTTCCCAAGGTTTGATATTTTGTCCATTTGTGGTTGTTGTTGTTGTTGAATGTTTGTTTCATGAATTTCTTGGATTAATTCTATGAGTTCTGCATTCTTAGTCATGTATAATCAGTTAGGCATGTCCTCTAGCAGGCAATTACAACTCTGTCTAGTCTTTAACTGCTGCTTGAGCAGAGTCTGAAGATCGCCACAAATGGTAGATTAGAGCAGTCTCAGGTCTTTCCTGGGCAGGCACACAGCCTTGTATTTGTGTGTGGCCTTCTCAATTCCTAGAAATGTATTGGAGCTTTATAAAGTTCTCTAGTTCTATTGTATTCACTAGATTTTTTCTTTTCTTTCTTTATTTTATTTTCTTTTTTTAGTAGGAGTCTCACTCTGTCGCCCAGGTTGGAGTGCAGTGGCACACTCATAGCCACAGCAACCTCATCCTTCTGGGCTCAGCTGATCCTTCACCTCAGCCTTCCAAGTAGCTGGAACTACAGGCACGCACCACCACACCCTGCTAATTTTTCAATTTATTGTAGAGAAGAGATCTAATCAAGTTGCCCAGGCTGGTCTTAAACCTGTGGGCTCAGGCAATCCTCTCACCTCAGCCTCCCAAAGTGCTAGGATTATAGGCGTGAGTCACTGCACCCAGCCAAGAGGAGTGAGTTTTTAAAGGGGCTTACTCTGCCATTCCAGAAATGTTTCTCTGTTCCAGAAATTTACTCCGTCTTTGCTGCATCATCAATTTCCTCTTTCTATTGGATCAGTCCCATCCAAATGCAAGCATGCTCTTAGTTCTCCTTTAAAAAACAAAAGAGGTCCCACCTATCTATCTTATCTCTTATGGCCTGGGCACTTTGGGTTTTGGTCAGGAATCGGTTGCCAGTTCCAACTTCCATAAGAGTGTTTCCTGCATTTTCTAAGGTTCTTAGTTTGAGGTTTTACGTTTAGGTCTTTGATCCATTTAGAGTTAATTTTTGTGTATGGTGATAGGTAGGGGTCCTGTTTCAATCTTCTGCATGTGTTCAGTCAGTTTTCCCAGCACCATTTACTGAATAGGTTCTCCTCTCCCCAGTGATTGTTATTGGAGGCTTTGTCAAAGATGAGTTGGTTGAGGAATTGAGGCTTTGCTTCCAGAATCTCTATCCTGTTTCATTGATCTGTGTGCCTGTTTTTGTACCAATACCAGGCTGTTTTGATTACTGTAGCCTTATAGTAAAGTTTGAAGTCTGAAAGTGTGATACCTTCTGCTTTGTTTCCTTTGCTAAGGATTATTTTGGCTATTCATGGCTATTCATGGTTTATGTTTCCATAGAAATTTCTGTATTGTCATTTCCAGGTCTGAGAAGAATGATTTTGGAAACTTAACGGATATTGCGTTGAATCTGTAGATTGCCTTTGGTAGGATGGATATCTTAACAATGTTGATTCTTCCTATCCATGAGTATGGGATATTTTTCCATTTGTTTGTATCTTCTTGGATTTCTTTGAGCAGTGTTTTTTAGTTCTCGTTGTAAAGATCTTTCACTTCTCTGGTTAGGAAGATGCCGAGGTATTTCATTTTTTTGGTGGGACTGGCAGTTGTGGGAAGTGCTAGGGGAGGGAGGGGCATACCTCATCAACAAGGGTACCTGCATGATCAATGTTTGTATACCTAGCCCTGAATTGTACCCCACATCTTTATAGTAAATAAATAAATTAATTTTAAAAAATAAATAAATAAACAAAAGAATAGGCGGGGCCTGGTGGCTCATGCCCTTTGGGAGGCCGAGGGACAACCCTCCAAGGACCCACTTTAGGCTCTTCCTTTTCCAGTCCTAATGGTCCAGCCCCTCACATGGGATGTAAGAATATGTGGTGGGCCTGTTATATTTTTCTTATCTTAGAGCTCCTTGTTGAAACTCCAAGACTACGGGAAGAATCACCTGTGATATCTTGTATACACACATAAAACATGAAAGTTATTAACAGGAGAAAGAAAGAGGGAGGAATGGGAAAGAGAAACATTTTTTTTTTATTAATGTGAGCAATGTGAATGTGCATTTCCTAGCCAAACAAAATCTCACTTTGAGGGAGCAAGAGACCCCCAAGTGGTCGTTCCTAATACTGCATGCTGTGTTTTTCCCAGGAGACTTGCCCACTAATATCTCACACATGGGGGTCTGAATAGTGACCCCTCTTCCCCAAACGTGTTCATGTCCTAATCTTTGGAATCTATGAATATGTCTCAGTCAAGTTAGGCTTCTGTAACAGAATCACAGACTGGGTGGCTTAGACGACAAACCATTTCTCATAACTCTGGGGACTGGAAGTCTGACATCAGGGTGCCAGCATGGTCTGGCTCTGATGAGGACTCTCTTCCTGGTTTACAGACAGCTGCCTTCTTGGGCCCTCGCCCAGTGGAGAGAGAACACTCTGGTCTCATCACCCCCCATAAGGGCACTTACTCTACTCACAAGGGCTCCACCTTCATGATCTAATTACCTCCCCAAAGTCCCACCTTTACATACCATCATTCTGAAGTTACAGGCTTCACCATATGAATTTTAGGTTGACACAAACATTCAGACTACAGCAGTTCCCCATATGTTCCCGGTCTCGGCAGACCATCACTACAAAGTAAAGACGCAGTTCCTCTCTGTGACTACGTTATCACCACACTGACTCCAGGTCTCCGGGCTCTCCCCTCTGCTCCAGCACCTGAAGACATCACAGTCTCCCCCAGGCTGAATGAAGGTTCCAAAACTCACAGTCCTAGGGTGCCAATGTGCTGCTAGTCTTGGACACAGGCAGGAAGGTGGCCTCCTTCCCTCGGCTCAAGGCTATACAGTGTCTGCAGAGCAGTGCCCCTGTGTTCAAGCAAATTCTGCCTGGGTCTGTTACTCACTTCCCCAGTCACAGGCCCTCAGGACCACCCACGGCCTCAGCCCTTCCTTCCCTGCATACCCTTCCAGCTTGGGCCAAGGCCTCGCTGGACTCGCAGTTCCAAAGGAAGGAAAACCTTCCCTACGCATCTCATAAACAGATCCCAAAGGAGGCGCGATGGAGGAGGAGAAGCTTCCCACTGTCCGTGCCTCCAGCTGCGCTCCTTGCTCCTTCATGGGCCCAAAGCCCCAGCCTTTTCCCAGACACCCCCTTCTAGCAATCCACCACACTCCAGAAAGCAAACTTGGATCTCTAGCAATGGTCCTCCATCGACAGGACACAGAGACATCTGAGGGGCCTTGAGAATCCTGACTCTGTGACTGCATCCCAGGCCAGTTACCTGGAGCCCCTCTCAGGTTGTAGGGAGATGCCTCTGTTTGTTTGGTTTTTGGTTTTGTTTGTTTGTTTGTGAGTTGGAGTCTCTCTCTGTCGCCTAGACTGGAGTGCAGTGACATGCTCACGGACACCACAGCCTTGATCTTCTGGGCTCAGGCGATCCTTCCGCCTCAGCCTTCCAAGTAGCTAGAACTACACGCACATGCCACCACACCAGCTAATTTTTTTATTTATTATAGAGGTGAGGGCTCACCAAGTTGCCCAGGTTGGTCTCAAACCCGTGGATCCAGGCAATCCTCTTATCTCGGCCTCGCCTGCGTTTTTTAATCTTCCCAAGGGAAGAGATCCTTCTCAAAGATAATCAATAACCCAAGCTAGCAGAGTGGAACTGCTGATACAGATGGTTCCTTAAATTTCATTTTGTCAGATTAAGTACAGTGAAATCTAAAAGTGTTTTTAAAAATAAACAGCATATCTTAAATCAGAAGAAGATGGCAGAGGCATTCAGAATCCTGCCCACATAATTCTAAGTGACTATTCGAGGCAGCAGCTGGGACCCAGGGCTGAGTGAACCCTTTAACTGCTTTTGCCTGATGTTTTTATTTTTAAGAGGCAGAGTCCACTGGAGTGCAGTGGCATGTTCATAGCTCACTGCAGCCTCAAACTCCTGGACTTAAGCTGTATCCTCCTGCCTCAGCCTCCCAAGTAGCTGTGTCTATAGGTGTGAACCACCACATCTGACCAGCAGCTCTACCATCCTTACTTAGACCAGGGGTAGATCCAGGTTTGTGGAACCTGAAGGTTTTGCACTTTAGGGGACTTCCCTAAGAAAAGGAACACAAAACTGAATAAAAAACTAGGCACACTGGCTGGGTGCAGTGGCTCACACATGTAATCCTAGCACTTTGGGAGGCCAAGGCAGAAGAATCGCTTGAGCTCAGGAGTTGAAGACCAGCCTATGCACTATTGAGCTCTACAAAAAAAAAATTTTTTTAATAGTCAGGCGTAGTGACACGCGCCTATAGTCCCAGCTACTCAGGAGACTGAAGTGGGAAGATCACCTAAGCCCAGGAGGCCAAGGCTGTGGTGAACCTTGATCACGCTACTGCACTTCAGCCTGGGTGACAGAGTCGATCGCTCAACTCAAAAAAAATAAGAAAGAAGTCGGGCTAGGTGGCTCAGCCTGTAATCCTGTGCCTTTGGGAGGCTGAGATGAGTGGATTGCCTGAGTCTGCGGGTTCGAGACCCGCCTGGGCAACTTGGCAAGACCTCATCTCTACAGTAAATCAAAAATTAGCCAAGTGTGGTAGTGCACGCCTGTAGTTCCAGCTACTTGGAAGGCTGAAACAGAAGGATCCCCGGAGCCCAGGAGGTCGAGGCTGCGGTGGCCGGGAGCGGCCACTGCACTCCAGTCTGGGCGACAGAGTGAGACTCTAACTAAAAGAAAGAAAGAGAGAGAGAGAGAGAGGGTGGGAGGGAGGGAGGGAGGGGGAGAGAGAGAGAGAGAGAGAAAAAGAAAGAAAGAAAGAAAGAAAGAAAGAAAGAAAGAAAGAAAGAAAGAAAGAAAGAAAGAAAGAGATCAAGCCAGCACGGTGACCCACACTTATAATCCCAGCACTTTGGGAGGCCAAGGTAAGAGGATTGCCTGCGCCCACGGGTTCAAGACCAGCCTGGGCAATTTGGCGAGACCTCACCCCTACTATAGATCAAAAAATTAGCCGGGCGTGGTAGCGTGCGCCTGTAGTTTCGGCTACTTGGAAGACTGAGGTGGGAGGATCGCCTGAGCCCAGCAAGTTGGGACTGTGGTGGCCATAAACAGCGTGGCACTGTACTCCAACCTGGATGACAGAGTGAGACCCTGACTCAAAAAAGAAAAAGGAAAAATGAAATCTCAAGTGTGTGGTTGACATCAGATACTGCGGGAGAAAAACGCCTCCACTTGTGTCTGTAGATGTGTGACATTTCCAGCATGGCCTTTGCTTCCTACCAAAAGTTAAGACCTTAAAGCAAATGGGTCCAGGAGGAGACATGCGTTGATTTCACTTAGACTAATTGTAAGAGAGGCTGCTGAGCCAAACGCCATTTTAAAAATCTTACTTGGCTGACAGTGCCAAGTATTTGCAAACACAATGCAAACAGAAAATTCAGCCACGAAACTGAATATTTCTCCATGCTTTTGGTTATTTTGCTATGCTCAAAGAAGAAACTAAAGTTTCCAGCTTGTGCGTGCAGATTCTGTGTGGAAATACACAATGAACAGCACATGGGCTGAGTGCTCGGTCTTCTTTCTGGTTTCTTCTATTCCTGGAGCTCTGAGTAGATTGCTATCGCCTAAAACACACAGAAGTTTTGATATTTGTGGGAACATTAGATGGTTTCAATTTCCCTTTGCTTATCAAGGTTTTTTAAGCTGTTTATATTCTGAAACAGTATTGTGGTTTGTTTTTGGTATTTTTAGCTGTGACATAAAAATCAGGTTGGGAAAATAGCTTTAAACTGCCAATAAAAGGCATACAAATGAGCATGTTTTATTTTAAACTAAAAAATATCCTTTTTCTTAAATAAGAAGAAGAAAGGTAACTGGAAAGTCAGTCCATCGGAAAAGGAAAATGGAAACCCTTGTCTCTTAGCTGTCTGTCGTTGCATAAAGATAAACCACCCTGGCTTAGAAATAAGTGACGATGGGCCGGGTGCGGTGACTCGAGCCTGTAATTCCAGCACTTTGGGAGACTGAGGCAAGAGGATTGCCTAAGCTCAGGAGTTCGAGACCAGCCTGGGCAACTTGGTAAGACCTCGTCTCTACAATAAATTTTTAAAAATAAGCCGAGCGTGGTAGCGCGCGCTGTGGTTCCAGCTACTTGAAAGGCTGAGGCGAAAGGATCATCGGAGCCCAGCAGCTCGAGGCTGCAGTAGCCATGAGCAGGTCACTGCACCCCAGCATGGGCGACAGAGTGAGATTCCAACTCAAAAAATAAATAAATAAATAACAATGTGAAACATCATGAAACACTAAATGCAGCATGTGAGAGAAGTTTTGGCAGAGATCAGCTGTAAGTGACTGGCTAATGAGGATAAGTTTGGGTGAGCACACACATTTCTGTTAAGTTTTATTCCCTTTGTTTTAAATTGGAACTACCCTGCAACGTGTTGTACATTTAGAATTAAGCTCAACATTTGGTTCCTTTCTACATAATCCATGCAAGATGAGGAGTTCGGAGAAGCAGGATTTGACATAAAAAAAAGTTTTTTCTGGCTGGACGCAGTGGCTCAGCCTGTAATCACAGCACTTTGGGAGGCCAAGGCGAGAGGATTGCCTGAGCCCAGGGTTCAAGACCAACCTGGGAAACTTGGTAAGACCTCATCTCTACAATAAATCCCAAAAATTAGCCAGGCATGGAGGCGTGCGTCTATAGTTCCAGCTACTTGGAAGGCTGAGGCAAAAGAATCGCCTAAGTCCAGCAGGTGGAGGCTACGGTGGCCATGAGCGTGCCACTGCAGTCTAGCCTGGGTGACAGAGTGAGATGAGACTCCAACTCAAAAAAAAAAAGTTTTTTCTTAGCCTGGCATGGTGACTTATGCCTGTAATCCCAGTACTTTGGGAGGCTGAGGTAGAAGGACTGCTTAAGGTCAGGAGTTCAAGACCAGCCTAGGAAACATAGCAATACCCCATCTCTACAAAAAATATATAAATGATCCAGGCATGGTGGTGAATGCCTGTATTCCTAGCTACTTGAGAGACTGAGGTGGGAGGATTGCTTGAGCCCAGGAGGTCAAGGCTGCAGTGAGCCGTGATTATGCCACTGCACTCTAGCCTGGATGACAGAGTCAGACCAAAACCTGACTTTAAAAAAAAGTGTTTTCTTGATTGATTAGTAAATATAATCTTCAAATATTTGGATATTTTTTAATATAAATGAGAGATGCATAATGGCATTCTTGCAGCATTGAGGAATTATGTAAAACCAGAAGGCTCATCCAAAGCTCACAGGCAAATCTGACAATTTGTCACCTTATAAAAGGTGACAATATAAAATTAGTCTGAAACTCTACAGTGGCAATTCAAATACATTAGTAATATAGAATAAATGCAAATGACTATGATGAAAAAGAAATCATTTTATTTAAGCTATTGTCATAACAGAAGGTCTACATATAAACAGAACCCAGTAGGTAAACTTCACAACCATAAGTCCCTATCATTCCTTATCTCAGACCTTTCTACTGTGGGTGTAAGTGACCCACGGGTTCTCAAAACTCATCCTCGTAGCCTGGGCAAAAAAGGTTGAGACGAGAGGATTGCTTGAGCCCAGCAGTTCGAGACCAGCCTGGGCAACGTAGCAAGACCTCATCTCTACAAAAAAATTTAAAAATCAGCCTGCCGTGGTGGCACTTGCCTATAGTTCCAGTTACTCGAGAGGTTCAGGCAGAAGGATTACCTGAGCACAAGAGGTCAAGGCTGTGGTGAGTCATGATCATGCCACTCACTAAAGCCTGAGCAACAGAGTGAAACCGTGACTCAAAAAAAAAAAAAATTAACCAGTAGCTGATGGTGGTGTGTCACCTGTAGTCCCAGCTACCTGGAAGGCTAAGGTTAGCCATGACCTGTGATTGTGCCACTGTACTGCAGCCTAGGAGACAGAGTGAGACCCCTGACTCAAAAAAAAAAACAAAAAAAATCCAAAAAACCCTCATCCCTGTGCTGTACTCAGAGTGACTGGTTCCACTGAGGCTGCCTCCTTTAGATCTATAATAGTTATAGAAAATTTCTTTTTGTGTGACGGCCACAGCATGACTTAGTCCTTTTTCCATGTACTCAGGTACCTCCTGTAACTACAAACGAAGGACCACGGTTTCTCTTCCTTGATCAAAAAGTTAACGTTTTATCTTTTAAACATAAAGTACTTTGTAGAACTGTGCTTGGAATTGCCCAATAGAGATTAAACTATGTTTTGGAAATTCTGCCAAAGTTAACTTACATAGTATGTTAAGAGTATCGCTTCTCAGCCCTTTGGCTAAGATCAAGTGTAGTAAGAGTCATACTTTTTTGATTAAAAAAGAAGAAAAGACAAATGCTCCTGAATCCAATTGTCTTTCAGGGTTGTGGTAAGACTGAAGGGAATGTTTTCACAACTGTACTAAGAAGCCGCCCCTCCCCTGGGCCACCCTGCCCCACCTTAGCTTGGTATTCGACACAGGTGGACTACAAGTAAATAGGAGGGTAGCAGAAAACACAGGGAAAAAAAGCAAGCCTCAAGGTTCGCTATGAGGATCAGATGAAATAAAGAATGAAACCTGCTGTGTGAACTGGGAAACATCACAAGACTCTTTAGAAAGAGTTCTGCATTGTTAGATCTATTTAAAGCAAGAAACCTGAAGGGACATTACTACCCTTTGGGTAAAACCTCAAGATCAAATTCAAAGATACTGAACACACAAAGCCATTTGGAAGCAATTTAGACACACCCAGCATCTCAAAACCTGTAAATGAATGGGAGGGACATTTTTTTCCTTTTGTCCACCAACTGTATAATAGCAGAAATTTTGGATTGTGTTGAAATTTTTCTGAGTGTGAGAATTGTGTTGTTTTTTCTTTTCTTTTTTGCCCTGGATGGAATTAGATTGCCTACAGACATTTATAATCTGAAAAAGTAGAATTTTATGCAACATTTATTCAGAGGCTCAGTCTCAGATTATGAGTAACTATATCCTTGAGTCTCAAGCCTTTTCAACACACACACACACACACACACACACACACACACACACACACACACCACACATACATATATGTATATATACACATGTGTGCATGTAATACATATTTTATATATATAATTTTGCTTGCCAATGCAGGAAGAATTGGGGGGAGGAAAGAATTTTAACTTTTCTACAGCTTTAAACCTTTTTTTTTTGAGTTGGAGGTCTCACTCAATCGCCCAGGCTGGAGTGCAGTGGCATACTCACAGCCACCCCAGCATCGACCTGCTGGGGTCCGGCGATCCTTCTGCCTCAGCCTTCCAAGCAGCCGGAACTACCAGTGCATGCTATCGAGCCCGGCTAATTTTTTATTTTATTGTAGAGACAAGGTCTCGCCAAGTTGCCCAGGCTGGCCTTGAACCCGCAGACTCAGGCAATCCACTCGCCTTAGCCTCCCACAGTGCTGGGATTACAGGCTGAGCCACCAAGCTTGACCTTTAAACCTGTTTGAAAGGAAGTTCTGAGGCAGGGAAGGAAACAATCTAAGAAAAAACAGCTTTTTCTATGTTTATTTGTTCATTTGCTCTTCAAATTCTCACTGAGTCAGGTGCTAGGCTAGTTTGGTATTTGAGATGTTCTTAGTTGGAGCTTTGTGTTGGCACAAAAGAAAGTGATTTTCAGAATATTCTTTCCAAAAGTGTGATATTATAAAAACCCATGTCCATTCTCACACAACAACAATAATGCATCTCTAAAAAGACAAACGATGAATGAGAAAATCCAGCATTAACTGATAACAAGGCTCCTATGCTGTCCAGAAACCTCAGACATGACAGCACAAGACAAAAAGCCAGAACTCCAGACTCTAACTGCTCACCATAGCCACACTGATATTTACTCTAATTCCATGATGTTTTTATTGACCTTTATAAAAATGCTGTAAATACTAGTGGACACAGCAACGCCTTACATGTTGAAGCTTTTTCAAGTTCTTTGAACTCAAAAATCTTTGGCATAGTCAAAGTAGATTTTACTGCATTGGAGAAAATTGCGGCAGATTTTATGAATTCATTAAATTGATTTTCTTTAAGATACTTAAAGTATTACATAATTGTTCCAAGTCGGAAAGCAGGAAGTGCTCATTAAAAAGGAAAGTTAAGATTAGGTTTTGTTGTTGCTGCAGCTGCTGTTGTTTTGGGCAGAAGGGAGTTTTCTTGAAAGCAGTGAATTAAAAGCCTTTAGGAAGGGCTGGGTGGCTCACGCCTCTAATCCCAGCACTTTGGAAGGCAGAAGCAGGAGGATTGCTTGAGACTCAGAGTTCCAGACCAGCCTAGGCAACATAGTGAGACTTTGTCTCTACAATTTTTTTTGTTTTAAGAAAGAAAGTGGGGTCTGGGTGCAGCAGCTCAAGCCTGTAATCCCAGCACATTGGGAGGCCAAGGTGAGGGGATTGCCTGAGACCAGGGGTTTGAGACCAATCTGGGCAACTTGGCGAGGCCTCATCTCTACAATAAATCAAAAAAATTAGCCAGACGTGGTGACTTGCGCCTGTAGTTCCAGCTGCTTGGAAGGATGAGATGGAAGGATAGCCTGAGGCCAGCAGGTTGAGGCTGCAGTGGCCGTGAGCATGCCACTGCACTCCAGCCTGGGCAACAGAGTGAGACTCTGACTCAAAAAAAAAAAAAAAAAGAAAGAAAAGTTGGGGCAGTATCATCAAGAACAAGAAACAAAGACTCAAGGGGTATGAGCTTCTCAGTAGCCACCAGGTCACCATGAGAGGCTCTTCCCTGATAAGCCACGTCAGCCTTAGCAACCTGCAGGGCTCTGTGTTCCTGGAAAATTGAACGTCTAACACAAGGGGCTTCAGAAGACATGGTATTAGGCATGGTCCTTACCCAGCAAGAGTGTCGCCCACGGTCAAAGGGCTAGGTGGGTAGGGTTGAGGACAAGACAACAGAGAACAAAGGAGAGTAAACTCAGCAAAGAAGCTGCTCTACCTTTCCTAACCTATTTTCAGCCGTATTTTTTAAATGTCCTCCTGGGTTTGGAGTTGGAAAACATGCAGTTATTCGTTAAGTATAAAAAGTTGTTACCTGCGGAGTGTGGTACTGCCCTACGTGTAGGAGCCAGTATTCTGGAGAACGATACTAGGCCAAGACAAAATTCCCACTTTCTCTTCTCATAAATGCCCTCTGCTGGGCCATACAACTTATCAGGGGGGACTATGGCAGGACGAAAGTGTAACAAAAGTCCAAAGTCCCTCATCCATCCTGCTGCTCTTAGGCCAGATCTCACACCCAAAGTGTGAGGGACACTGAGCCCAAAGTGGAAACTCGGAAACTAAAAAGTTCTGGGTCAGCTCTTGTCTCCAAGGGCTCTCTAACTGCCCCCCTCCTCATCATAAACAGCAGGGGCCTTTGTACCATAGACTTCCTTTGCACTAGGAAATCCAAGATCATTGACAAGCTTCTTTCACTTTCCTGGGAGATGGCAAACCTAGCAGCATCTCCTGCATTGCCACTACCACCATCCTGTGACGGCAGAACAAAAATGGCAAGGTTGACTGGGTAGCTCACACCTGTAATCCCAGCACTTTGGGAGGCCGAGGTGGGAGGATCACTTGAACCCAGGAGGTCAAGACTAGCCTGGGCAACATAGCAAGACCTCATCTCTACAAAAAATCAAAAAAATTAGCCAGGCATGATGATGTGCGCCTATAGTCCCAGCTACTTGTGAGGCTGAGGCAGAAGGATTACCTGAGCCCAGGAGGTCAAGGCTCAGGTAATCATGCCACTGCACTCCAGCCAGTGAGTGACAGAGTGAGACACCCTGCCCCAAAATTGTAAAGTACAGGAGTGTGTGGAGGTGTGAAGGTTTTCTTTTAAAAAGCATGGGCACATTCTTGAAGTGACAAATCCGTTGGAGGATGGGACATGGGAGATGATCTGGGGAAAGGCAAGGAGAGCCAGGATCTCTGAGACCTTGACCCTCCCAGAAATGGTGGCTCTGACTAGAGAAATCGGTATGTTCTTAGAGAATTTGTAAGAATCCAACTGTAAAGTCTTCAAATTCTTACTTGTAACATTCAGAGAATATTCTTGATTGCTTGATCTTCAATCAGGCAGCGATACCTTCCAGTCATCATTTGATAATAAGGTTTAATATGAGAATTAAGTACTCAGTCAAGAAGCTGAAATTATAAGCTGAAGTACCTTACTCAGCCCAGGATGCTATAACAAAATACCACAGACTTGCTGGTTTAAACAACAGACATTTATTTCACACACAACCTTCTGAGGATGAAGGCATTAAATAATATGTCCTTCTGTGAGGAAATAAAATAAAATGACTACTGACAAGAAATATATAAAGATAACGCATGATGCTTCTAAAAGAGAAAATGTTCTACATTATTAATGAAATCAAAGTTTTCTTTTCTTTTTTTTTTAAAAAAAGAGTCTCACTCTGTCACCCAGACTGGAGTGCAGTGGCCGCTCCCGGCCACGCAGCCTCGACCTGCTGGGCTCCGGCGATCCTTCCACCTCAGCCTTCCAAGTAGCTGGAACTACAGGTGCGCGCTACCACGCCCGGCTAATTTTGATTTATCGTAGAGATGAGGTCTCGCCAAGTTGCCCAGGCGGGTCTCGGACCCGCAGGCTCAGGCAATTCACTCATCTCAGCCTCCCAAAGGTGCAGGATTACAGAATGAGCTACCGAGCCGGCCAAAGCTTTCTTTTCTTTTTCCCTCTTTTGCATTGTCTCTTTTTGTTTGTTTGTTTGTTTGTTTTTTGAATGTGTTTGTTTGTTGAGTTGGGGGTCTCATGCTGCTACCCAGGCTGAAATGCAATGGCACAGGCATGGCTCACTGCAGCCTCAACCTCCTGAGCTCAAGCGTTATTTCTGCCTCAGCCTCCAGAGTAGCAGGGACTACAGGCGCATGCCACCACACTCAGCCAATTATTTTCATTATTTTTAGAGACAAGGTCTCACTATGTTACCCAGGTTGGCCTTGGACTCCTGAGCTCAAGTGATCCTCCCACCCCAGTCTCACAAACTGCTGGGATTACAAGCATGAGCCACCATACCCGGCCCATTATCTCTGTTAAATGGCACATTCACAGTGTGTGCAGTGATAGTTCCTGGTGTTCCTTCTGATGACAGACTCACACATGGGAAAACTTCTCTAAATTTTAAGACACGCAACATGGTGGTTATTATGCCTTCAGGGTTCTGACTGCCTGCATATTGCAACACAAGACATAAGAGTTCCAGCTATCTGGGTTAGTCATCTCACAAATCATAATTTGAAAATTAGATTTGTCATACTACCAAAGAAATATCAAAGCAAACAAAAATATACACAGACTTTAAAGTAAGTATGCACTGATATAAGATTTAGAGGGGGTAACTGTCAACTTTCTGAATGATCTGAATGAGATGACACCTTCGATTACAAGTTTTATTGGCCTCAGAACCATCTGGGGGGTTATGGGGCAAAGATTTAAAATCTTTGAATTTCTAAATTTCAAAAACTCTAGATTCAATATATTTAAGGTGACACATGTTTATCAGCAGAATTTTAGCAAGTTTTGATATATGAGTGGTATGTTGATAAGAAAGAATATTTGAGATAGCCTCCATTTCGTTCCTCTCTGACCTCACAGCTGTTGCTCAGATTTGAGCCTCTCTCCTTGGCACTCTAGACCTCTGCTAGTTAGTGGCTGCTGTGGCTCCAGGGTGAAATGCAAACATCCTCAAACAGCATCTAAGGGTCTCTCCATCCACCTAGACCCATTTTCATCCTCATCTTCTGGAAATTTCCCTCTTCACTCTGCAGAGACCAGGAAGCCTTCCATGGTGGCTCATGCCTATAATCCCAGCACTTTGGATGACTGAGGTGAGAAGATTGCTTGAGCCTGAGAGGTCAAGACCAACCTATGCAACATAGTGAGACCAGCCTCTACAAAAAACAAGTTTAAAAATTAGCCAGATATGGTGGTGTGCACCTGTAGTCCCAGCTGCTCATGAGGCTGAGACAGAAGGCTCACCTTAGCCCAAGAGGTCGCAGTTGTGGTGAGCTATGACCATACCACTGCACTCCAGCCTGGGCAACACAGTGAGACCACAACTCAAAAAAAAAAAAAAGGATATGTGAAATGTGACATATATTAAAACTGACCGATGAGTCCCTTAAGTACTCATAATTCCTGTTATTAAAAGTCTCATTGGTGCATGAAACACATGGATACGCAAAATCTAAGAAACCACATATTTTCCTACTCCTAGAAGGCTTCCTGGTCTCTGCAGAGTGAAGAGGGAAATTTCCAGAAGATGAGGATGAAAATGGGTCTAGGTGGATAGAGAGACCCTTAGATGCTGTTTCAGGATGTTTGCATTTCACCCTGGAGCCACAGCAGCCACTAACTAGCAGAGGTCTAGAATGCCAAAGACAGAGGCTCAAACCTGACCAAGAGCTGTGAGGTCAGAGAGGGACCAAATGGAGGCTATCTCAGAAGTACAATCCATTAGGTCTCTAACTGATTGAAGGTTGAAAATTAGATGCCGACCCCATGTGGGGTTGTATTAGTCTTTTATTGGTAACAAATGACCACACATTTAGCAGCCTCAAACAACACCCACTTCCTGTCTCTCAGTTTCTGTGGAGCAGGAATCTGGACCTAGCTTACGCTAGCCCTCTGCTCCTGGCTTCGTGAGGCTGCCCTGAAAGTGTGGGCTGGGATGTATTCTCATCTGGAGGCTTGACTGAGGAGGAATCTGCCACTAAACTCATTCAGGTTGCTGGCAAGATTCACATGACTAAGGCCCTGCCCCCTCCCCGCCCAAGACTCCCTGCTGCAGTGGCAAACCTCTGACCTTTGTCAGCTCTGACCTGCAGACCCTCTTCCAAAGAACTCACCTGAGCTGGCCAGTTCACCAGCGCTTGAGAGGAGGGGGTAGGGATCTTAGAATTTTGTCTGCCTCTGAGGTAATAGGAGATGAGCAAAATTGTGAGTTGGCTTTGGACATAGGAGCTGGGAGATATTCAGTAAGGTCCTGCAGGTCAGAGGAAATATGAGCAATTGAGGTTGGAGAATTAGATTGGCTGACACCATAGGAAAGAATATAGGGCCAGAGAGACTCACAGACATCAACTAATGGGGTGGACCTGAATTCCAAGCAAAACATGGTGTTCAGTCAGACGGAGTGGCTCACACCTATAATTCCAGCACTTTGAGAGTCCGAGGCAAGAGGATCACTTGAACCCAAAAGTTCAAGACCAGTCTGGGAAAATAGCAAGTCCGCCTTTCCACCAAAAAATAAAAAAATTAGCCAGGTGAGATGGCATGTCCCAGCTACTGCAGTCCCAGCTACTCAGGAGGCCGAGTCTAAAGGATTGCCAAGGCAGCAGTGAGCTGTGATGGTTGCCACTCCACTCCAGTCCGGGCGACAGAGATCCCGATTCAAAAAATGAAAAAATATGGCATCCATGTGTAGTTGTCCCTTCCTAATCTCCTAAAACTCACCTTTCTTCTTTGAGTTGTCCTATTTGGCAGTGATTCTCTGAAGTAGTTACCAACTGTTTCTCTGCATCTGGGTTTCTGGAGAATAATTATACTCTCTCAAGTGGTCACTGTTCCCAGGAAGATTCTCTGTTTTCCAGGGAGATGTGTATTCCCATGGATTCTCTGTGTGTTTAGTCAAGTTGGGTTAAACAGAGCTGACAGGGTTTCTGGAAACTAAACTCTGTCTCATGCTGAGAACCGAAAATTGCATCAATGGAAAGCATGATCTAACATTGTTGTATTTTATCATGATGTTTTCATTAGATTACCACGTTGTCAAATTGAAATGTGTTCATTTTGAAACAATTTTGTTTTTTGAGTGGATCTGTAATCTATAGTAACTTGTTTAATGTTTACATTCTCTAAATTCTAGAATAAAGTCACATCATTTTTCTCTCTGAAGTACCCAACCTGTGGTCACCTATCCTCATACCTCTCTCCTTGTTTTCCCTCTTAATGCCCCTGATCTTCCTCAAATCAGCAAAGAAGAATAGAAATATATTTATCCAGCTCTTTAAGCTAAGATCAGATTTGTTGTCACCCTGCAACCTGCAACACATCGTTGATCCGAGAAGAAATGGATGTGTGGCGCCCCCTGCTGAAGAGTCAGAGCTGAGCACACAGTCTCACATAGTGGCTCCTTCAAGGAGAGGAGAGATGCCTGAGGGCCCAGGGAGAGGTCCTAAGGCTATCCATTCCCAGCTGCTCAAATGCCACAAGGACTCTCTCCTAGAACGTGGGGCCATGGGGCTGGACTGCTGACTTTGGCCAGAACTTCCTGTTCATAGGAGTCCTGTTATCTGCACAGGAAGGGGTAATGAACACTATAAAGCGCCTGCTCAGGGTCAGGCGTGGTACCCCACGCCCACGCTCCAGGCAAAAGGACAGCTGGAAACACCACATGATTGGCGGACACTTCTTCACTCAAGGACACTGGTCAGATGCCTATTTTGCATTATTTCAATAGACAGGAGCTAGAAAGTTCTACCTTCTTGCAATTGACATATTTCCAAGAAGGGTTTTATATTAAGGGTAAATTTTATATTTTCTTAACATTTATTCAGATTAATGGGAGAAACATTTTCACCAACTTGTAAAACTGTAATTGAGTATTGTAAACGCATACCCACATTTTCTCTTCAGCCCAGCCCACTGCTTGTTTTCATTTGCCAACGGTTTCTTTCTTTTTTTAACTCTACTATGTACTCATTACATTTTGATAAATGTAATTGTAGTGACTTATGGCTTCTACTCTAAATTACTTCTTTTTGCAATATTTTTTCACCAAACCTTGTTTCGTTCAAGCAATAATCTCATTTATGGATACCCGATCTAATTTATTTAAAAGCTCGATAGATATGATCAAATGATATACTTCCAAAAATTTTTACTTTTAATGTCTGCAAATTGGCCAGGCGTGTTGGCTCATACCTGTAATCCTAGCACTTTAGGAGGTAGGAGTGGAAGTTCGCTTGAGCCCAGGGGTTTGAGACCAGCCTGGACAACATAAGCAAAGTCTCGTCTCTACAAAAAAAATCAAAAAATTAGCCAGATATCGTGGCATGTGCCTGTAGTCCCAGCTACTCAGCAGTCTGAAGCAGGAGGATCGCCTGAGCCCAGGCGTCGAGGCTCCAGTAAGCTGTGATGGTGCCACTGCACTCTAGCCTGGACAACAGAGTGAGACATTGACTCAAAAAATAAAATAAAAATAAAATACATAAGGCCGAGCACAGAGGCTTACACCTATAATCCCAGGACTTTGGGAGGCTGAGGTGAGAGGATTGCCTAAGCACACAGGTTCGAGACCAGCCTGGGCAACCTGGCTAGACCTCATCTCTACATCAAATCAAAAAATTAGCCAGGTGTGGAAGTAGTTCCAGTTACTTGGAGGATTGAGGCAGAAGGATCACCTGAGCCCAACAGGTCAAGGCTTCCGTGGCCGTGAGTGCACCACTACACTCCAGCCTGGGCAACAGAGTGAGACTCCAACTCAAAAGAATAAATATAATAAATATATATATATTCTTTACCAAAACGTGTAATATATTTATGGTTTTTAAAATCATTCATGTACTGGCTGGGCTCGGTGGCTCAGATGGTACTCCCAGCACTTTGGGAGGCCAAGGTGAGTGGATTGTCTGAGCCCGCGGGTTGGAGACCAGCCTGGGCAATTGGTGAGACCTCATCTCTACAATAAAATCAATTAGCCAGGCATGGTAGCGTGCGCCTGTAGTTCCCACTACTTGGAAGGCTGAGGCGGAAGGATCACCAGAGCCCAGCAGGTCGGCACTGGGGTGGCCATGAGCATGCCACTGCACCCCATGCTGGGCAACAGAGTGAGACTCCAGTTAAAAAAAAAATCATTCATGTACTAATAATTATCAAGAGAATTTAATCCCAAAGAAAAAAATCTTAACACTTAGAGCTTTTTCTTATAGGAAAGTAAATATTCGCTTAAATTTTTATACATATTCTGTTGTATTCTACATTTAGGCCGTGCTTGGTGGCTCAGTCTGTAATCCCAACACTGGGAGGCCGAGGAGAGTGGAATGCCTGAGTCCGCGGGTTCGAGACCCGCCCGGGCAACTTGGCGAGCCCTCCTTGCTACAATAAATCAAAAACTAGCCGGGCTACCTGGAAGACTGAGGCGGAAGGATCACTGGAGCCCAGCTGCGGTGGCCGGGAGCATGCCACTGCACACCAGTCTGGGCGACAGAGTGAGACTCCAACTCAAAAAAAAAAAAAAAAAGAAATTCCACATTTAATAAAATTCTGTGAGAAATGTGGAATGGAAATAGAAATTTGAAGGAAAACGAATTTTAGTATACTTACAGTATATGGAAAATTACATCCCTTGCAACTATTAAAACTGTTTTTTAAAAAAATAACCCCAAAGCAATCACTCCTTAAACAATGTGGTAGTGGTTTCGACAAATTATTTTAGGAATACTCTGGAAAAAGTTAACACACCTGGGGTTAATTTTACCTCCAAGGATTGTTGTAAGGATTGAAAAGAGAAACACAGTCAAAGACGCTCATAATAGGGTAGCGAGACTATTTTCTTCATTAATTCCTAGGATCATGGGACTGAAATACTCAAATATTTCTACTCTTGGTCACGGTACTACCAAGTCACGGTACTACCAAGAATTTGCTAAGAATATTTTGCAAATCAAGTTCCAGAGTGACATCAAATTGGAATACGTGTGACCAGCAGAACGTCCATTCTTCGGAGTCTACTGGGACAGGGACGCGATGGGAAGCGCAGCTGGGGGGGAAGGGGAGGGGGCAAAGCGTCGTGGGATCCCCGAAGCCTAGGAACCCAGAGTGTGGAGTGTGGGCTCCCCAATGTTGGATTTCAGAGCTGCACTGAAGGCGACTCCTCAAACTCCGCCGTAGAAGCACCAGGTCCTAGCCCACCGGGAGCAAACCGTTAAGCACTGCGCGAACCCAGCATCCAGCCCAAAGGTTTCCCGGACCCTTTCTCCCGCTTCTGCTTCCCGGGGAACCCCAGCTCCAACGCCCCGCCCAACCTTGTCCCTTGCGGGGTTAGGAGCGGGGCGCTGGTGGGCGGGGCGACGTCAGCCCTCCGGGCTTGGCTGGGATTGGTGGGCGAAGGGGAGGGGCGGGGCGGCGTAAGTCCTCAGGACCAGAAAGGGATTCGTGGGTGGGGCGGTGGCGGAGAGAGGCGGGGCGACGCCAGCCCTTCGGGCCAGGCCGGGATTGGTGGGCGGGGCGATACCGGGGCGGACCCGCGCCGGGGGGGCGTGACCGAGGACACGTGGTGCGGAACCGGCGCGGCGACCGCCGCGGGTAAGCTGGCCTCCCCGGCCGGGCCTTCCCTCCTGGGCCTTCCTTACCGGATGGGCGGCCCGAGCCGTAGAGCAGGCCGGGCGGAGAGGGCCCGGGGGCAGCGGCGGGAGTCACGCCTCATGCGTGGGGGAGCGTGGGCCTGTGGGCCTTTGCCAGACGGGAACAATGGTGTCTAGGCTGTCCCCGGCGCGCGGTCGGGCTTGGAGGCCCGCGACGGGAATTGTCCCTAGGCGGCCCGGGGCGGGGCCGCTGTTCGGGAGGGGTCTCCCGCGCCGCCTGGGACCCGGGGACCCCGGTCAGCCTGGCCACTCGCCAGAAGCGCCCGGCCGGCTGAGGCCCCGCAGCGCCCGGACTCGCAGGGCGTCCCTGGCCCGTGATGACAAGCGGTGCATCGCGTCTAGTGCGGGCCTGCATGGCACTTCCTGGTGGGAGTCTTGAGTGTGGCGACCCCAGTTGTAGATAGCGTTGCAGAGACTGCTGGTCAGTCCCCACGCGCTCCCTGAGAGGCCTGCTGAGAACTCCAGCTTCCCCAGCAAATCCCTTACTCAGAGGCTCCACGGTGGTGTTGCTGGACAGGCATGCCCCAGGTTCAAAGGACCCCGGGCCAGGGTCCCTGGCTCCCACAGATTTGAGTCTGTGAGGTTGCCTGTAGGAGGAAGCACCTGAGGGGAGACAAAATTCCCTTGCCAGCTTGCTGGTCTGGAGTAGGTCACTTGTTCCATTAGCCTCAGTCTCTCATCTGTAGAATAGAGACGTGGCCATCGCTTTGTTGGGCTCTGATGTGGCCATGTGCTCTTTGAGCTATGGCTGTGGCCATGCTTCCTGGCTTTGGTACCCTCCCCCACCTTGGGGAGGTGAATCTTCTCTGTCTCTCTCTAATTTACTTTTAAATAAACTATATTTTCTTTCTTTTTTTTTTTTTTAGTCAGTCTCATTTTGTCACCCAGGCTGGAGTGCAGTGGCACACTCACGGCCACTGCAGCCTGGACCTGCTGTACTCAGGTGATCCTTACGCCTCAGCCGTCCAAGTAGCCAGAAACACTGGCACTCCACCATGTTCGGCTTTTTTTTTTTTTTTTTGGAGACGAGGTCTCGTCAGGTTGCCCAGGCTGGTCTCAAACCCCTGGGCTCAGGCAGTCCGGTTGCCTCTGCCTCCCAAAGTGCTGGGATTACAGGCGTGACCCATGGCATGATTCAGGTGTTTATTTAATGTATAACTTTATTTACTATGTACCAGGATTGGTGGGCAAGGTGAAGGGGGGGACCAAGGACACATGGTGAGGAAACTTGAAGTAACAAGGGACAAGGATTGAGATACTCTGAGGTAAAAGAATCATTTGTGTGTGTTGCTCCATGTTCCAGGTGCTGCACATAATTTCTTCTTTCCCTCTCACTAGTCTCACTGTTTAAATTATGTTACTGCCCAGCTAGGTGCAGTGGCTCACGCCTGTATTCCTAGCACTTTGAAGGCAGAGAGGCGAGAGGATTGCCACAGCCCAGGATTCCGAGACCAACCTGGGCAATATGGCAAGAACTTATCTCTACAACAAATCAAAAAATTAGCTGGGCGTGGTGGCACAGGCTGTAGTGCCAACTACTTGGAAGGCTGAGGTAGAAGGATCGCCTGGGCCCAGCAGGTCTAGGTTGCGGTGGCTGTGAGCATGCCACTGCACTCCGGCCTGGATGACAGAGTAAGACTTCAACTCGAAAAAAAAAAAAAAAACTTAAATTACGTTACTGCCCATAAACTTCTAGATTCCAACAGGGGAGTGAGGCCATCATTTGAAAAGAAAATATTTGTTCTTGTTCAATCCAACTGTTTTTACTTTCATAAATGGGGCTCTCTGGGATATATAGAAGTGGTTCTATCTAATGACTTTGGTACTGGGGAAAGAGAAACAGGAATAACCCAGAACTGTTGAGTGGGAAGAAGATAGAACCTGGCCTAACCTGGTTTAACAGGATTAATGGTTAATGTGTGTTGCTTTTTAGTCCAGCCCTGATGGCACTGCATAGATAGCAGTACAGTCTGCTCTCTGTTTACTCTCCTTTGATTAAAGTTGCAATTCAGCTAATTCTTCATCATGTGGGAAATGCCTCTCTAGGTGGTTTCATTCGATATGAACATGGTAGAGTAGTATACTCACACAAACCTAGATGGTACAACCACCACACACCTAGGCTCTATGGTTATAGCCTGTTCCTCCTAGGTAGAAACCTGTACAACCTGCTTCTTTACTGGGTACTGTAGACATTTGTAACACAATGATAGATATTTGTGTATCTACATGTAGAAAAGGAATTTTTCAGCTCCATTATACTCTTATGAGACCATGGTGTTATATGTAGTCTGTTAAGTGGCATGTGGCTATATCTTTGAGTGACTTTAGCTAGAAGGCCATTGGTTAATTTGTCTACAAAGTACATATTAATGAGAATACACCACAGGGAGCTTGGGATTTGTGGTATTTAATAACCAGGAACCCAAATGAAAAGCACCAGGTGTAGTATATTGTCCTGCTAAATGGGGTTTCTTTTCATGTAGACATGTTGCTTCCCTGTGTACATACTGAAAATTCGACTTATTAACTGATAAAAGGCCTGCACAGCATTCATGGACTCTGTCTCACTCACCTTGGCTGAGACAATCTGAGTTGGCTGGGAGATATGTCAGTATTTCATGCTCCATTGCTGGTGTTTGAAGAGGAGGAAGAGGGCCCTTGAAAAGGAAGTGGTTTGATCTCCTACCCATACAAAAATCGTATTTGCAACTTGCAGTGCCCTGTGATTTTATTACCCTGTGCAGCTCAGGTAAATCCTGGACAGCTGCTATACTCTGTGTCACGGTGGACATAGTCACCTATCTGTGTAGAAATCCCTGTGGAGGCCTGACTCGGTGGCTCAGCCTATAATCCCAGCATTTTGGGGAGGCTGAGCCAGGTGGATTGCCTGAGCCTGCAGGTTCAAGACCAGCCCAGGCAACTTGGTGAGACTTCATCTCTACAATAAAATTTTTTAAAAGGCTGAGCGCAGTGGTTTGTGCCTATAATTCCAGCACTTTGGGAGGCCAAAGTGAGAAGATTGCCTGAGCCCACAGATTCAAGACCAGCCTGGGCAACTTGGTGAAACCTCATCTGTACAATAAATTAAAAAATTAGCCGGGCATGGTGGTGTGTGCCTTGTAGTTCCAGTTACTTGGAAGGCTGAGGCGGAAGGATCGCCTGAGCCCAGCCATCGAGGCTGCAGTGGCCATGAGTGTGCCACTATACAAGAATCCCTGTGGAGTCCTATACCAAGAAGGAAAACACTCTTTACTTGCAGTGTGTCAATGCACAGGCGTTTGGCACACCCCAATACAGAACCACATGACTGCAGTAGGGTCTTGTCAGTCCCAGGCTGTGATTCTGAAACACATTGTGTTACTGCAGTACCAAATTTGCTCAGTATGGCAGAAGTTGGAGTCCAGCCTCTTGAAGAAATCTGAATTGTCAGTTGAAGAAAGGGGAGAGGACCAGTTTTGAAAGTCCCAAAACCAAAACCATTTTTATTTCATATTTTTTCTTTTTCTTTTCTTTTTTTTTCTAAAGCAGGGTCTTACTCTATAGCCCACTAGAGTGCAGTGGCATAATCTTAGCCCACTGCAGCCTCAGATTCCTGTACTCAAATGATCTTCTGCCTCAGCTTCCTAAGTAGCTGGCCCTACAGGCACCACCACCACACCAAGCTAATTTTTTGATTTTTCTGTAGAGAAATGATCTTGCTATGTTGCCCAAGCTGGTCTCAACTCCTTAAGCAGTCCTTTCACCTTGGCCTCCCAAAGTGCTGGATTATAGGTGTGAGCTACCACACCCAGCCATGTTCATTCATTTTTAAAACAGTCAAATGATCTGTGTTCATCTGTATTTGTAAGGTAGAACAGAGGTTGTTGGGTTGCAAGCATGAAACACTGGGTGTTGGAAAATATGCCCAAAAGGATACGCGGTCTTCCTCTTAGTTGGGTTTTTAGGGAGGTTTAAGCTGTTGCCTTTTGGCTATTTCTGGGCTAAGATCATCAACCTTCTTAAACTGAATTCATCTTGCTTTCCTTGGGTTCTGTCATCTGTGTTGTGGGTTTGTGGCTGCTGAGACAGGATGGCATTTTTACTGGGATCCTTGAAATGACTATAATAGAACGTGGCAAGTTCTCTGTATGCTTTAAAATGTAAAATTGTTTCAGTGCTGTAAATAAACTCTTCATTTTCTTTAGCTTGTCTTGAGCTCATCCCCTCCTTCAGTTACCTGCCATTTGACCCACAATTTTGTATCAGTTTTCCTTACAGAAAAAGAAGTGAAGATAAAGTTGAGCCTCCGACTGCTTCCCAAAGACTTTTCTCTCCCGAGGCTGCAGTCACTTCCTGGAAAGTCTCGTGACGACCTGAGGGTGTTACAGTCTGACGAAAGGGTGGAGCACCACTTTATAGTTGGAAAGAGTGCCTCCCAGTCAGTTCCTACAAGAGGCAGTTCCTACTGAGGATCACTTCCTTCCAAGAATCTTCTAGGTCTGAGTTCTGGTTGAAAGATGACAGCTCTCGGTGCCCTATTCAAGTTCATTGATGAAAATCAGGATCGCTACATTAAGGTAAGAAAATCTTTCATTTGAGTAAGCATTAAATTCTGGTTTAATTCCGTGGGGCTCAGAGAAGCTGGAAGCTCATGTGAATTATGCCATTTAAATCAAGTGTTAAAAATATTGCCTACAGCCATGTGCCATGGCTCATACCTGTAATCCCAGCACTTTAGGAGGCTGAGGCAGAAGGATCCCTTAAGCCCAGGAGTTCTAGACCAGCCTGGACAACATAGTGAGACCTAGTCTCTACAAAAAATCAAAATAAAAATTAACCAGTCATGATGACGCGTGCCTGTGGTCCCAGTTATTCAGGAGGCTGAAGCAGGAGTGTCGCTTGAGCCCAGGAGTTGGAGGCTGCGGTAAGCTGTGCTTGTGCCACTGCACTCCAGTCTGGGCAACAGAGTAAAATCCTGCCCTCCTCTCCAAAAATAAATGTTGCCCAGAGATCTGTTCAATCTCTACAATTTCTTGTGGTAGTTACAGATTAAGGAACTAGTTTGCATTTAGCAAGTTTGTTCTAAGTGATCCCATCCTGTTATATATTAATCTATTTCCTGATGTTAAGTGGAAGAATTATGCTTTAAAGTTATTCCTGGCAGACACGTTTCAGACAAAATCGTTAGAATTCTCATTGTCAAAATAATACTTTAGAAAACTTGAACATTGTCAGGATGATAAATAAGCAAATTTGGACTGTGACAGATTTCCACTGCAATTTTGTTAGATTCAGTTACAAACTGGTTTCTGAAACTTGGTACATTTTATGTTCATGATGTCTTTTTTGGTTTTTTTGTTTTTTGTTTTTGTTTTTTTGACTCAGTCTCACTCTGTCACCTAGGCTGGAGTGCAGTTGCACAGTCTCGGTCACTGCAACCTTCACCTACTGGGCTCAGGTGATTTTTCTGTCTCAGCCTCCCAAGTAGCTGGGACAGCAGGTGTGTGCCACCATGCCTGGCTAATTTTTTTTTATTTATTGTAAAGATAAGGTCTCACCATGTTGCCTAGGCTGGTCTCAAACTCCTGGACTCAGGCAATTGTCTTGCTTTAGCCTCCCAAAGTGCTGGGATTGTGATCCTTATTGGTTAAAAGTACACATTCTGATATTTTTCTGTCATGCTCTAGTTCTTGGTACAGGGTCAATACAATCAGTTCTGCAAATCTTTTTTTTTTGAATTGGAGTCTCACTCCTTCGCCCAGGCTGGAGTGCAATGGCATGCTCATGGCTACCCCAGCATTGACCTGCTAGGCACGCACTACCACCCCCGGCTAATTTTTGATTTTTTATTGTAGAGATGAGTTCTTGCTAAGTTGCCGGTCTCAAACCCACGGGCTCAGGCAATCACTCACCTCAGCCTCCCAAAGTGCTGGGATTACAGACTGAGCCACCAAGCCCAGCCTTAAATCTTTTTTTAAAATTGGTGTCTCACTCTGTCGCCCAGGCTGGAGTGCAGTGGCACACTCATGGCCACCACAGCCTCGACCTACTGGGCTCAAGTGATCCTTCCACCTCAGCCTCCCAAGTAGCTAGGACTGCAGGTGTGTGCCACCATGCCTGGTTAATTTTTTTATTTACTGTAGAGACAAGTTCTCACCATGTTGCCCAGGCTGGTCTCGAACTCCTGGACTCAGGCAATCGTCCTGCCTCGGCTTCCCAAAGTGCTGGGATTGTCATCCTTAGACATGCGCCACCATGCCTGGCTAATTTTTTGATTTATTGTAAAGATGAGATCTCCTTGCCCAGGCTAGACTCGAACCCTTGGACTCAGGCAGTCCTCCCACTTTGGCCTCCCACAGTGCTTTGATTATAGGCGTGAGCCACCGTGCCCAGCCTGTAAATCTTAAACACAAAGCAAATGTAAAAGGTCAGTTCTCCATCTAGTGAACATGTTCTAAATGGAGTGGGCAGAGCTAGTAAGCCAACTTGGTGTGCCTGACACCTGGCAGAATTATGAAAGCCTTTCCTTCTTTACGAAGGCCTTTTCAGAATCCGTTTTTGCTTGTTTTCCATATACAGAAACTTGCCAGATGGGTGGCCATCCAGAGCGTGTCCGCGTGGCCCGAGAAGAGGGGCGAGATCCGGAAGATGATGGAGGTCGCCGCCACAGACGTCAAACAGCTGGGTGGCTCGGTGGAGCTGGTGGACATCGGGAAGCAGAAGGTACAAGTCCGCCTTATGTTTCAGAACCACAGATGTTCTGCTCAATGGGTTAGTGGGACTCGCAGGTTTTTTTTTTTTTTTTGAGTTGGAGTCTCACTCTGTCGCCCAGACTGGAGTGCAGTGGCCGCTCCCGGCCACCGCAGCCTCGGCCTGCGGGGCTCCGGCGATCCTTCCGCCTCAGCCTTCCAAGTAGCCGGAATTGCAGGCATGCGCTACCACGCCCGGCCGATTTTTTGATTTATTGTAGAGATGAGGTCTTGCTGCCCAGGCGGGTCTCGAACCCGCGGGCTCAGGCAATCCACTCACCTCAGCCTCCCAAAAGCGCGGGATTACAGGCTGAGCCACCGAGCCCTGCGGCTCGCAGGTACTTGACAGGCGTGGTGGCTCACATCTATAATCCCAGTACTTTGAGAGGCCTAGGCGAGAGAATTGCCTAAGCCCACCGGTTCAAGACCAGCCTGGGCAATTTGGTGAGACCTCATCAATTACTTGGAAGGCTGAGGCGGAAGGATCACCTGAGCCCAACAGGGTGAGGCTGCAGTGGCCATGAGCATGCCACTGCACTCCAGCTGGGTGATAATTAAAGTTGGAGACGTTGACCTGATGTGGAAGTTGGAAAATGATTTTCCTTCATCTAGATGCAGAGAGGGTCCTGGGACACATGCCCCATCCTCGTTCTTTATAGGGTTGTGGAATGCCAATATGGCTGATGGGAGAAAACTCAGAAGGTGTGCCAACCAGCACTGCTCCATTTAGTGTGGTTTAATAGGAATGCCGTTTCTCTATATCTCAGTTCATGGCCCTTTCTGTATAAATTGTTTCAAAAACATACCTTCTGATTAGTTGATTGTAACCATCATTTCAAGAAAATAATAAACTAAGGCTGGGTGCAGTGGCTCACGCCTATAATCCCAGCACTTTGGGAGGCTGAGGAGGGAGGATTGCTTGAGCCCAGGAGTTCAAGACCAGCCTGGGCAACATAGCGAGACCTTATCTCTACAAAAAAAAGAATGAAATTAATAAACTAAGTTGCATCCCAAACTCAACCTGTGTGATTCGTTCTATGAAAGTTAAAGAAAAATCAGCCCTTGTAAATATATATCAAATTGCCCATAGTTGGTTAACATCATTCAGTGTACATAATCTGGAGTGCAGGAAAGCAAAGACATAGTAATGAATGACTCTGTCCAACAATATGATCTTAAACTCCACAGCAGAAACTGACTGGTGAGAGCAGATAAACCAGCTTTTATTTTACTCATGTCTGCTGTAAATACCAAATTTCCTAGACAAAGGCTGACCTCAATTACTTTCCTTTGGACTCCAGCTCCCCGATGGCTCAGAGATTCCACTTCCTCCCATCCTGCTCGGCTCGCTAGGTTCCGACCCACAGAAGAAGACAGTGTGCATTTACGGGCACCTGGACGTGCAGCCCGCAGCCCTGGAGGATGGCTGGGACAGCGAGCCCTTCACGCTGGTGGAGCGAGACGGTGAGGGATCGGGCTCCCTGACAGCCACCTGCTTCCCAGAGGAAGAGACTTACTTGAACATTAGTTCAAGTGCACTTTCACTTTGGGAAAATCACTGATAGTCATTGTTTTTTTTTCCTCTTTCCACTGCAGATTCTTTTAACATAAGCTAGACATTGATACCCAGGACTTTCTTCCATGTGCCTCGGTCATTGCAACTTTAGGGAGCCTCCCTTGTGGAAACAAGTCCTCCGTGGCATGGGGTCTACTAGGCTTTCCTTTATGAGTGGCATTTCTTCCCAGAACACACATCTTGAGTTGAGACAGGGCAGCCCTCAAAAACCTGTCATCTAGAGCCATACTCCAATTTATAGTTCTGCTGTTATGTATTTCAGGAGCTCCACTCTGGAAGGCAAGCGAGACAGCAGCATCCTCCACCCTGTCTGCCCTGGCTAGGGGTGTCCATGTCTCTGCTCTTCCTTGTATTCATCCTCGTACTAGATGTCCACAGACTTTAGAGGGACTCCCCACAGGCTGGCCTCTCTTCTCTTCCCACCCCTTTGGTATAAAGGTCTTCTGCTTTCATTTCTGAATTTCCACATGTCCGAATCTGGTCAAAGGCTGTGCATAACAGCCTTTGACCAGATAAAGATCCCTCTTTAGGCCGGGCACGGTGGCTCACTCCTATAATTCCAGTACTTTGAGAGGCTGAGGTGAGAGGATTGCCTGAGCCCACAGGTTCAGGACTTACCTGGGCAACTTGGCGAGACCTCATCTCTACAATAAATCAAAAAATGAGCCGGGCATGGTGGCGGGTGCCTGTAATTCCAGCTACTTAGAAGACTGAGGCAGAAGGATCGCCTGAGCCCAGTGGGTTGAGGCTGCGGTGGCTGTGAGTGTGCCACTATACTCCAGTCTGGGTGACAAAGTGAGACTCCAACTCCAAAAAAATTTTTAAAACAGCCTCTTTGTTCTCGCCTGTCCCTTGGGCTAAGTCCTAGACTCTTCACTAAAGCCTTCAAACTGGATTGTTGTCTGCCTTCAAGCCTTTACTGGCTCAGTGCTGAGCTTGTTCATTACTATGCAGAACTAAAAAATGATTTCACTTTATGAAATTTGATTTCATGCCCTCATCATCAGCGCAGGATAATTACTGACCTAGAGTTCATCATAGGATTAACCTTCTGTACACACTCAGGCTCCTCTTAAGTGTCCGGCCCACACGCCCACTCGTCCGTGCCCTTGCCGCTTGAATGCAGGCTGTCTGTAACAGAATTCCTTCTCTCTGCTCCTTGCCTCCTCTCTTACTGTCCCTGTGAATCGCACCATCTCTCCACCACCTATGCCAGCAGCCAGAGCTCTCCTGGTCTCCCCATCCCTGCCAGGCCCTCCCTAGGCCCCACGCTTCCCACGTTGAAGTCCTCCCCACTGTCCATTTCACTGCTGGGTCCTGCTCCCCCTTCAGGCCTTTGCTGTCCCCTTCCTCTTCTGTGCCGCTCCCACAGTGACTCAACATGACACTTCTGTCCTTGACCCCTCCGATAAGATTCAAGATGGTCCCTCCTACTGCCCGGCCCCCCTCTTCCCTTCCTGCAAGCTTATAAAAGGAAACTCCCCGTGGATGGTGCCTTCAGCCTCAGAGTACTGTGGGTTAGGTCACATTGAAACTGCCAGGCAGCCGGGCTCGGTGGCTCAGCCTGTAATCCCATGCCTTCGGGAGGCTGAGGTGAGTGGATTGCCTGAGCCCACAGGCTCGAGACCCGCCTGGGCAGTGAGACCTCATCTCTACAATAAATCAAAAAATCAGCCGGGCGTGGTAGCACACGCCTGTAGTTCCAGCTACTTGGAAGGCTGAGGCGGAAGGATCGCCGGAGCCCAGCAGGTCGAGGCTGCGGTGGCTGGGAGCGGCCACTGCACTCCAGTCTGGGCGACAGAGTGAGACTCCAACTCAAAAAAAAAAAAAAGAAAGAAAGAAACTGCCAGGCCTTGGGAGCCCAAGTAGTAAGATGGCAGAAGATGCCAGGGTGACCAACGAAAGCCAGAGTAGCCGAGCCCTGAGTGGTGGGGCCATGGTAGGACCATGGCAGTCCGTGGCAGGGCCACACTCTTCTTAGCCATGCTGAGCCAGTCCTGCCTGGTTTCCATGAGGCCACCACTGGGTTGGGTGCCAAGGGAGAAGCAGGGTCTGGGCTTATCTTCTGAGTGTCATTGATTATGACAGCCTTCCTGAAGTGAGTGTGGAGAGGGGACTACTGTGACTGATCACTCTCATTAGTAACACTAGGTCCTGTGGTTTTCAAGATGATAAGAAATAAATAGGGAATAAATAATACAAACATTAAGTTCTGTTCTTTACCAAACTAGATGTCAAAATCAGGGTGGGGGTGAGACTGGTAATGCTTTTTTGATAATAATGCCTCGTCGGTTCTAGATTGACTGGGCTTCCCTTTCTCCTAGCCACAAACAGGTTTTAATGAACTCCTCAGCTGGCAGTGACTTCCTAGAACTGGGTCCTAAGTCCCACCCTGACCCAGCAGGAATGCCCTGCTGACTGCTGAGACCAGCAGGGGAGGAAGAGGGTAACTTGGGAGCATCCACCCGACCTGCCTGTTTGGTTATGGTGAATCGTCGGGCAAAGTCTAGGAATAGTGTTGGATAGAGACTGAGGCTACTGATTGAATGAAAGCGGGACTCCTAACTGGAAGGGGAAGTGTCACTCAGCCAGCCATGTGTGGTCAGCTAAGGTATTATCAGAAGTTCCCTCGAGATGTACTTCTTGTGGTTTCATTGTGGTCATAACATCACAGATGTGCTGATGCTGTTCCAGGCAAGCTGTATGGGAGAGGCGCGACTGACGACAAGGGGCCAGTGGCCGGCTGGATCAACGCCCTGGAAGCTTTTCAGAAAACCAACCAGGTACGCCTCCCACGCCAGGGTCTGCCCAACTCCGGGCTCTGTCTGAGCAGCACAGAGAAGACCTCTGTCTACACAGCAGCTGCTGAAGGTCCCTGGGAGCAGAGAAGCTCCCCAAACCATGCCCAGCACAGGGAACTCTGGTTTCAGATGGCAGCTTTGTTTTCCAGCTTTAGGAAACATTAAAAGTGCAATTGTTTTATAGATGCTCAAAGGTTATAATATATCATGATAAAGTAAGAATGAGATAAGTGGGGTTTTTTGCGTGCGGGGTGGAGGGGTGCCAGGGTCTCACTCTGTCACCCAGGCTGAAGTGCATTGGTACAATCACAGCTAACCTTCTGTGCTCAGACAACCCTCCCACCTCAACCTCCCAAGTAGTTGGGACTATGCCGGAGGCCAGCTCCGGGGGGTTCACGGGGACCCAAGAAAGAGGTGTGATGAGGCGAAGGAAGGAGGAGTCGTGACCAGAGTTTCTTCAGGCACTCTGGCAATCAAACATACCAGGTTGCGTTTATTTATAGTAAATTATAAATTAATCATTTTTTATGGTTATACAATCACAAAATGATTTCATTATTTTGTCACAGAGACTGCATGTTCTCATGTCTTACAAGATTTATTATAAAGTTAATAATTAATACAACTTCCCCATAAACCCAAAACCAGTTTTTGTGGTTATCACTACCACCACCTGCTGAACTATTAACCTCATAAACTTAGCATCCTATTTCATGAAAATATATAATTTTCTATAAGGAAAATAAAAGGTAAAAAGGGACGATCAGCTACTAAAGCAATAATATGTGGGTTCACACAAAGCTTACTTCATCTGTTCTAAGTATTCCTAACTTATTTTTATAAGTAAACAAGAAGCAAAAGGTCATCATACTAAATATATCAAGCTTAGCTAATTATATCTATTTTCACAATCTTTATTGTATAATAGCTACATGTAATTTTCTTATACCATTGGTTTACTTTGTAGCAAATATTTATTTTCTATGCTTTTAGAATTAAACACCATGGTAGGCTACTACGTTTAATTCTTTCCCAGAGAGACAGAGAGTTCCATTTAACACATCTGCCATCTACCCAAGCCCACCTAACCATATCTTCATCATAAGCTCCAGTATAAGGTAAAGGAGGATCAAGCCACGATAAATCTTGCATGCTGCTTCTACCCCTAGGGGCCCACCAAACTACCATTCATATTATATCCCACATGTTGTCCTGCTCTAATAGTAGGTAAGGGCTTAGGGGCTTTATTTTTTGGGGTTCCGGTCTTAATGACTAATCTGATATTTAACTATACCTATGTTATCCGTAACAGTTTTTACCTCAGTTTCTGTTAATTCCTTACGTCACAACTTTAATAGAAAATCTCTAAGTGTTTCATTTGCCATACAGTTAAAGGTACATTTTGTTGCAGTGGATGTTACAGTAATTGGTTCTATTGACGGTTGGGTCGTCATGACCTCTCCTGTTCTTATTTGTATTTCCTGAGGCATAGCTGATGTTGAAACATTGACTGCTTTATTACTGGCATTGTAGACACTGTACCCTTCAATTCTGATCACATTATTCTTTTTCTGAGGGAGATTGAAACATATTATTCTGTGAGGCAGGAGGATAACAATATAATGGGAATAACCAGGCGACCATGAATCACAGGGCAGCTATGCAGAACTTTCCTCAAGACTTTCAGTGGGGCCTTGCCACACACACGGATCCCCTCTGGGACTTTGCCTTCCAGGGGGGTGTCTTCATTTGGTTCCCATGCTGAGCCCCGGATTGTCATGGCCTCCACCAGGTCTACAGGCATGCACCACCATGCCTGGCTAATTCTTTGATTTTTATAGAGACGAGGTCTCACTATTTTGCCCAGGCTAGATCTTGAACTTTTGGGCTCAAGCAATTCTCTCACCTCAGCCTCCCAAGTGCTAAGATTACAAGCATGAGCCACTGCATCTGACCAAGATAAGTGCTTTTGTCAAAACACAGAAGGTTAGATCTGAAAAGGGTCTCACACTCTCTGGTCCAGGCATCATTTACTCAATGGGGAAGTGACACCCAGAGCCACCCAGTCTGGCCTGACCCATGGCCAACCCTGCATGCTGGGCACAGGAACTAGGAAGCCTCATGCACTCCTAGGTACTATGGAGCCCGCTGCCTCAGCTGTGATGGAGACATCTTGAGTCTGGGGCAACTGAGGGTAGGGGTGACTGTGTACAGGACAGAGGCCCTGTGAAAGATTTCACGTGAGGGGAGAAAAGGAGGAGGACAGCAGGGAAGAAGCACATCTACTGAATAGAGCTATCTGGAGGAAGTCTGGATGGGTTTTTGTTTTTTTTTTTTTTGAGTCAGTGTCTCACTATGTTGCCCAGACTGGAGTGCAGTGGCATGATCATGGCTCACCACAGCCACAACCTCCTAGACTCAGGCAATCCTTCTGCTACAGCCTTCCGAATAGCTCCAACTATAGGGCTACACCACCATGCCCAGCTAATTTTTTTATTTTTGTTGTAGAGATGAGGTCTCATTATGTTGCCCAAGCTGTTCTTGATCTCCTGGGCTCAAGCAGTCCGGGTGATCTTGAACTAGAACTTGGCAGACCTGAGTCTATATTTGGGACATTCCATTCCTTAACCTGTGTGGCCTTTGGTGAGTCACCCTGCTTCCTGTGCAGCTTCATTTTTTCATCTTGCGGGAGGGGGGGATCAGGAAGCACCTGGAAAACCACAAAGCACAATCAAGGCACACAGTGAAGTGTTAGATTGTCACACTGGCTAAGGAGAGCAGCCTCTTGTGTACACAGAGTGCAATGGGGGTGACATGAGGGGGACTGTCTCAGGGAAAAAGCTTCTTGTTCGCTCTTCCCTGTGCTAGTAGGCTCCAGTGGTATCAGTGCTGTTCTTGTGTCACAGCCTTTATTTTGGAGGAAGCAGCATGGGCTTTCCCAGAAGCTCTCCTTACTCATGCTGGGTGGTTGCAGGGAGCCCTCAGTGAGGATGTAACTGCGGCATGTCATGAAGAGCCCTGTCTGCCCAGACTGAATGAGGCAGTGGCCGGGAGCCACACAGCGGGCCATGTGTTGGTTTGGAGGAGCTCAGATATTCTAGAAGGACAGCAGAGCTGAGTACCACTCACACGATTTCCTTCTCCCAGGAGATCCCTGTCAATGTCCGCTTCTGCCTCGAGGGCATGGAGGAATCTGGCTCTGAAGGCCTGGACGACCTGATTTTTGACCAGAAAGACAAATTCTTTAAAGACGTGGACTATGTCTGCATTTCTGACAATTACTGGCTGGGAAAGAAGAAGCCCTGCATCACATACGGTCTCAGGGGCATTTGCTACTTTTTCATTGAGGTAAAGTGATGATGAGTCCTATGGGTTTTGTTTCGTTTTTCACAAATGCCTACATCCCCTTGTTCTTCTGTACCCCAAAGTAGGCAGGTAGCTAGCAATTGGGCACAGGGAAGGAGAGGAGCGAGTTTGCGTAGAGCCCCAGTTCTGAGCTTCCACAAACCATAGAAAGACTACAGGTGTGGACAGACACGCTTCCAATAATCAGTTAATTCCACAGCAACAACAAACTGGGATAGTATTATTTGTAATAGTGCCTTGGAGCAGTCAAGAGAGAATAAATGCTAATCTGTTTATGAAGACGCAGGCATATACAAAGCATTTTAGAAACATTTTCTTTTAAAAGTTGAGATATTTATACTTTATTTATTTATGTATTTATTTAAGTCAGGGTCTTGCTTTGTTGCCCAGACTGTAATGCAGTGGCACACAGTCTCAACCTCTTGGGCTCAGGTGATCCTTTTGCCTCATCTTCCCAAACAACTGGGACTATAGACATATGCCAAAACACCCAGCTAGTTTTTTAATTTTTTTGTAGGACGAGGTCTCACTATGTTTCCCAGGCTCATCTTGAACTCCTGGGCTCAAGCCGTCCTACCTTGTCCTCCCAAAGTGCTAAGATTACAGGCATGACCCTCTGCACCTGACCAGAATATCTATACTTAAGCACTTAAGCTCTTATCTCATGACTGATTGACCTGGAGAACACGAGCCCCTGAACTACATAAAAAGTAACCTAGGCAGGGTGGAGCATGGGAGAGGCTAGGCCTGGGCCAGATTCTGTCATGTACTGGCTGGTGGTGATCTCCCAAGTGAGGGCTAGAGCCTGTACCCACAGGGTGACTGGTAAGCAAATTAGATCCTGTCTGGAAATCGTTTATTACCTGGACAGTGCTAGACAGCATTACAGTTACCGCCTTGAGCACTCACTCCGGGCAAAGCACCGTCCTGTGGTTTACAGGTGACCCAACAATCCCCAGTGCTGGAATCCTCACAGTGGTAGCTGCCTTACCCTGCTTGTACAACTAGCCAGTGACGAGGTAACACCTGAACCCAGGTCCTTTGTCTCCAGGTGCATGTTGGTTGTTATTCACATTGGGTGCTCCCCTCTCAGGGGAGGTGTGCTGAATCTTCATGAAACTTCTAGAAAAGGCTCTGAGTAGAGAGCTTGCCCTGTGGCATACTTGTATCTATAGTTAGTGTATCTAGATTACCTATGGCTCTCATAACCAGGTTATTATGGTTGATAGTCCCAGTTTGCCTGTCCTTAGCATTCCCACTTTCACTGTCCCTAGCATTCCAGGTTTACCAGGGGCTGGCATTTCCACTTTACTTGGGGCTGGCATTCCTGGTTTACCTGTCCCTGGCATACCCAGTTTACCTGTCCCTAGCATTTCTGGTTTACCCGTCCCTAGCATCCCCAGCTTACCTGTCCCTAGCATGCCTAGTTTACCTATCCTTAGCATTCCCAGTGTACCTGGGGCTGGAATTCCTGGTTTACTGTCCCTAGCTTTGCCGGTTTACCTGTGGTTAGCACTTCCAGTTTCCTGTCCCTAGCATTCCCAGTTGACCTGTCCCTAGCATTACTGGTTTACCTGTAGTTAGTATTCCCACTTTACGTGAGGTAAGCATTCCCAGTTAACCTGTGGTTGGCATATCCAAAAGTATTTTTTGTTTCTGCCTAAGTTTTTAATTTGGGAAATGCCTTGCTTGGTTCCTTGAGGGAGCCAAGACTTGGAAAATCATCAGGTCTTATGAATGCTCTTTGTTCAATTCACTGTCACTTGATAGGAATAAGCTCCCACAAAGCAGCCCAATAAAGTGGCCTTTGTTTGTGTCCAGGTGGAATGCAGCGACAAAGACCTCCACTCCGGCGTGTACGGGGGCTCAGTGCACGAGGCCATGACCGATCTCATTTTGCTGATGGGTGAGCATGACAGCATTCTGGCACCATGTGGGGGCTGGGGAGTGGGCATCATTCCAGGCTGTCTGTCCCTGGCACTTGGGGCATCCTGGGGTCCTGCGGAACCAACTTCGCTGTTTCTGACCACTCCTGCCCCTCTCCCACTCCCTTGTCCCTGTAGGAGGCCCTGGCCTTCCTCTCTGCAACTGCAGCCCTCCCATGCTTGTCAGCACCTGGTGAAGCCCTGCCTGGCCTCCAGCATCCAGCTCAGATACCCCAGGCCTGTCTGGCTGGTCCCCTTGAGTCCCATGGCCCTGTCCTTCCTCTGTACACTGTCATATTTGAAACTCTCACAGAATATTTACTCTGGTTTTTACATTATAACTGGCCACATCTAAGGCCCTACCTGATCAGCTCTTTTTTTATTTTTGTTTTTGAGTTGGAGTCTCACTCTGTCGCCCAGGCTGGAGTGCAGTGGCATGCTCGTGGCCACTGCAACCTCAACCTGCTGGGTTCAGGCCATCTTTCCACCTCAGCCTTCCAAGTAGCTGGAATTACAGGTGTGCACCACCATGCCTAGCTAATTTTTTCATTTATTATAGAGATGAGTTCTCACCAATTTGCCCAGGCTGATCTCAAACCCCTGGGCTCAGACAATCCTCTCACCTCCACCTCCCAAAGTGCTGGGATTACAGGCATGAGCCACTGTGTCTGGCTTGATCAGCTCTTTGAGAGCTAGAGCTGTATCTGCTATTTCTGGGGTCCTCCTGCTCTCAGGCTAAACACAGCCCCTCCTGCCCATGTGGTCCTGCAAGCTTGCTTTTCTTCTCCTTCAGGGTAATAGCACCCTATGCGATGTAACATAGTCTTTGGGATTGGGGTCTACTCTGTCCCTCTCAGTTTTCCCTCCTCAGCTCAAGAGCAGCTTGTTTCTTGTGGAATGCATATTAAAAAGAAATATGGGACTGAATGTGGTAACTCACGCCTATAATCCCAGCACTTTGGGAGGCCAAGGTGAGAGGATTGCCTGAGCCCATGAGTTTGAGACCAGCCTGGGCAACTTGGCAACACCTCATCTCTACAATAATTAAGAAAAATTATCCAGGCACAATGGCACATGTCTTTAGTTCCAGCTACTTAGAAGGCTGAGGCAGAAGGATCACCTGAACCCAGCTGGTCAAAGCTGTGTGGCTGTTGAGCATGCCAGTGCACTTCAGCTTGGGTGACAGAGTGAGACTCTGACTTAAAAAATAAAAGAAGGCTGGACTCGGTGGCTCAGCCTGTAATTCCAGCACTTTGGGAGGCTGAGGCGAGTGGATTACCTGAGCCCACAGGTTCGAGACCAGCCTGGGCAACTCAATGAGACCTCGTCTCTACAACAACAAAAAAAATTAGCTGGGCTTGATAGCATACACCTGTAGTTCTGGCTCCTTGGAAGGCTGAGGCAGAGGAATCGCCAGAGCCCAGCAGGTCGGCGCTGGGGTGACCTTGAGCATGCTACTGCACCCCAGCCTGGGCTATGGATTGAGACTGACTCAAAAAAATAAATAAATAACATAAAAATAAAAGAAATATGGGACAGTGTGATGGTTAGAGTGACCCTTCTTGGAGCTAGTCTGCCTGGTCTGTGACCAAGAACAGTTTACTTCCCCCATCTGTTCCTCAGTCTCTTTATCTGAGAAATGGGAATGATGGCACTACCCTCCTCATGGAGCCTTTGTGGTGACTAAATCACTCATCAAGCTGAAGGCACTAGACAGTGTCTGCAAGATGTGAACTTGGGACATGTCACCTCGTGCGTCATTCCATGAGATGGGTCACAGCTGCTCTTGGGCCCCTTCCTCAGCTACATGGCCCCAAAGCCTGAGCTGTGTGTCTCTCCCGTGCTTGACTCCCCAGAGTCTGCCCAGGGAAGATCACCCGTCTTGGCGTGGCCTCTTCTGAGCATTATAATCCTCTGCCACTCTCCTCAGGCTCCCTGGTTGACAAGAAAGGGACCATCCTGATCCCTGGCATCAACGAGGCTGTGGCCGCCGTGACTGAGGAGGAACACAAGCTCTACGATGACATCGACTTCGATATGGAGGAGTTTGCCAAGGACGTGGGGGCACAGACACTCCTGCATAGCTGCAAGGTGCTCACTTGGGGCCTCATCCCTGCTGCCCTTGGGGTCTTGGCATGACGTGGGTGTCCACCAGGCCCTGTCACCTATCCCATATCTGGGAATTCCCAAAGGAAGGGGCTGGAGCATTAGGCACACAAGTTGTCAGATGGTACAGACATTCAGAGAGCAGAACATGCCCAGGTCACGAGCTGTTACCTCTTTTAAAATGTCAAAATCATAGGCCGGGCACAGTAGCTCATGCCTATAATCCCAGCACTTTGGGAGGCTGAAGCTGGAGGATTGCTTGAGCCCAAGGGTTCAAGACCAACCTAGGCAACACAGTGAGACCTTGTCTCTACAAAATAATCAAAAAATTAGCCAGGTGTGGTGGCACATGCCTGTAGTCCCAGCTACTTGGGAAGCTGAGGTAGGAAGATTTGCCTGAACCCAGGAAGTTGAAGCTGCAGTGAGCCATGATTGTGTCACTGTACTCCAGCCTGGTTGACAGAGTAAGACTCTGGGCATATATATGAATGACCCTGATTGGAATATATATATATATTTGCATTTGTAGGTAATCTCTTCACTCCTAGGCCCAGAGGTCATTTAAGTCACCCCAGAGCGGATGTGAAGATCCGTAAGCTGCCAAGGGGCTCCATGGTCATCCTAGGAGGCAGAGAGCCCAGCAAGGGTCTGAGGAGGGTCTCTGGGGTTATCCTAGGAGGCAGAGAGCTGGCAAGGGTCTGAGCCTGTTGGATCCAGTGTAGGGCACGATTACAGGGGTGGTTGTCAGAGCTGGGAGATCTGGGAGTCTGTTGCAGGTATGGAGCCGTGGCTGGTCATGGGGATGAGGGTGTGGGAGGATGTCTTGGACACACAACACCTCGGGAGGGTCCTCCAGAATGGGAAGAGAAGGGCCTCACAGGCAGCAACTGGTTGGTAATACTGTGGACCAGGAGAGGTGAGGCGCGGGAGAGATGGGCCTGGGAAGGTTGAGTCTGAACAGACTTCGTTCTTCCTGCCCTGTTCCCTTCAGGTTGGTGTTTGCTTTTATGTAGGGCTTTTTAGGGCCTTGTATATTCCTTCCAGATGTCACCGATCAATTTGGTTCATAAGCAAGAAGTCTATATGTTACGTGGCTAAGTCACTGGGGAACCTTCTGGAAGCCCCTTTTGGGTGGCTGCAGATACTCTCCTGACTAATCTGCTGCTGCTGGGACACAGCATAGAAGAGTCATAGTATTGGCTGTGTGCTTAGAAAACAGACTGCTTCCTGCCTATCCCCTTGGTGAGGGTGATGGTGTCTGTGGGTTCACAGGGCCATGCCAGGATGTGGTAGTGAGCCTGGCACTCTCCTCCCAGTCGAAACAAGCTCCATATCCTGTGTCCTGTGGGGCTGGTAGGGGTCTGGCATGGCCTGTGTTGTGTCCCTTCTTCATCCTGGTGCCTCTGGCCTGTCAGGAGCTCTGATGTATATGGAACAGTGACACCAGGTTCCGCAGGCACTCAGTAACCAGCTGTGGCTTCCTCATTTTGCTGGGTGAGCCTGAGCTATCCACTTTGTGGCAAGAGGCAATGGTATGCCATGCCCAAGGCTGTGCTATGCCATAGCAGTTCCAGAACGTGTTTGCGGCAGGGTCTTTACCTCCTGCCCATGGTTGTCAGGACCCCTGTCCCTATACAGCCGAGTTCCCAGACGATATGCCCGCCTTCCAGTGAGTAGACAGGGCTGGCACTGAGCATCTGAGCTGCACCCTAATCTTCCTATCATTTTCTGCAGAAAGATATCCTCATGCACCGATGGCGGTACCCCTCCCTCTCCCTCCACGGCATCGAGGGCGCCTTCTCTGGATCAGGGGCCAAGACCGTGATTCCTAGGAAGGTGGTTGGCAAGTTCTCCATCAGGCTCGTGCCAGATATGACCCCAGAAGTCGTCAGTGAGCAGGCATGTGGGGCCAGGGACACGGTGTGGGTGCTGAGGGCTTCTGTGGGACCTGGAGACACAGGCTGGGAGCCAAGAGCCATTGTGTCTCCTCAGAATCTTAGATAACAAGAGGATTTTACTCAGGCAAACACCCAGGCCCAACCCTATATCTCCACTTCTTGACTCTGGCCTGTTCAATAATTACTGCAATGAGCAATTCAGAAACTTATCAAAGTTAAAGGCCAAAATAATAAGCATCACAAGAAAGTGATCTTTGTTACTGCTGAGGCATGCTGAAATCTGACCTCAGGCCTCACTCCAAGGCTTCAGGTCGCATGCTGACTTTGAGCCAAATGTGTTCTGGCCAGTCCTGGGGAGCTTCCCTCACTGTGGTGACAAGTTGAGGGGGTACATTGGTGGCTGCAGATCAGCCAGGCTCTGACCAGCCACCTCCTCATCTGGGAAGAGTTCATGAAAGACAAAGTCAGCGTTTTCCCTACTGGGAAGGGGAGACTAGGGCCTGCTCTCCATGCTAAATCTGGGATTTCGTCACAAGGAGGTATCCCTGGGTCACCTGGCTCCATCTTAGGTCTAGATAAAACTGAGTTTTTGGTCATTTTTATAAAGCGTCTTAGTTTGCTTGGACTGCTGTAATAAATACCACAGACTGCCTTAAATGACGGAAGTGTATTTCTTACAGTTTTGAAGCTGGAAAGTCCCAGGATCAAGGTGGTGGCAATGTATCTGCAGAGGGCTCTTTTCCTGGCCTGCAGATGGCAGCCTCATCACTGTGTCCTCTCCTGGCAGAGAGAGAGGCAGCAAGCTCTCTGGTGTCTCTTCTAACCCAGTCAGGGTTCTACCCTTATTACTTCCATTAAGTCCCTATCTCCAAATACAGTCATATTGGGGTTTAGGCTTTAATACATGAATGGGGGTGGGGGGCACATGATGTCTATAACATAAAGCAAGTCAGGGAACATTGTTCTTAAACTTAATTGGAATAATCTATATTAAAAAGGATGGATTACTTGAAATTAAGGTATTACCTTTTACCTTCAAATAGCTGGATTTTGTTGATAGTGTACTTTTCTGTTATTATAGTTATACAGTTCAGTATTAAGCAACAGAAAGTGATACTCATTGTAGACTGATTGTAGGCTTGTTGTAGACTCAGTGTAGGTTCATTATAGACTCATCGCAGACCCAGTGTAGACTCATAAATCCATTGTAAGCCCACTGTAGCAGACTAGTAGCAGCTCACTAACACTGGATCAGCTGCCAAGCTTGTAAAACACTGTGTGTCTCCTCTGTTTGTGGTTTAGGTTACTAGCTACCTGACTAAGAAGTTTGCTGAACTACACAGCCCCAACAAGTTCAAGGTGTACATGGGCCATGGTGGGAAGCCTTGGGTATCTGACTTCAACCATCCTCATTACATGGCTGGAAGGAGAGCCCTGAAAACAGGTTGGACTCTCTTGGGGATGCATGCCAGGACCCTTAGTGTCTCTGATAGGAATCAGTTGTATCCTATGGGCACATGACTGTGTCAACGATTCTCTGTTGTGTCATACAGGTACAATAACTGCACCAGAGATACTCTGATATCTCATGGGTGCATAGCTATGTCAGCGATACTATGGAGAGCCAGTGTGTAGGGTGGGTCTGGGTCCCTAACTGACCTTGAACACTGGGTCCCTGTCCCCAGGGCCTCGCACCGGGTCTGACTCAGTGCCGCTGAGCAGTTCATCCGTGAGGGACCCCCCGGCCTCAAAGCCCCATTTATTTTATTCTATTTCTCCCAGTTTTTGGTGTTGAACCAGACTTGACCAGGGAAGGCGGCAGTATTCCTGTGACCCTGACCTTTCAGGAGGCCACAGGCAAGAATGTCATGCTCTTGCCTGTGGGGTCAGCAGATGACGGCGCTCACTCTCAGAATGAAAAGCTTAACAGGTGAGACTCCAGGGCTTCGGGCCTGGGGCCCCTTCAACCCCCGTTTCCTCCATGCCTCCTCATGTGCTGTTCCCAAGAGAAGCAAGCAGGAGGCGGGCAGCTCTGGGACCACCCCTCCTACCATCTGTATTTGGGGTGGGGACAACTTCTGACAACAGGCCAGGTAAGGCCTTGGATAGGTAGCCATGTGTAAAAACAAGGTTCAGCTAGGGGTCTGTGTTTACCTCTGTACTTTATCTACCACTCAAAGCCCCCTCTACTTTTCTTTTTGAAAAACTATAATGCCATTGCCAACTACATGCATTGCTAGTTTTTGTTTGTGTTTGCTTTTCTGAGTTATTTTGAGTCAGAATCCCACTCTGTCACCCAGGCTGGAGTGCAGTGGTATAATCACAGCTCACTGCAACGTCGACCTCCTGGGTTCAGGTGATCCTTCTACTTCAGCCTCCCTCCTGAGCAGCTGGGACTGTGGGTGCACACCAACACAACCAGTTCATTTGGGGGGTGGGGAGAGAGAAGAGATCTTTCTGTGTTGCCTAGGCTAGTCTTGAAACTTCTGGACTCAGACCAGGTGCAGTGGCTCATGCTAATAATCCTAGCACTTTGAGAGGCCGAGGTGAGAGGATTGCCTGAGTCCACAAGTTCAAGATCAGCCTGGGCAACTTGGTGAGACCCCCCCCATCTCTACAACAAATCAAAAAGTTAGCCAGGCATGGTAGCATGTGCCTGTAACTCCAGCTGCTTGGAAGGCTAAGATGGAGGGATCACCTGAGCCCAGCAGGTCGAGGCTGTGGTGGCCAGGAGCATGCCACCGCCCTCCAACCTGGGTGACAGAGTGAGACTCCTACTCAAAAAACAAAAAAAGGAAATTTCTGGACTCAAGCAGTTCTTCCACCTCGGCTTCCCAAAGTGCTGGGATTATAGGCATGAGCCACTGCGCCCAGTCACTTTTATACATTCCTGACATGGCAGGCATAATGGAGATTCTTGTCACCAATAGGGAAAGGGACAGCCTCTGAGAGAGCAGCTCTAGGAGAGGCCCAAGCAGGCAGGGGGACCAACGGAAAGTTGAGAGAGAGGCTTGTGGCCCCCAGAACTGAGAGGAGGACAAAACACAAGGACCCATCTTCTTGAAGTAATGGAAATAGACAGTCAGGGACTAAGGCAGAGACACTGCGGCGGGGTGGGTAGAGACCTGGTTGTGAGGACATGAGTAGAGGCCTAGTCTTCAGACACAAACCAACAACAGGCAGGGTCCAAGGTCAAGGCCCTCTCCCTAGGGCACTAGGGGCGACCCCTACCATTCCCAAGATCCCTAGGATGGGTCCCAGGGTGGGCAGTCAGACTGAATCTGTACTTGAGACGAGGGGGCCGAGTTCTAAAGGCAAACAGGACCGAGGGCACCAAGCCAGAGTAGGTGGCGCTCCCCAGAAAGAATGCAGCGTGTGCCTGGGCCTGGAGAAATCACCTGTGCCTGAGTGTTGATGTAATATTGCGTTCTTCTCCACCAGACATAACTACATAGAAGGAACCAAGATGTTGGCTGCATACCTGTGTGAGGTGTCTCAGCTGAAAGACTGAGGCCGGCTTCCACGTGCACCTCCCACCAGAAGGAATCCTGCCCTCGCCCTACTTCCTGGCCCTCTTCCGACTTGCTCAGGAAAGCAGTAGCTCCTCCTCCCCACTCCCCTCTCCCAGTTTCTCTTGCCAGGTCATACACAGACTTCTAAGAGCCAATGCAAGTGTGTCCAGCTTTCTCCTGGGTGGAGTTCCCTGTACCAGGCTTATCAGTGACCCTGAGTGACAGCTGGACACCCTGGGTGGGTCCTCAGAGAGGTCAGTATGACTTGGCCTCCAGGAAAAAAGCCAAGGTCCAAAAGCACAAGTTCTCCTGTGGAAAGTTCTGGTTGTCATCAAATTGGGAGAGAGGACTTGATGCTTTCCACCTCCCGTCTCTGCCTCTGTCCTGAGTGACACACACCTGAGATGTTTGGAAAGGAAATGAGGGGAGGAATGAGGGACCCTTTTTGACCCCTCACTATCTGTGGGTCCTGTCCTTTTCTTGAAACCTTGACTGTCACTGGCACGTCCCGTCTTCTCTTTATCATGAGCCCTCAAAACCTAACTCAACTGGAAGGGTTGTTTTGTTTCCATCTGTGCTGCAAAATAAAAAGTCAAAATGAAGCCTCCAAAAGAGCCGCTGCCCTCTGACTCGCTCATGGAGCACACATGGGGCCTGTGGTGTCAGGTTGAATGTGTCGGCTCAAGGCAGCGGGCAGTGGGCAAGGCCCTGGAAACAGCACTCCGGTCTCAACCATGCTCCCTCCCTGTCCACACAGTGGTGGCAACTCGCTCATCACTCCCTGAGTGTTCAGAGACTTGTTTCTGCCCCTGCTTATTCCTTACTGCTGCTAGGCCACGGAAAGACCTGCTGGTTTCAACAAGATAAAGAGTTGGGCCAGGCGTGATAGCTCACTTGCGTATAATCCCAGTACTTTGGGAGGCCAAGGTGGGAGGATTGCTTGAGCCCAGGAGTTTGAGCAAGACCTTGTCTCTACAAAGAATAAAAAATTAGCTAAGAGCCGGGCTTGGTGGCTCAGCCTGCAATCCCGTGCTTTGGGAGGCTGAGGTGAGTGGATTGCCTGTGCCTGCGGGTTCGAGACCCGCCTGGGCAACTTGGCGAGACCTCATCTCTACAATAAATCAAAAATTAGCCAGGCGTAGTGCGCGCCTGTACTCCAGCTACTTGGAAGGCTAAGGTGGAAGGATCACCGGAGCCCAGCAGGTCGGGGCTGCGGTGGCCGGGAGCGGCCACTGCACTCCAGTCTGGGCAACAGAGTGAGACTCTAACTCAAAAAATAAAAATAAAAAATGAATTAATTAATTAAATTTAAAAAGTAGCTAAGCATGGTGGCAGTGCCTGTAGTCCCAGCTACTATGGGAGGTTGAGGCAGGATCGCCTGAGCCCGGGAGGTCGAGGCTGCAGTGATCTATGATCATGCCACTGCAGTCCAGCCTGGGCAACAGAGTGAGACCTCCAACTCAGACAAAAACAGTTGATTGGGCCAGTTGATGTAAGAGAACAGTAAACTTAATAGAAGGAAGGGGCTCCTTGGAGCGGTGCTTGACTACAGGGCTAGGCTCTCTGTGCTAGTAGAATCCCAGGACATGTCAGAGGACACGGGAGCCAGCCTAGAAGAGTGTCCAAGAGACAAAGGAGCAATTTGAGCAAGAAAGTAGCAAGAATATTGCATCCCGTCCATGTGGAAGGAATGAGGGAAACAGGAAAGCACCACCAGAACAGCAGCTGCTGCAGACAAGAGCCCTAATTACTTTAAAAGTGGGGGGCAGGCCAAGCGTGGTGGCTCATGCCTATAATCCCAGCACTTTGGGATGCCAAGGTGAGAGAGAGTATTTGAGCTCGGGAGTTTTAGATCAGCCTGGGCAACAAAGCCGAGACCTCAACTCCACAAAAAATAAACTAGCTGTATGTGGTAGCACATGCATGTAGTTCCAGCCACTTGGGAGGCGGAGGAGGAAGGATCGCCCAAGCCCAGGAGCTTGAGGCTGCAGTGAACCATGATCATACCACTGCACTCTAGCCTGGGCAACAGAATGAGACCCTGACTCAAAAAATACACATAGAAAATAAATCGGTGAACAGAATTTTAAGAAACAAAATATTTGCTTAGTTTGAAAGCATCTTTCTCCCCCAAGAGAATAATCCACAAGATGAAAATAGTAACTTTACAGCAGAGAAACGGCAGACAGTCCCTTAGCCACATGATCAAAGTGAACCTTGGCAGTATCAATACATCCATGTTGTATACCCCTGACCAGTGCCCTAAAGAGGATGCATCCACTCGTAACCTCATGCTCATTGTGACAAAAACACCAGACAAACCCAAATTGATGGACTCTGAATAAAACCTGTAGTTGGTATCATCGTGATGTTAATATCTTAGTTATGATCATTATACTATGGTTATGTAAGATGTTGCCAGAGTGAAGTATATAGACAGACTTGTGCAACTTTTCTCTGTCTAGTATCATTTTACTTTATTTTTAAATAGAGACGAGGGTCTTGCTATGTTGCCCAGATTGGTCTCAAGCTCCTGGGTTCCAGCGATCCTCCTGCCTCAACCTCCCAAAGTGCTGGGATTACAAGCATGAGCCACTGCCTGGCTCTCGGGTTGAAATTTCTTTTTTTTTTGAGATGGAGTCTCACTCTGTCTCCGAGACTGGAGTGCAGTGGCACATTCACAGCCACCTCAGCCTCAAACTGCTGGGCTCAGGTAATCCTTCCACCTCAGCTGTCCAAGTAGCTAGAACTATAAGCATGTGCCACAATGCCCAGCTAATTTTTTGATTTATTGAAGAAATGAGGTCTCACCAGGTTGCCCAGGCTGGTCTTGAACCCATGGGCTCCCAAAGTACTGAGATTATAGGCATGAACCACCACGCCCGGCCTTAAATTTAATTGCCTTTGGAAGAGCATTAAGAAGTAATTAGGCTGTGAAGACTCTGCCCTCATGAATGGATTAATGCTGTTATCGTGGGAGTCAGTTTCTTACAAAAGGACAAGTCCAGCCCTCTCTTGCTCTCGCTCACCCTCTCTTTGCCTGTTTGTCGTGGGATGATGCACCAGGAAGGCCCTCACCAGGCGCCAGCCTCTCCACCTTGGACCTCCCATGAGCCAATAAATGTCTGTTCATCTAGAAATTAACTAAACTCAGGCATCCTGTTATAGTAGCACAAAACAGACTTGCCCCCGTGCTAGGGCCGGCAGCACCCTATGTGGTTCAGGCCAAGTGGGCCTCCCCTGAGATGCCTCTGAAACCGAGTAGGGGGTCACTCACACAAGCACCGTCTGAAGGTGCTCCGGGGAGGATGATCTCCAGGAGAAAAGCAGCATACTGTTCTGCCAGAGAAGCAGATGGCTGCTGAGTAAGGAGCACCGCTTACCTCAGTTTCTGCAATCTCAGCTGTCTTCTATGGAATCTCCAGGAGCACGTGTTCCCAGTACCAGGCCCACGCCGCCTCTGTCATCAAATAAATGCATGCCTTGGGCGGCATGGACAGTTACACACTAATCTCTAGACTGCTCGCATTAGAAGCTGAGCTAGCGTGTTGCTAGCTGGTTTTGATATAAAAAACAGGCAACATGTCGGGTGCGGTGGCTCACGCCTATAATCCCACTGCTCTGGGAGGCTGAGGTGAAATGATTTTCCGAGCTCACAGGTTCGAGACCAGCCTGGACAACTTGGCGAGACTCATCTCTATAATAAATTTTAAAAATTAGCTGGGCGTGGTGGCGCGTGGTGGCCTGGAGTTCCAACTACTTGGAAGGCTGAAGTGGAAGGATCGTCTGAACCCAGCAGGTCAAGGATACAATGGCCATGGGCATGCCACTGCCCTCCAGCCTGGGCAAGAGAGTGAGACTCTGACTCAAAAAAAAAAAAAAAAAAAAAAAAAAAACCCAGACAACAAGGCTGGGGTGCGGTGGCTCACGCCTATAATCCCAGCATTTAGGGAGGCCTATGTGAGAAGATTGCCTGAGCCTACCAGTTCGAGACCAACCTGAGCAACTTGGCGAGAACTCATCTGTACAATCAATCAAGAAAAATTAGCCAGGTGTGATGGCGCACACCTGTGGTTCCACCTACTTGGAAGGCTGAAGTGGAAGGATCACCTGAGCACAGCAGGTTGAGGCTGTGGTGGCCATGAGAATGCCACTGCACTCCAGCCTGGGTGACAGAGTGAGACTCCAACTCAAAAAAAAAGAACAAATCATGAAAGTGGCATTTTGCAAAACCCTGAACTGAATGGGTTTGACTCATTGCTGGTTCTGTGAACTTGAGCCATCATTGACTTTGAGCCTCAGAATCCTCCTATGTCCAAAGAACACAAACCACTTTCACCAGTGAGCTTATGAAGACAGTGATGACTGTGTGACTTTTCAGTGCTATGAAGAACTGTTCTCTTACTCGAAACTGGTTCATCCCAAGTGGCAAGCAGGTGTGGTAAATAGACATTGCTGTTTCCGCGTGTAGTGAAATAGAAGACATTGTCCCATGTTACAGAGGGAACAGGAGTATGATGGCCTACGGTCACTGAGTGGGACCAATACAGTGTGACCAATTTTTTTTTTGAGTTGGAGTCTCACTCCGTTGCCCAGACTGGAGTGCAGTGGCCACTCCCGGCCACTGCAGCCTCGATCTGCTGGGCTCTGGCGATCCTTCCGCCTCAGCCTTCCAAGTAGCTGGAACTACAGGCACGTGCTACCACGCCTGGCTAATTTTTGATTTATTGTAGAGATAAGGTCTCGCCAAGTTGCCCAGGCGGGTCTCAAATCCACGGGCTCAGGCAATCCACTCACCTCAGCCTCCCAAAGTGCGGGATTACAGGCTGAGCCACCGAGCCCGGCCCAGTGTGACCAATTTTTTAAAACAAGTTTAGACTGTGTACGGTGGCTCATGCCTATAATCCCAGCACTTTGGGAGGCCGAGGTAAGAGCATTGCCTGAGCCCACGGGTTCGAGACCAGCCTGGGCAACTTGGTGAGACCTCATCTTTACAATAAATCACACACAAAAAAAGTAGCTGGGCATGGTGGTGCATGCCTGTAGTTCCAGTTAGGAAGGCTGAAGCAGAAGGATCGCCTGAACCCAGCAGGTTGAGGCTGCGGTGGCCAGGAGAGTGCCACTGCTCTCCAGCCTGGGTGTCAGAGTGAGACTCCAACTCAAAAAAAAAAAAAATTAAAAATTTTTTTCAGACTATCAAAATGTGGCACATAATAGGAATCTCGAAAATTGTTAAAAAGAGGCCCAGTACGGTGGCTCATGCCTACAATCCCAGCACTTTGGGAAGCTGAGGTGAGAGGATTGCCTGAGCCCATGGGTTCGAGACCAGCCTGGGTGTCTTGGCAAGAACTCATCTCTACAATAAATCAAAAAATTAGCCGGGCGTGGTGGCATGTGCCTGTAGTTCCAGCTACTTGGAAGGCTGAGGTGGAAGGATTGCTTGAGTCCAGCAGGTCGAGGCTATGTGGCCGTGAGCATGCCACTGCACTCCAGCCTGGGTGACAGAGTAAGACTGCAACTCAAAAAAAAAAAAAAGAAAAAGAAAAGGGTTTCTCTAAGTGTAACATCTAATGTTTATTTGAAAATCACATGGGGAGACACCTCTTATCAACAAGGGTGCCTGAACGAAGCATATTTGTATACCTAACCCTTAACTGTACCCCACAATTTCATAATAAAAAATACTGACCAAAAAAAGAGAAAATCACACATATCCCAGGTCCTTTCGAGAAAAGATGTTTCATAAATCAAGAGAAATTAAAAACTGCTGTCACCTGGACCTTTAAACATTATATTGCCAAAATGTTTTATTTATTCAAAAGACAAAGTAAACTGGGCACTGGCTCATGCCTGTAATCCCAGCACCTTGGGAGGCTGAGGTGAGAGGATTGCCTGAGACCAGGGGTTTAAGACCAGCGTAGGCAAATTGGTGACACCTCGTCTCTACTGTAAATCAAAGAATTAGCCAGGGGTGGTGGCGTGCACCTGTAGTTCCAGCTACTTAGAAGTCTGAGACAGAAGGATCACCTGAGCCCATCAGGTCGAGGCTGCATGGCCTTGAGCTAAAATGCTTTGAAAAGTGTTCACAAACTAGGCTCAGTGGCTCAGCCTGTAATCCCGCGCCTTGGGAGGCTGAGGTGAGTGGATTGCCTGAGCCCGTGGGTTCGAGACCCGCCTGGGCAACTTGGTGAGACCTCATCTCTACAATAAATCAAAAAATTAGCCGGGTGTGGTAGCGCGCGCCTGTAGTTCCAGCTACTTAGAAGGCTGAGGCGGAAGGATCGCCGGAGCCCAGCAGGTCGAGGCTGCGGTGGCTGGGAGCAGCCACCGCACTCCAATCTGGGCGACAGAGTGAGACTCCAACTCAAAAAAAAAAAAAGAAAAGTGTTCACAACCAGGCACAGTGACTCACGACTATAATCCCAGCACTTTGGGAGATGGAGGCAAGAGGATTGCTTGAGCCCAGGGATTCGAGACCAGCCTGGGCAACTTGGTGAGATCTCGACTCTACCATAAATATAAAAACCTTGGAAGACTGAGACAGAAGGATCACCTGAGCCCAACAGCTCAAGGTTGTGGTGACCATGAGCATGCAACTCCAGCCTGGGTGACAAAGTGAAACCAACTCAAAAAAAAAAAGTATTCAGAAACTCAATGGTGGTCTGAAGATTCGCCAGTGTATTATTTGAATATTGACCATAGATATGTGTCCATACTCTCCACTGGCTAAATGGTTGCAAAAAGTTGTATTAAAATGAAAAATGTGAGAAAGTAAATGTCTGCTGCCTTACACTTAAGAGGAAAATGTCTGTGTTACCCAGATGAGGACTTGCCAATTTTTATACCTAACCTCTCTTTGAAGTGTGATTGATAATACCTTAGGGTGGAATTCGAGTTCTTCCTGAAGAATTTATTCATTAACATTTATATAACTCATATTACAAAGGGCTTTACATTTTTTTGTCTAGTGTTTCTTTCTTTTTTTTTTTTGAGTTGGAGTTTCACTCTGTCGCCCAGACTGGAGTGCAGTGGCCGCTCTGCAGCCTCGACCTTCTGGGCTCCAGCGATCCTTCGCCTCAGCCTTCCAAGTAGCCGGAACTACAGGCATGCGCTGCCACGCCCAGCTGATTTTTTGATTTATTGTAGAGATGAGGTCTCGCTGCCCAGGCGGGTCTCGAACCCGCGGGCTCAGGCAATCCACTCACCTCAGCCTCCCAAAGGCGCGGGATTAAAAGCTGAGCCACCGAGCCCGGATTGTCTAGTATTTCATTGCATTCTACTGAAATAGAAGGCATTGTCCCCGTGTTACAGACAGAGGGGACAGGCCTAAGAGGCAGTGTGGCCTGCGATCACTGAGACCTGGCCTTCCCTACCCTCACTGGGGACAGCTTGTGCCCTGTCCTTCACCACAGGAGGTTGGCTGTTACTTGGGTGCACGTGGCCTCCCGCCTCTTTTACTGACTTCTCAGAATTTCTCCTTTTTGTGTCCCCAGGGCAATTTGTCTCTGACATCTTTCTTGAGATATCATTCATATACCAAATAATCCACCCGTTGAATGTGTACAACTCAGAGCCTTCTTGGATATTCCCAGAGTTGCACAACCATCATCACCATTGATTTCAGAACATTGTCGTTGCCCCAAAGGAAACCCTGGACCCACTAGCTACGGGGCGACTGATCCTACAATCTCCCTGTCTCCCTCAGGCCTGGGCAACCACTCATCTACTCTCTGTCTCTATGTCTCATGTAAAGAGAATCCTACAATAGGTGGCCATTTTACATTTCTGCCAGCAATGTACAAGGCTTCTGGTTTCTCCACGTCCTCAACAACACTTGTTATCTTTTTTATTCTGCCATTCTAGCAGATGTAAGGTGGTATCTCAGTATTTTTCCTCAGAATTAATAAATACAAGAATGATCTCATTTCCAAATCCTGAAGATGAAGACAGGATTTACTGTCATACACGTGTAGAATCAAGAGTGGAAAAGGCAGGGATAGGGAGCAGACATGATTCCTGAGGTGAACACCCAAGGAAGAGTCTGTTCCCGGGGCTGAAGTCCAGACCGTGCTGGAGAGGGCATTGGCACTGGCCCAGTGCCTAGCAGAGAAGTCCCTGTGGTAAGCACAGGCAGAGTTTGCTGGAATCTTTCCCTCTCTGGGATGCCAGAGAGGCTGGCACAGGGAGACGTCTTACTGATAGCACTCCAAGATGAGACTTCCAGAGGCTGGTGTCAAGGGAGGCTGCTGGCCTCCGGGTGCTACCGACAATCATGTATGGCCAACTGCAGGATCTGTCTGTGCAGAAAGTTGTCTACAAGGAGCATGTTCCAGCCGGGCTCGGTGGCTCAGCCTGTAATCCCGCGCCTTTGAGAGACTGAGGTGAGTGGATTGCCTGAGCCCGCGGGTTCGAGACCCACCTGGGCGGCGAGACCTCATCTCTACAATAAATAAAAAAAATCAGCCGGGTGTGGTAGCGCGCGCCTGTAATTCCGGCTACTCGGGAGGTTGAGGCGGAAGGATCGCCGGAGCCCAGCAGGTCGAGGCTGCGGTGGCCGGGAGCGGCCACTGCACTCCAGTCTGGGTGACAGAGTGAGACTCCAACTCAAAAACAAAAAACAAAAAAACAAGCTGATAGCAACAGTTTCACATGCTTATGTGACCAAGACCTTCATGCTGTCTCTCTCAGGAGTCTTTGCACTTTAACTCCTGTTTCTAGCCAGGGAATAAGATCTTTATTTGGCCAGGCATGGTGGCTCATGTCTAAAATCCCAGCACTCTGGGAGGCAAAGGCAAGAGGATTGAGGCCCAGGGTTTGAGACCAGCCTGGGCGATTCAGCAAGAACGTGTCTCGATAATAAATCAAAAAAATTAGCTGAGCATGGTGGTGCACTTGGAAGGCTGAGGTGGAAGGATCACCTGAGCCCGGTAGGTCAAGGCTGCAGTAGCCATGATGATTGTGCCACTGTACTCCAGCTTGGGCGACAGAGTGAGACTCTGACGCAAAAAAGAAAAGAAAAGAAAAAGCTTATTTGGACGCTGATGAGACAGCATTTATCAACAATTCCATGAGTGGTTTGCTGTGCGTGGAAAGACCATCCCCTTATTACCCAAAGCGAAAGTCTACCCCGTATTGTGTTCACTCCACAGTAGTAAGTCAGTCACTAAGCAAAACACCATAACCTTATCTGATTTAGAAAAAGACCGATCGTATACAGTGCTGCATTCTTGACCTAGACAGGAGTGAGTCTAGTGAGCCCTTCTGACCTGAAGGAACATCTAACTTCTTTATTTGACTTAGGGAAATCAACTTCATTGTTACTTTTTGATACCTGAGTAAGAAAAAATCATGCTAGAAATGATCAGGATCCTTACAAAACAGTGTATTAATTAGTGAGGACACAGGCTGGGCTACTGCGACCAAAATGACACAGGCTTCCACAAGATGAAGGTGTATGCATTTGTCCTTCACACAGAAGTCTGTGCAGAAAGTCCAGGGCTGGTGTGGGCGCTTCTCTATCATGTGGGGCCCGGGCTCCTTCCATTGTGTGACTCTTCAACCTCACTTTCATCTCAGGGTCCATGGTCTCTGCGCCATCTCCTTCCAGAAGGGTCAGTGGGAAGGAGAGGGCAAGACATGATCCCTTCCCTGACGGGCACAAACTCAAAAAAAAAAAAGAAAAGAAAAGAAAACAATAATCTGCTTTCCCCAAATTGGAAGTCAACTTTTTGTTTGTTTGTTTGTTTTTTTGAGTTGGAGTCTCACTCAGTCGCCCAGACTGGAGTGCAGTGGCCGCTCCCGGCCACCACAGCCTTGACCTACTGGGCTCCGGCGATCCTTCTGCCTCAGCCTTCCAAGTAGCTGGAACTACAGGCGTGCGCTACCACGCCCGGCTAATTTTTTTTAAATTTATTGTAGAGATGAGGTCTCGCCTGCCCAGGCGGGTCTCGAACCTGTGGGCTCAGGCAATCCACTCACCTCAGCCTCCCAAGGGCGCGGGATTACAGGCTGAGCCACTGAGCCCGGCTGGAAGTCAATTTTTAAGTTCTTCTGTTACACAACAATTATACCATGACATCTGTCCCAAGGAAAAAAAAATTTTTTTTGAGTCAGAGTCTCACTCTGTCACCCAGGCTGGAGTGCAGTGGCATGCTCATGACCACCCCAGCGTCGACTTGTTGAGCTCCAGTGATCCTTTCGCCTCAGCCTTCCAAGTAGCTGGAACTACAGGCGCGTGCTACCGTGCCTGGCTAATTTTTTGTTTATTGTAAAGGTGAGGTCTCGCCAAGTTGCCCAGGCTGTTGTGAAACCCGTGAGCTCAGGCAATCCCCTCACCTCAGCCTCCCAAAGTGCTGGGATTACAGGCTTGAGCCACCACACCTGGCCAGAAAACAATTTTTTAAGATGTGAAAGGAGCAGGCACAGTGGCTCATGCCTTTAATTCCAGCACTTTGGGAGGCTGAGATGAGAGGATTGCGGAGACCAGGGGTTCGAGACCAGTCTGGGCAGCATGGCAACACCTCATCTCTACAATAAATCAAAAAATTATGTGGGCATGGTAGCACATGTCTGTCGTCCCACCTACTTGGAAGGCTAAGGCAAAAGGATCACCTGAGCCCAGCAGGTTGAGGCTGCGGTGGCTGGGAGTGTGCCACTGCCCTCCAGCCTGGGTGACAGAGTGAGACTCCAACTCAAAAAAAATTTTTTTTAAAGAAAACAAAACAAAAAACCATAAGACATTTGTGAAAGAAAGTGAAGAAGACACAAATAAGTGAAAAGATATCCCTGCTCATGGACTGGAAGACTTAATATTGTTGTACCCAATGTGATCTATGGATTCAACGCAATCCCTGCCAAAATTTCCATGACATTTTTCACAGAATAGAAAAAAAAAAATTCCAACATTCATATGGAACTGTCATGGCACCCCAGTCTCATTTGCCCACTGTGTGGTAACAGACCAACACAGCAAAACAGTAGGAGCAGCAACAAAGAAAGAGTGACATAATCATTGGGCAGCTGAACAAGAAGACAAACAGTTTTTAGTTTTTAGAAGCTGAGATTCTCGGTTACAACTTCAAGATGGTATATAAGCTTCTGCACCAGCCGGGCTCGGTGGCTCAGCCTGTAATCCCGCGCCTTTGGGAGGCTGAGGTGAGTGAATTGCCTGAGCCCGCGGGTTCGAGACCCACCTGGGCAACTTGGTGAGACCTCGTCTCTACAATAAATCAAAAAATTAACTGGGCATGGTAGTGCGCACCTGTAATTCCGGCTACTCGGAAGGCTGAGGCGGAAGGATCGCCGGAGCCCAGCAGGTTGAGGCTGCAGCGGCCGGGAGCGGCCACTGCACTCCAGTCTGGGCGACAGAGTGAGACTCCGACTCAAAAAAAAATAAAAAGCTTCTGCACCCCATTGAAGACTCCTGTGTCCGTAAAACTATGATCAAATAAATGTGTGTGCCTTTTCCTCCATCTTAGCTGCCTTTTGCCAGTTGATTTTTCAGAGCACTAGGAGGCCAATCCACAGCCTATAACGTTCTATCACAAGAGCCCAGAGCATGGGGTCTGTCACCAGAGATAGGGGCTGTGCCTCTCTCAGCTTGGCCTGGTGGCTGCCGGATTCCTCTCTCACAGAGGTGCTACCCTACATGCACCCAGTGAAGCACCCAGGGAGTCCAAGCTGGAACCAGGCTGCTGGCCTCCAGTGACATCAGATGACTTTCAGGCCACTACCTCATCCCATATCTGTACATACGAGATGCATTGTTTCTTCCTCTGCCGTCGAAACGAATGAGTATCTCTGAAGCATCTTTGTTTTCCAGATGTGAATAGATCCACTATACCAGCGTCGTCTTCCTTCCGGGAGACAGGGTGTGTCGGGACACGGAGCTATTTAAGGCCGCCCGCTCAAGGCCTTGAGGAGACTTTCTCTGACACGTTTTTGGAGGTCAGGGGAGTTGCTAGAGGCATCCAATCTCTGGCCCAATGGATCCCAAACTCAGGAGAATGGTAAGTAAGACCTTCGACATTCAGAGTCTGCAGATCTGAGAGCTAGACTTTTATTTGCCCAAAGAGGATGTCTGCTATGCTCTCCAGTCAGGCATGCAGGGCAGGCACCCAGGGTGGCCCACGAGACACTGCCATTCTCAGATGTTCCTACACACTCACTGTCTCTGCCCGAGGGGTGTGGTCTTTGGAATTACTTTATCAGGAATGCTTTTGGGTGGTTGTATATTCTTAATAATGAGACGGTATTACTGTTCAGTAGTGTATATTCAACTTTTTCATGAACTCAGCCTTCTTAAATCAAAAATTTTCCAATCATTTTTCTGCTAAAAATGAGTTGCTTTCTGAAAGACTGTCTAAATGGTGGTAACCAATGGGGTAATGTTTGTCCTGGGCACAGGTCAGCAGCTTTGCAGGTGACTGATGACAGCTGCCTCAGTAAACACCACCAGCTGTTTCTTTTTTTTTTTTTTTTTTTTTTTGAGATAGGGTCTCACTCTATCATCCAGGCTGGAGTGCAGTGGCACAATCATGGCTCACCACAGGCTCAGACTCCTGGACTCAGGCAATTCTCCCACTTCAGCCTCACAAATACAGGCCTGTGCTATCATGCCGGCTCAATTTTTAATTTTTTGAAGATGAGGTCTCGCTATGTTGCCCAGGCTGGTCTCGAACTCTTGGTCTCAGCAATCTTCTTGCCTCTACCTCCCAAAGTGCTGAGATTACAGGCAGGGGCCACCCCACCCAGTCCCTTCAGTCTTTTCTCTGTGGGG